>OY292404.1:4870886-5297498 GCA_958496205.1 Idaea biselata
AAAATAGTTAAATTAGATAGGTACTAAAAGTTTGCGTAAACAAATTGCTCTAAAAATATAAAGCAGACATTTGTCGCTGATTCGAAACTACAATAGTCGGAAGAAAACAATAATTTTCATAAAACATTTTCAACTTTTAAGTCTTCTTTGATCTGTACAAAAAACGACGCCATTTACAAGCAAGTAGATATTGCAGAACTGCAAAGTTTTCTCCGATTGAGTTTTAACGACACCCCGTATTTAAAAAATACACTGGAATTTCAACTTAATTGCAAAGGATTAGAACTCGTTTTTCTTTATCAGAGTGCATTGTCTAGAACTGTTAAGGCTGGAATCGAATTTCAATTGTAAAATACAAACAGATATTTTTAAAATTTTAAAGCAGATTAAATGTTAGTGATCGGAAATAAAGTCGTTTAGTCTTGGATCGGTCGAATTCAATTTGGTTTACGTTTTTAGGTTCCGCATCCAAAGCGTAAAATGGGACCGTTTTACTAAGACTCCATTGTCTGTCTGTCTGTCATTACAATGTGGTGTATCTCACAAACCGTGTAAGCTAGACAGTTGAAATTTTAACAAGTGATATATTTAATTTTCTGTTGTCGCTGTAATAAAAACAGAATACAATAAATATTTAAGTGGTGCTCCCACACAACAAACCTTGTTTTTTTGTGATAATAGTACGATACCCTCTGTACTCGAGTACTTTAAGCATTGTTTCAACGCTCAACGTTTCGAGACCTTTACAGGTTCCTTTTTATTTTGTCTTTAATTTTTAACCAAAATCGCGAAAACAAAAGAAAAATCTATTATGATTATAATCACCATAATACGTGTTGGCTTCGGCTCCACGCACGCCTTTCAAAAGTCCGGGGCTCCATAGCCCCGTGATACTGGACGTTTAACAGACAATGCTATATTTTAAATAATACTAATACTATTTGAAAAGCACGGTGCTGGGTTGGTCGGGAACTACGCACTAATACACTGAGTTCGGTTCAAATATTTATTAAGGTTCACAAATAAAGCGGACTGTATAGGATCAAAATTAAGTTCACTAGTTCACAATAAATGAGCACTGAAAATACCCACAAAGATCACGGAAACTAAACTGAATAAATACACTAACTGTTCGATTTAAACACAACTTGTTCGTAATTACTGGTTATCACAACTGAAAGATTTTCTGTTCACTTAAAAATTACTCTCAGGTCCGTTCACTGGTTAAATGATAACTTTTAGCACAAAGTTCACTGAAAGCACTTCGGTTCACTTGAAGATACTCTCGGATCCGTTCACTGGATGTTCCTGGCTTGTTCACTTTAGATATCGCACTCGTTCGCAGTTAAAATAACTAATAAGCACAAAGTTCACTGAAAGCACTTCGGTTCACTTGAAGATACTCTCGGATCCGTTCACTGGATGTTCCTGGCTTGTTCACTTAGCGCTGGTAAAAAAAGTAACTGACTATCACAAAGGTCACTGAAAGCACTTCGGTTCACTTGAAGATACTCTCGCATCCGATCACTGGATGTTCTTTGCTTGTTCACTAAGCGGTGGTAAAATAATTACTGACTGCTGCACGGTCCCGGTGCAGCTTTTATATCAAATATTAGGAAAACTCTCCAATTTTCCCGAAAGGTCTACAGAAGTTTAAAGTTCCCGCGTTTTCTAGTAGGTTCTATGTTCTAGGTTATTCTGGATAGAAGTTTTGCGCTACTCAAATGTAGATGGCGCTGAATAATAATTAAGGTATCTCCACACTAGGTAGCGGAAGTTGGTATCGATTCTAATCGATTGGCCACAATAGTTCAAAGACAATAATTATCAAAGTGTGAGATTACCCTAATTGCGAGATACATTCTATCTGTCACTGTCAGTTGACAGTTTCCTGTCAAAGTTCAGAGGTCAAGTTCAGAGTTCAAAGGTTTTGTTTTGATAGAATGTTTCTGCAGAAAAATGGATGTTTTTAATTAATTTATTGAGTTTTAGCGCCTGTCCTGCACATACTCCCGCCGTGTATTGTCCGCGGTCTCCGTCGGCAATACAATCCCTTTGGTGCAGGCAGTATGGTTGCAGGTTTCGACGCAAGTTCTTCGAAGTTCGTAGGCAGGATCTCTCGCTTGAGTTCACGGGGCGAGGAGTTTGATGACGCGGGGTTCTGTCGTCGTTGAATGTGCTTACATGTGTCGCTGTTCATTGCGACTATTGGACTACGTTCAGTCCTTGAGTTCAAGTTTGATTGTAGATTGCGTCTGTGTCTACGTTTACGTTTCTTGGTGCGGGACTTCTTGTTCGGTTCCTTAGGTTCAGCGGTGGTCTTCGTGTCATCCAGGCGTTAGCTGGACATTCGATGTCGAATGTGGTTCACTTGGTTCAAAGGTTCAGTTTGCCGGCCCTGGATGACCCACCCAAGTGGCGTTCGGGATGCCACTAATTGATGTTGTTCACCAATACGGGTTTCTGCAGCATGCAAAAGGTGCCAGTTGTCTTGACCGATGAGAATCTTCGGCTTGGCATAACCATAGACAGGCAGGTCACGTAGATGCTTGCAGTGTTGAACGACTTCTTTGGATAGTTGCTGCGGAGAGAGTTCTAAGTTGTTCACTGTCCGGGCTTCAATTTGTTCTGTGTGGCCGTTTTTTCCTGTAGCAGTGAACTTAACTCGACGGGTTCTATGATGAGTAGATCTCTCACCGTGGAATGCAACTATATGAAGTGGTTCAGATGGACCGGAGGCTCCAATTTTCTTTGCTAGGTCGGTGTCAATAAGAGTGACCGCGGATCCATCGTCCAGTAGAGCAAAGGTGTCGGCCACTCCCGCCGGTCCTGATACTCGCAGCGGTAATATTTTTAAGTAGGAAACTTGAGGTGTCCACGCAGAGTTCACATGTTCATGTTCTTTGTTTTTCTTCTTAAGGTTCATGGAATTACTATCATGTAGTAACTTGTGATGACGGTGTATGCAGCCGTCGATGCCACACCTCTGTGGCTTGCAGTTATGGTTCTGCATGAGTTGATGGAGGCAACGGAAACATAATTTGTTTTCCATAGCCAGTTTCCATCGGTTGTTCACAGACTGTGATGTGAACTGTTTGCAGCCCGTGGTCAAGTGTCCTTCCTTATTGCAGACTGGACACTTGGATCTTTGTTCATGTACAGCATAGGTTCGATGATAGTTGTGCTGTTGGTATGATCTGCCTGGTTCAATGTGTTCTGGAGGTGCAAATGGGCTGCGGATCTGAGCTTCTCTTATTATGAAGCGGCTGAATTTGGATAGATCAGGTTCCTGTTGTGGTTGGTTCGAAGCAAACTTATACCACTCTTGTTTAAGTACTGGAGTCAATTTGTCAATTAGACCTCCAGTGAGTTCAGGGTTGTACATGTAGTGCTGGCAGTTCAGTGCCTGTAGTGTAGCAACTACGTTCTGTACTTTAGTGGCAAATATGCACACATCTGTAGGTGACTCTGTGAGTCGGTTCAGTGACTTGAGTCGATCAATTTCTATTGTGGCTATGGCATATGGTCGTCCAAATCTTGTTTCTAGAGTTTGGATGACACTGCTTGGATCGGCTCCAGAGATCAATAATCCCTGTACTGCCTCCTTGGCTGGTCCCTGCAAACTTCTTCTAAGTCTTGCCATGTTCTCCAGAGGTGAGATAGTCGGAGCAGTCTCAAGGTAGGCGGCGCGGAATATAAGCCACTCTTCATAGGCCCCATTAAATGTGGGAAGTTCTGTGCAGCGTGAGGCTCGATGTGCTGCTTGGACGGCACTAGTTATTGCTGTCGCTACAATGTCTTGGATCTCTGTTTTAGGTTGTTGGGCTAGATCGTTTCTTGGTTCTGTTGGTGCCCAGTTGTTCAAAGTCAGCGGTGGCGGCAGCGGTGCGGCAACTGGCTGTGCAGGTAGTGCTGTCGTCAGGTTCGGGATCGGTTCAGGTGCCGACGCATTGTTGAAGGTCTCCGATGGTTCAGTTTTAGACATCTGGTTCAGGTGCCAGTATGTTGGCAGTTCGGGTTCCGCCGACTGGTTCGGGTGCCAGGACACGGCTCTGGTCTCTGGCAGGGTTCGTGGGGCATGCGCCAACGTAGGGTTCGGTTGCCAGTGTGCTGGCGTTACGTATGGCGTAGCTCCGGTTGTCGGCGGTGGCGGTTGCAGGAGCGGTGACAGTCCTTGGACTGCCGCTCCCGCCGGTGACGTCTTTCGGGTTTCCCGGGTCTCATCAGGTTCAGCTTGATGTGGCTTGTACTGTTCGATGACAGTTGTATCAAGCCACTGGTCAATATTTTGATTCCCGGGTTCGGAGACTTCAGAAGCGATATCTTCATCTTCATTGCTGCAATCTATATCTATTTGGGCAATGCGGATGTCCATAAGTGCAATTTCCGACTGGTTATCGGCTAGTTCTTCCTCGGCTTGTGCTTTCTTGATCTTTGCTTTTATTTTAATAGCCTTAGCCATCAATAGTTTACGTTCAGCTGTGGCTAGGGCAAGTTGGCGTTGTTTCAGCTTAGTAGTATCCTTTGTGGATGTTGTGCTTCTTACATCTGATTGAGTGAGAGTCGCATCCGAAGGGTTCTTGAGTTTTATAGGAGTGACTCCGGGTACACTGGACATAACCAGCGTGGTAGCAGGCACCACTGTGGTGGCGGTTCCGCAAGCAGAACCGGCCGGGGCAGCTGTCGTCATGGTGGGTACGCCCAAACTGTTCGTGGACACGGCAGTGGTCCAGTTGGGAGTGAGCCCGACGATGTCTGCGTTCGATGTGGCCGCAGATGTAGTAGCTACAGGTGCGTCGCCTGTTTTACCTGCTGATCGAAGGGTCGGTGACATTTTGCAGTTTCCGGCGAATCCGGCTATCGAAGGACCAATGAAAAGCACGTATCCCGGCGTATCCGGCTCGAAGGACCAATGAAAAGCACGGTGCTGGGTTGGTCGGGAACTACGCACTAATACACTGAGTTCGGTTCAAATATTTATTAAGGTTCACAAATAAAGCGGACTGTATAGGATCAAAATTAAGTTCACTAGTTCACAATAAATGAGCACTGAAAATACCCACAAAGATCACGGAAACTAAACTGAATAAATACACTAACTGTTCGATTTAAACACAACTTGTTCGTAATTACTGGTTATCACAACTGAAAGATTTTCTGTTCACTTAAAAATTACTCTCAGGTCCGTTCACTGGTTAAATGATAACTTTTAGCACAAAGTTCACTGAAAGCACTTCGGTTCACTTGAAGATACTCTCGGATCCGTTCACTGGATGTTCCTGGCTTGTTCACTTTAGATATCGCACTCGTTCGCAGTTAAAATAACTAATAAGCACAAAGTTCACTGAAAGCACTTCGGTTCACTTGAAGATACTCTCGGATCCGTTCACTGGATGTTCCTGGCTTGTTCACTTAGCGCTGGTAAAAAAAGTAACTGACTATCACAAAGGTCACTGAAAGCACTTCGGTTCACTTGAAGATACTCTCGCATCCGATCACTGGATGTTCTTTGCTTGTTCACTAAGCGGTGGTAAAATAATTACTGACTGCTGCACGGTCCCGGTGCAGCTTTTATATCAAATATTAGGAAAACTCTCCAATTTTCCCGAAAGGTCTACAGAAGTTTAAAGTTCCCGCGTTTTCTAGTAGGTTCTATGTTCTAGGTTATTCTGGATAGAAGTTTTGCGCTACTCAAATGTAGATGGCGCTGAATAATAATTAAGGTATCTCCACACTAGGTAGCGGAAGTTGGTATCGATTCTAATCGATTGGCCACAATAGTTCAAAGACAATAATTATCAAAGTGTGAGATTACCCTAATTGCGAGATACATTCTATCTGTCACTGTCAGTTGACAGTTTCCTGTCAAAGTTCAGAGGTCAAGTTCAGAGTTCAAAGGTTTTGTTTTGATAGAATGTTTCTGCAGAAAAATGGATGTTTTTAATTAATTTATTGAGTTTTAGCGCCTGTCCTGCACACTATTACTGAAATAACCACAACAATATTGAATAACTTCCTCCTATTTGAAAGTCGGTTAAAATTAAAGCTTCACGTAGAAACAAGTAAATTACATTTTATTCAGAACAAACAAAATTGTTTTATATTTTATACATCACCTAAATATAAATGTACAATCACCGACAGCTTTGTTAAAATCGTTTTCAATTCTAATAAACAGATGTCGCTAGTATCGTATTGTTAATCGGAAACAATTCGATTCGAAATACGAATGTTTTGATAAAAACGAGCAATTGATTGTATTTTAGATTTTTATGGGCAACTGTTTATTTTATTTTTGAATCGGTTGACTTAGTTGTAAAATGGCTTGATTTAGTTTCTCTGATTTTATTTTTGGATATAATTTTAGTACTGGGTACTGGTGGCTTAGAGCTCAAACAGCAAGCTGGTTAGCCTTAGGTCCTGGGTTTGAATTCCACTAAGGGTATTAAAATTTTGAGAATACAATAGTAAGTAGGTACCTACTTGAAAACAATATTACCTAGAATAAGTGCAAGTGTATAACTGTGTTATACACTTGAAAGATAATATGGATGCAGGTTGAAGTTCAAGAAAGCTTTCAAAATACAATTAATTTCCATCTATACTTCTATACTAATATTATAAAGAGGTAACGATGGTAACATGTATGTGTGGATGTATGTATGTATATTGGGGGTAATCTCCAAAAGTACTTGATCGATTTCAAAAATTCTTTCACCATTAGAAAGCTACATTCACCCTGAGCAACATAGACTACTTTTGATCCCGATATTCCCACGGGATCGGGACTTACGCTGGTGAACCGCGGGAATCTGCTTGTTCGAAATAAAATAGATAATTAAGTAGGTACTAGTATTACTATAGATACCTAGTACTTGACTTAGAATTTTTATTAAAATTTAAACCAAACTGCAGTAAGAAAGGCTATAAAAATAAATTTTCTTAAACAACCGCCGTCGGCGAATAGACATTAATCACGTTTGCAAAAACTTACAGTTTCCCTTAAAAAACTTAAACTGTAAGAGAAAACTAGAATATAGCACTTCCTTAAAAAACAACTTTACCGTCTAGGGTTTAAAGTTTAAAATAATACCTATTCTTATTCATTAAGCACTGTAAAGTTGCGGGTTTAAAATACACAATTATGTAGCGATGACACACTTAAACAAAAAAAAACTGTAAACTTTTTGTTATTTATGTGACGTCATAAAATGTTTATTGTTAAAGTTTGGCATTTTCATTTAGAGTACCCGGTGTAAAATACGATACTTTGTACGAGAGAAGTAGGTATTTATTGTGATAAAAGTAATGGATCACCAAATGTGCTTCATCATTCCTTCTTCTTCTTCTTCTCGTGTAGTGGTGTGGCTCACCTAGTGTTAAAGTTTTCAGATCGCCCTAAAGCCTCTAACTTGACCTAACGACTGCTATCCGAGATAACAACCGGGACCAATTGCTTAACGTGTCTTCCGAAGCACGGAGGAGCTCGAGAAAATGATTTTATGCCACACAAATTATCGGTCACCCATCCAAGTAATGACCGCGACAAGCGTTGCTTAACCAGCAGGAACGTTTAAGATCGGCAGGTAAAGCTAGGCCAATGAGCTCCTCCATCATTCCTTATTAGCAATTGAAAAGAATCTGTTGCCTGAGTCTGTATCTCCTGACATGTACAATCATACAACCCCTTACTTATAAACGATGACTAAGTTTATGTAACGTTTACCTCTGTCTGATAACTTTGAAACTTCATGTCACAGTAAAAGACAAACGTAACATAAAGTTAGTCATCGTTTATAAGTCGACGACCTCTGTGGCGCGTCGTGCGAAAGCGCGACTGCAATGCAGGAGGTTGCGGGTTCGATTCCCGCTGGGTGCAAGTATTTATGCTTATAAAATAAATATTTGTGTCTGGTCTGGGTGTTCTTCTATGTATAATATGTATGTATTTACAAAAGAAAAATAAATATAAGTATTATATCCGTTGTCTAGTCACCGTAACACAAGCTTAGTCGCTTACCACGGGGCTAGATGGCTCTGTGTGTTGTTCACAGAATTTATTTATTTATTATTTATTTATTTATTTATAAGTAAGGGGGATAGTCTTTAAATCGCGAACGATATTATCGTAACCCCCAAATTGATAAGCCACTCATCTGTCTGGCAGATGGCAGATTACAGATCGATATATATTTTGACAGATGATACAGATTATCAGGACATAACTGACAAATATCGACCTATTAATTGGTCTCACGTGGCGTATTTACGCAATATAATGTTTTATTGGACCTCACCTCATCTGACGTGACGGAAAGCGACAGCAAAATCCACGATGCATCATTATTGCCAAGAAGAAATCTATTCAATCAAAACTTGAAGACTCCAAGATTTAGAGAAGCGAAAGATTTGTTCATAAAGCAAAATGAAAGACGCTTCTGCGACTAAAACGAATATAAAAATATTAAAAATTCAAAATTTATCTTCCCCATCGAATAATTTAAGGATAAAATATCTAAAGATTGCCCCTTGAATTTTACGGGTTTCTGATAAAATTCAAACGTAAAGACTGTCTTCGTACATCATTGATGGTATTCGATAACTTGATACAACTCACTTGAGACTTGATAAGTCTGCGAGACCTTCTTCGTCGTAAAACAGTCGTAAAGTGAATCATGAAATCTTTGAACATAAAAATATCTTACAGTTGGTGTCTGCTTGTGATTGGTGTGAAATGTTCTGCGGTTGGAATTTTACTCGCGGGCAAATATTGTAAGTTTATTGGTTGAAGTTACCGGTTGAAATCTTAAGGAGACAGTATATCTACTGTTTCTCCATACAAACGTAGTCGACTGTTTTCTCCCTGGATAAAGACATTAGCGCAAATATGTTACTGCCATAAAATCTTTTATACCTTTTTTTCATTTTCTAATTAAAATAGAAATAAAATTCAGAAAAATTAGAAAATGAATAATATCAAAACGTAGGAGCATAATCATGGCAGATATATTTTTGATGGCATAAACATATTTGCTCTAACGTCTTTATCCAGGGAGGAAACAGTCGACTACGTTTGTAAAGTTTGTATGGAGAAAAGAGTAGGTAGACTGTTCTCGTAAGCATCGGGTTCTGCGTTTAAATCTGCACTGATAAGTTTTAGAATAAATGTCTTTGTACCGTGAATTTTACCGGTACTAATCTTACCATTTTTATTACGGTTATCGGTATCTACCAATTGCGACTTGTAGAAATTAGTGTTCCAAAATCAACTACAAAATTATTTTAATATTAGGATCTACTTCTATTGTGCCGAGATATTGAAGTAATAATATTAGTAGCATTACCGGTTCCAATATTCAGGATTGAATTAAGAAGTTTCACTTTTGAATTTGATTATACTTTTTAACCCAAAAGTCTATATCGTACCAGCTTTGTCAACTAAGTACAAAAAAAACAGAATAGCTTTGTTGAAAAAAAAACAATAAAACCGGACGGAAACAAAAACAATTATAATATTTCAAAGAAAAATGAGCTATTTTCAGTACTAAAAAAATACAAACCGACTGTGACTTTAGATTATGATATCTAGTGACGATGATGCTGAAAGGTGTTCATTATAATATTCAAAAGATCCGCAAAAAAAAACATACTAAATCACAATACACATACTATTCGTTATCTGTTTGTGTTTTCCTCATTGTTGTTCTTGTTGTTTTCCTTTCCTTTATTTAAACAGACAGACAATTAATTGTTACTAACAAGTGTTTTAGTTTTTATTTGCGAAAGCTAAATGGTGTATTGTTACACTTTTTGTTACTTTATATTTGTTTTTTTTCCACTGTCTGCATTCGGAACAAAAATAAAAAATACCGAGAGCGGTACCGCAAACGCTACTGCGGCAAATCTGTGTGATGTGACATGATGCATAGCAACTAGAATATTATTCGAATTCCAGCCCTTAAAAGCTCTCGCTACCTGGTATATTCTGGTCTTAAACAATTTTTTGTAAAAAAAACTATAAATATTTTACATGGAGAAATCCTTTAGAAATAAAAACAAAAAGAAATAAAAAAACTCTTCTTATTCATGTAATGATAAGGAAAAGGGAGTTTAAACCTTAACATAAATATTAAAAGTGAATTTTCAATCTCTTTCATCTATCTCACAAAGTTCAAGTTGCAATTGTAACTCAGTGATACAATAAATACTAAAGAGCAGTCCTAATTTTGAGCAACGACAACAATTTCGAATCATCAAACATTTTGTGTACCAACCTAACTGAATAACACTAGCGTTTAAATGGGTGCTTGTATAACAAAACATGTTTACGGTATCGAGAAAACGGTACTAATCAGTCGGTACCGATTAGTACCGGTTTCAATATTTTATAATAATAATTATGCTGATTTAAAATATGAGAATTGCAACATATGTTAAGTGAATATTCAAAATAAGAAAATAATATGTGAGTTAATTTTTTATCGAAATGGGTTGATAAGAATGTATTTTAAATGTATTGAGCTGAGTCTTTTTTTTACGATTTCATTTCTGAGAATCGACGGACATAGACTTCGTGTTTTAATTGTATAGACTTTGACACATCTTCCTGAAAAAAAAAACGTCAAATACAAAGAACCAAAACGTCAGAACTTAGTCTGAAATTAAAAAACGAAGTATAGAAGGTTAGAGTTTTCTTAACAAAAAACTATTGTTTTTATACTAAACGTCAATCATTTGTTTCAGTTATCGATAAAACCTTATTTGTCGTGCTACAAAGAGCTAAAATCTTGCTATTAGTACAAACGCAATTAATTTCAGTCAGAGACACTATCGGCACGAACCGACTATCTTATCAGATTTGATTAATGTTTACTAAGTACCGGTACTGTACCGATTAGTACCGGGACCGAAAACCTGGTCATTATACAAGCACCCTTACATAACATTTACTAATTTCGCTAACAGTAACAGTTCGTTTTAGTGGTAGCGCGTACAATGCGCGCTGGCTATGTGTCAGCTGATTAGAGAGAAAAGCACGGCGAGCAATGAATGAGATTGTAGTGAAGCCCTTCCTCTCTGCATGGCTAGGGGGTTTTCACCTGTGAACAAAAACATAATATATTAGCTATTAGATAGTTACTTTTTTGTATTAGAACTGGCAGTAGAATAGATTAACCGAATGCGATGAAAATCGGTATGTAGATAGCTTTCTAACCTAATATTCCTATGGAATCGGGACTTACGCGGGGGAGCAACTGTGAAAGTTGGAATAAAACATAGGCTACTTTCTTACCTTATATTCCCGCGAGATCGGGACTTACTCAGGAATATCAGGATAAAGAGTATAATGTGTTAGGTATTCCAGGTCTTTAGCTATCTACATGCCGCATTTTCATCGCATTTGGGTTATTTTTACCCGACTGCGCGACGCAAAGAAGGGTTATATTCGGAGTAAAAGGGTTTATTTTAGGTTAGCATGCTATTAATTTCTAATTTAATTCTATTTTTTCTGATTCCGCGACTAATTTCCAATAGTCGTCGAACAAGAGTTGTTCACCTAGACGTGTAGAACAACTCCCTTTCGGCTTAGTACCCCCTCCTCGAAGCACGTCGACGACCACATCGTCGTTTCCTATCAGGGGAGGTAAGAAAAATATACATAAAAAATTAGAAATTTGAAATTGGCAGTTGAAATTAGACTCTTTTTACAGTTTTAGACATGTGGTGTTTATAACTTTTAGCATTGTTTCAATGCTCAACGTTTCGAGACCTGTAAAGGTCACGAAAACAGGAGAAAAAATCTAAATAGACAGTTTTTTATCCATCCCTCGAGGGAGGTTCAAATGGGGTGTAGAAGTGATAAGTTCTTTCGTTTAGGCGGAAACCTTAAATTAAACCATCCGTAGCAGTAAAATATTAAATTACTAAAATGATAATATTTTAACCCTCGTAAAGGGTCCGCAATTATTTAATATACGGCTTTTGATACTTACTTACTTAGTAGGTTAAGTAATTACCATAAATTCTTTCAGAACATTTTGGGTGAAATGAAGGTATGTTGGTACGTACAGTCAACGACACAATCCTTACCCTTTATTTTACACTAGCTGCGTCCCCCGGTTTCACCAGCATAAGTCCCGAACCCGTTGGAATATCGGGATCACAAGTGGCCTATGTTACTCAGGGTGAATTTAGCTTTCTAATGGTGAAAGAATTTTTGAATTCAGTCCAGTTGTTTTTAAGACACACACACTCACACACACAAATACAAATATTTCCTCTTTACAATACTTTATAATATTGGTATAGGTATATAGAAGTATAGATGGGATAGGCTAGCATTTGACCTCATCACACCTGATGGGGCGACGATGAGGTCGACAGTGTAACATGCTTGCCAAGAAGACACTCTAGACTTGAGCCTTTTTAAAATGCGTACGTAAAATACATAACGTAGATTTTTCTTCGCTTTTTCCCACTTTTCAAGCGATGTTGATATGAAATAAAACTAATTAAGAGTAAGCAAGAGAAAAACCTAGTTCGATGGACGCGGACGTTGAAAAATCGATTAAGGGCCCTATACTGAAAAACTGAAAATCCATGTCGGGCGCATCGAAAATTGTTGATTATTTCATGACGGAATGTCGTAGAACTTTTTATTGTGTACAGATTGTAGGCGACATTGTTTCCGATATTTTAGTGCAATTTCCATACAAATATGTCGAAACGTATTGAAGCCTATCGACATTTTAGCCAAATCAGACATTTTTTGTCTAAAATTCGGATAGGCTTTGCACCAATAGGAGGTTCTTGTCTCAAAACTACACCAAAATGTAGGAAACAATGTCACCTACAATCTGTGCACAAAAAAAAGTTCTACGACATTCCGTCATGAAATAATCAACAATTTTCGATGAGCCCGACAGGGATTTTCAGTTTCAAGGTCGTTGGCGTTGATACTCCTCTTAAAACCAAATGCGTTTAACGTCGTAAATAGTCGTTAAGCAAAACATGTCTTTATATTTCAAATAAATATGCTTAAAACTACCTAGCCCCCGTCAATGTCTAACATTTGACTTGTTTATTTAGAAACAAAGTCATTTAGAAAAATCAATCAAAAATGTATCAGTTTTCGAAGATATTTTCGTCGCTACCCATCCATCCAGGCCAAAACACCGTGGGGTTTAGTGGGTATACCACTGGCGCCTACCATCTTGGCCAGGGAGGACCCCTTAAACCGGGGCGCTCTCCTCCGGGAGAGGCCTTATGGTCGATTCCCCACGTTTAAAAAAAAGGAACAAACGGTGTAGACACAACAGATGTGAGGTGAGTATGTGCTGAAATGGTGTGAAATATTATACCTATATGTTCAAAATTCTGAATCTGTCCCATGAGTCTAGAAATTAAATTATGTATTGTGCTTATCGCAATCCTTGAGAGTTGTTTCGAAATTCGAAAGCTACTCCAATCGTGTTTGCAAAAAAGTAACTTTTGACAGCGACTGTACCTACTGAAAATTTCAACTTTTGCGTTTTACGTAATTACCAAGAATTTTCAGAGCTTTGTGATTAATAAAACTGGGAAAATTTCAAGTTAATGTAATTAGGTTGATTTAAGGTAGGCGCAGACTAATGTGGCTGCCTAAAGCGGATGTAGGTACTCAAAAAGGTTTCTAGATAAAACCATCGTTAAAGGGGATTCTGTCAAGTTATAATTTTCTAATGATTAATTATCATTATATTACCAAGAATTGTCCCTCTGCTGGGCAAAGGCCTTCCTCCAACTCTCCCATTCGAGTCTATTTTGGGCTATGGTTCGCCACTCAGGCTTAAAGTCGTTCTCGTCACGCCATCTCCGATCATGATTAATTTTGTCCATAATCCGAGCACCTAGTCGTTTCGCTCGCGTTAAATGTTTGCCTGCGGGCAAAATGACTAACTTTTAAAAAAACCGCCTACGATAGACATCGAAGCAAATTGAACTCACAAAATCAAGAACACTGTACCTACCTATAGGTAACTAGTTTTCCAAATGAAATTCAGGACCTATTTATTAGATTTAATATAGGTACAGACCTATCATATTTTGCCCTCGATCGCAGGGACAACTACAATATTGTAAAATTGTTTTGGTATAACCTGTGAAACCTTGGAGTCCTCAAGTCCAAAAAGCGGTTAAGTGGCTAGCACCCTACATCGCCGACTTCGTCCTATCTTCGCCAGCAGAGATATAATTTGGCCTTTTTATTTAATTTTAGTTTACATATACCTACCTACAGCGCTGATAGTGCCCGAGACATCGTAAGATGGAGTCGGCTTACCCAGCACCTATACCCAGTTTATTCAGCTATGCTCAGAGGAAAGAACAGGAGCTCTATTTTTGAATCGCTCGTGCCACTTCGAGCGAATTAAATAGCTTTATTTCTAGTAATTAAGTTCGATGTAGGTTATTTTTCTAAGTGAATCGCACAATCGCTACCAGTGGTCTCCACCACTCGTCGCAGGAGACCGACATCGACCAAAAATCAGCAGAAATCGAGATATTTAAATCGCCCGAAGTGGCACGAGCGATTCAAAAATAAGGCTCCAGGAGGGTTACTGCGGTTCGTTTCGATACGACATCGATACGATAATACGATGATTCTACTGTCACATTCTGATCGTAGGGTGACAGTAGAACCATCGTTATGACAGTATCGTTGTCGTATCGAAACGAACCGCAGTAACCCTCCTGGTCAATACGTCTGGAGCTAGCTAAGCCGTGGGTTTCTTCACGATGTTTATGATATATAGAAGACACCCAGGCCAGAAAATACATACATAAGATACATAGAAAACACCCAGACCAGAAACAAATATTATAAATCTATACCTACCTACTAATATTATAAACTTACCTGTTTATTGGTAATATACATTATTGGGGGTAAACTCCGAAACTACTGGACCGATTTCAAAAACTCTTCTACCAATAGAAAGCTACATTATCAGGGAGTAACATAGGCTACTTTTGATCCCGATACTCCCACGGGATCGGGACTTGGGTGAAATTTAATTATTTTTTTTTTCTTTTTTTCATTTTAAAATAAATATTGCACGACGTTACACACAGCGCAATCTAGCCCCAAACTAAGCACTAGGCTTGTACTATGGGTACTAGACAACGGATATACTACACATTATACTTTTTTTTTGTAAATACATACATATGATACATAGAAAACACTGAATATCCCATGTCTTCGGACCGTGGTGAGTCCTAGGACATGTTGGTTTCCTCACGATGTTTTTCCTTCGCCGTAAGAGCGATGTTATTAGCGCACATACCTTTTTCTTAAAGAAAAAGACATTGGTGCGCGGTCGGTCTGGATTCGAACCCACGACTCTCAGAATGAAAGCCGGGGTATCTACCACTAGACCAACACCGCTCGCTTCTAAATACTAAATACTTGCACCCAGAAGTCGTCGCGTTATTACAAACATAATTACAGTATTAAAACCGACTTTAAAACTCCTTTCGATCATTATAAGTACCTTTATTATAAAAATTGTTCCGTAAAGTACAATCTTATCCCTCGGCACCAGATGTGAATAAGTATCCATAACCACTTCTCTTGAGAAGGCTCTCCAAACGATATAAAAATCTATTGTAAGCACCGTGGGTAGGCGCATAGGCAAAACTGGTTATAGTAGGTACAGTTTCTCACTCGCTGCACGCACACCGTGAGTCGTTAAACGTGGAATATAGCCCAATATTCAACAATAACAACAACAACAACGATTAGCCCGGGAACATTGCATTTTGCTTCTTTCGAATTCAAAGGAATTACAGGAATTCCTTTGAATTCCAAATAAGCAAATTTAGGTGTAAAATAAATAAATATTGCACGACGTGACACACAGCGCAATCTAGCCCCAAACTAAACACTAGGCTTGTACTATGGGAACTAAGTACTAGACAACAACAACAATACAATCTTAATGAATCTCTATGCAAGAGCCCTACGTCTAAATAGGTATGTATACCTAATGGCTTTTGACCCCGTCGTCGAAAGGGTTATGGACTGGAATGGTTATCAATTTCAAAGGTTGAATAACACAGAACACTGTTCTTCACGTGAATTTATCTTAATGCTAGAACTTGGAGGTAAATGAACTTGAATTAAAAAACCGGAGGTTGTGGAACCCACAAATTGGGACAGTTTTAAGCTCAAAATACACGATGTCACTTATACGTTTTACCTAAAACATTACATACCTACAGCACCCATGCACGAATTTCTTTAAAAATGTGTGCTGTAGGTTTTAGGTAAGATGTCAGTGTGTCATGGTGTATTTTGAGCTTTAGCATAATAGAGATTAGGCAAGCTGAGGTTTCAGTATAATGCGGATTTGCCCACGCAACGCGAAATTGCATTGTCCAGCCTCGTTTGCGTGAAGTATTTGTGTGGCCAATCCCTTGTGCCTGAGCAATTTGTATGGCCATTGGCCAACCGCCAGGACAACACGGTGCTCTCTTTAAGGTAAAGCAGCGTACTACAATATTAAAGGGCATTGCGTGACAGGGATAGCGCTAGCAAATTTTAAGGTGCAGTAAAGGAGGACGTAAGATGAAACTATTATTTTTTTCAGAACGTGAAATGAAACAATTGCTAAGATTAACTTAATTTTAAGCTTTTACTCGAATGCACGACGCAAAGAAGGGTTATTTATTATTTACTTTTTGTAAATGTGTGTTTGTTCTGTTTCCTATATAATAATATCCTACAAATAAAAATATCTATCTATCTACCTACATTTGATGTCGGTCAAGCCACAAGCAACAAAGGACATAGATACATGTGCAAAGTTACTAAGAAATTTCGCTTTTATAATTATTAAACCTTGCTATTATAAAATGAGTTTCAACTGCCAGACCTGGTTTAAACTACTATTTACTACCTTTGCCTAAATCATGGTTTGAACCAGGTCTAGCCTTAAAACTCATTTTATATTAGCATTGAATAAGTTTCTTGTGGTAGGTCCTTTCTCATCAGAGTCTGCGTTCCAAAACCTAATTTCAATACATGTCAAGGTGATCCTTTCAAATGAATGCCTACGAATGAATCAAACATATTGGAAACAATTTCAAATTGAATTTTGAACTTGTTAAAACTCGACATTTCGAAAGTCATTGCCAAACAAGAATACCTACATTGACACTTGAATAAATCTTGTGTGTCAACAACCCTTCCCTTAAACAATCAACTCTCTTCGCTTCATCGAGTTTAGTGGTTATTGCTTCGTGCTTCGAAAGGCACGTTAGATAGATAGATAGATAGAAATCTTTATTTGCACAACATAAACAAAGAAAATACAAAACACATATACAAAAGTAAATAATAAACAAGCTTAAAATTAAGTTGCACAAATGGGCGGCCTTATCGCTGAAAGCGATTTCTTCCAGACAACCTTAGTTAGTCAGTTGGTCCCGGTTGTTATCTCTGGTAGCAGTCGTTAGGTCGAGTTAGAGGCCTTAGGGCGACCTGACAACTCTAACACTAGGTGAGCCACACCACTACCCGAAAAGGAGAAGTGGTTATACTTGGGCGTTTTGCGATATCTATGACTACAAAATGACTGTAAAAGGTATGAGACTTCCGCGTTGTTTGAACACTTCTACCTGTCGCTCATCGAAGTACAGATGCTGACAGGCGCTGCGGCGCAGCACTGCCTGGCAGTAGTTAGTTTATGTTCTATAGATAACTGGAGAATTCACCATAGGCTTGTTTTTATAACTATACTAGCTGCGCCTGCGGTTTCACCCGCGTAAGTCCCGATCCTGTGGGAATATCAAGATAAAAAGTAGCCGAGGTGTTATTCTAGGTCTCCAGCTATGTATATTTCAAGTTTCATCGCAATCAGTTTAGTAGTTTTTGAGTGAAGGAGTAACAAATTCACATACAGACGTACAAACTTTCGTGTTTATAATATTAGTAGGAAAGTAGGATAGGATTCTCACAGAATCAGGACTTCCGCGGGTGAAACTGGTGAAACAGCGGAGCGCTGCTAGTACCGAAAATACCTAAGCCTTGTTTTAAAAACAGAACCCGTTTATCGAAACACGATACACTGACGTCTCGTTATTCAGTTAATTTATTACCGACTGCTTTCTTGAGAATTTTCAATTTTATTTTCTCGAGAAAAAGAAACGAAAGTAAAATTGACGTCGAAAATCAAATGAAGCGAAGCAGCGAAATTAAAAAATTTGGCAGTGAATAATTTGAATTTATTACCTACTAGCCACGCCCCGTGGTTTTGCTCGGTTTATTTATAAATCTCACGACCCTCTTACGGCGGATTCTGCGGGATAATTTGGCTTTCTATATAAATCTCTTATGTAAAATTTTACTAAAAATCTTCTTCTTTTCGTATAGTGGTGTGGCTCACCTAGTGTTGGAGTTTTCAGGTTGCCCTAAAGGCTCTAAATTGACCAACTAATATGAACATGTCATAGAGACAAGTTAATGTAATCCTCAGAAGGAATGGCGCCCGCAAGCACATATAAGGCCGGGGTAGACTATAAGGTGATGGAAGGACGACATCATAAGACAGGCAGGATGAGATTGGATGTCGAGAGCTTAAGACCGTCAGGAGTGGAAGAGGATGGAGGAGGCCTACGTCCAAGATTGGGCACGAAAGGGTTGTAATGGTTGGACAACTATGTTACTAACACAAATACATTCAGACATTCTAAATTTGGGTAGGTAGGTCCCTACCTACCTCGATATTAAAAATCTGAATAAGATTTAGTTCAACGTGTCCGAAGAACCATTAATTTTGAGAAATTTAAATCTTAAAATTGAAAAATATCTATGTTTGATTAAAATTCTAATAATGGAATACTTCAGGTAGGTAGCTAACTGTCTAGTCCACTTTCGTGTCAAGTTCAAGTTTATTTATTGGTAAATATAATAGATTTACAAGTCGTCATAATCATCATAAGAAACCATAATATGTAGCTTATACTAGGCATGCCTTTTAAGTTCTGTCGTTTGTATATTTGCCGCCAATTTTAAAATTAGAACTTTTCAAAATTCAAATTTGTTAGAATTTCGAATATCAAAACAATTGAAAGCATTAAGATTAATGCAATTGTTTAGTCACAGCGTTGGTTTGAATCTATCAGGTCACGTACGAAAATGAATCTTACTAAGGAAAATGTTCGTGCAATAATTTTCTATAACTTTCGAAGAGGCCTCACGCGACTTCAGTGTTTCGAAGAGTTAACATCTGTATTCTATGATGAAGTCCCATGTCTGCGGACCATCGAACGCTGGTATTTGGAATTTGAGCGTGGACATACCACACTTAGTGACAAATCTCGTGAAGGACGTCCAAAATCCGCCTTCACTGAAGATAACATCGTTGCTGTGAGACAACTAATCGTCGAAGATCGTCATGTCACATATCGAGAGATAGAGGCGTTATTAGGCATCTCAGGGACAACCATTCAAAAGATATTGCATGAGGCGCTTGGTGTGAGAAAACTAGTTTGCCGTTGGATCCCGCATTTGCTTTCCGACGATCATAAGGCGGCCCGCGTCAGATGGTGTAAGAAAACTCTTCAGAGGTTCAACCGAGGAGAGTCAAATCACGTCTACGACATCATCAGTGGTGACGAATCTTGTATCTATGCCTACGATCCTGATTCCAAACAACAATCTACAGTCTGGGAGGGATGCAACTGGGAACATCGCTCGGATGAGAAGAATAGTGGAACTGAAGCAATAATCTATACCTACCAATGTCTTTTTCTTTAAGAAAAAGGTATGTGCGCTAATAACATCGCTCTTACGGTGAAGGGAAAACATCGTAAGGAAACCAACATGTCCTAGGACATGTTGTCACCACGGTCCGAAGACATGGGATATTCAGTGTTTTCTATGTATCAAATGTATGTATTTACAAAAAAAAAAGTATAATATGTAGTATATCCGTTGTCTAGTACCCATAGTACAAGCCTAGTGCTTAGTTTGGGGCTAGATTACGCTGTGTGTAACGTCGTGCAATATTTATTTATTTATATTTATTTATTTACTATAATAATACTTACTAAAAACTAAATATATTATGCTTGAACACAAAACCAATATCCCCCAAGTGACATTCCAGCTATCAAAAATCGTCTGCTAGCCATAAATTCAAGAACAATAAATAATGCCTTAAGGAAAAGCATCAAGTGCTAAAATGGTCGCCATTGATGCTTTTATAACTCTGTTACTGCAACAAATTGGTCGAAAGAGCCCTTAGACGCCCTTCGATGGTCCTGGGGTTTGCTGACGATGTTTTGAGTGCCATCGTAAGCAGTTACGATCCTTGTATGAGACTATACACAGTGGACATGGATGTTAGGGATCTTTGAGTCTTCATCGATTTTTATTCTGATAAATCTCAGTAAATTAGTAAAATTGTGTAAATTACTCAAAACGCATTCACCGTAGGTATTAAAGAACAGTTCTATAAATGAACATATATTGTTGCGCAGTGGTAGCGCACTCACCCGGTAAGCGAGGGGCACAGGTTCGAATCCTGTCTTGGGAGATTTTTTGATGATGCCTGTCTGCTTGTAAAATATTTCTAGTAAAAGTGCCTTGAGCAATAAACACAAAAATAAATATTAAATATATGGTTCTCAAAAATTCAATAACTCTACTGACTCTACTTAGATTAAAAGTTAAGTGTCGCTAAGCTAAGTTAAGTGTTTTCTTTGTCTTGCCCATTGAAAACATAAACGTATTTCAAGTCTCTTTACTTATATTCCAGATTGCTTTAAACTTATACTTCGTTTTTGAATTGTAAACTATAATTTGACACATCTTCCTGAAGAAAAAATATCAAATAAAACTTCTGTCTATAGTCTGAAATTAAAAAAGTACACTATAAAAATATTTAACAAGGAGAAATGCATCATCAATAGTTCCCATGACAGAATTCGAACCTGTGCCCCCCCCCCCCCCCCCCCGCACTTTTCGGGCGAGTGTGGTACCACTGTGCTGTCTTGAGCAATAAAAACAAAAATATATATTAAACGTACTATAGTTACACTTATTGTCACAGTTTTGCGTTCATAAAAGAGAAAATAATCCACTTACAATGAGCTTATGACTACAAGCTTATCTTTCGTCTGTTAAGGGGCTTCCGTCATGATAGTCTTTATTTAAATATATTTTTTCCTTGTTCATATTTTTCAATATAGTTTTAAATAAAGATATTTTACATTCTTTTAAATTGTTAGGAACGTTGTTAGGCATAGTGCTTCTCCAAATGTTATATTATTACCACCATATGTTTTAGTTATAGGTTTTCTTAGTTTAATTTTGTCTATATTTTCTATAACTTCATTGCAAATTTTCTTTTTTGCGAAAATCATGCATAAGTAATATTTGTTTAGGTGAAGAAAAATGATTTTGCAAATGCAAGTTTGATCGCTGCTTTGTTTGATACAGTTGTTAGATTTATGAAGAAAAATGTTGTTTTACTTTCAGTTTTTGTTAATTACTCTAAAAGGTTACGAGTTAACGATAACATGAAAATGCCCAGAGTCATTAGTGTAGTGATATTCCATTGTTGTAATTTACTAAACAAAATTAATCCTCCCAGTAAATGAACATAATTTGAGAGCAGCATAATTTGAGGATATTTCGACGCGGTTTCGAGATTTCACACGAAAAACCCCAATCAATTTCCGAGGGCAATAAAATTTTGTCGAAATCACTCCATTCCCAAACTCGTTTAAGAAGTTTAATCTTCTATCAGATAAAATGAGGACTACAAGCTTAGTAGACTACATAGACTACATGCAATAGATTTCTTATAGATGGATTTAATTTGAATCTGAAACTCTCGTCCGTGGAATTTAGACCATAATTTTATTACAAATATTATTTATTATACAACAGGGTATTTACTATCTTTAAACTTGTTTTTTCATTGAGCTCGATATTTCGCCAGTAATTTTAACTGGCCTAATTTCAACTGGCTTTAATATTTGTAGTGAAAACAACCATGTAAGTTTAAAAATCGTATAGGTACTTAATTTTATTGTCCCATAGGTGACCGCTACTAGGTGCTAAATAAGCAATCACCCAATATGAATAAAGTTTCGGGTAACAATCATATCGTATAGACAAATGGATTCGTAAGTTTTCTTACCCAGCGCTAATAAGTAAGCGTGCTCCAACATAGACTACAAATTCCAGATTCGTTGTTCGTTTAATTTCTGATTTGTTTGTGCGTTTATCTATATTCTTGTGATTATAGTGATTTTTTTGATTCAATATAGTATTTTCATATCTTATCTAACACCACCGTGAGTTTCTTCAACCTAAAGTAAAAGTCCAAGTAACAGGGAAGGTGACATCTCCAAGTAAAATTGAACAATATTTCCTTTGTAACGTAACAGTTAGCTCTTACTTTGACTTTTGATATCGATGAAGAAACTTGGCGTAAGATGCCAATCGATAACAATTTATTCATTTCAAATGAACAACCCTACTTTACGGATTGACAGACAAAAATAAGTATTATTCGCAACAACCCTAGCCTATATTTAGCTCAATGGGTGACACAACCCCCCACAAGTAATTTAGGAACTTTAATGTTTATCAAATAAAATCACGACTACAAGCAATTGATTTTTTGTGAATTTATTTAACAGTACCACATGAATTATTCATAGTAACTGCCTAAGCAGAGGTATTTTATAGGGTCGTAACGAAGAAACTTAAATGAATGATAAGTAGAGCTAACACGTTACATGTTTTTTTTTTCTTATTGTGGAAATTTTATATTTTATGTAGTAGGATAATTATGCTACCTGTAGTAGGTTAATTATTAATTATCAAATTTGATAAACAGGATTTTTAAAAAATTAAAAAAAAAAAGGAAAACACGGACAATTAGACAACCATCGTAAATAAACCAACCACCATGAACTAAGTGCACGGATTGGTCGATCGGAACACCCTAAACAACATTATATCTGATTGGTTGGTGACTTAACGTCTTTTTGTGTTTGTGAACTCAGATAGCCTTATTAGTAAAAGTAAAGTTTAGTAAGGTTGGAGTAATTTTACCAGTTTTTGTTTCTGTCTGTCAACTTTAAAAGTTCTTGTCACGGAAAAGGAGTAAGCATGTTCTCACTACTCCGACCTTACCCCGCGTTTTTTAATAAGGCTAAGAAAGCTTTTCTTTCACAGAAACGACATCGTTAGTAATTAATTAGTTTTTATTTTGTATAGTTATTAATTAGGTTAACCAAACCTAACCTACATTAGTTTTGAATATAGTTATTACAATGCTTGATAATGTACAAGTATTGAGGTTAGCTCTATACCACACCCACAAATATCTTTAAGTCGTATATTTTGTAACATTTTGACGACGTGCTTCAGAAGTCATAGGTAGGTATTTATAGTTGCTTTTATACAGCCATTCCGGATTTTTTGTGTGAGAGTAAACATGTTTTCTGGGGATTACGTCTGAACCTGGCACGGTTATCGCCGATTCATTGACTTATGGTTATAGCGTAGAGAAATTTCTGAAATTTTACCAAAGAGCTTTTCAGATCAAAGTAACTTAAGTAACTGAGGGAGCAATTTAAATTGTGGGTAGTTGGCTAGTTGCACTTGTAATCCACTTTGTTTGTTGTAAATTTATATCGTTTAACCAACTGCGCCCTTCGGTTTTACCCGCGTAAGTCCCGATCTCTCGGAAATATAGGGATAAAGAGGAGTCTATGTGTTAATCCAGGAGGGTTACTGCGGTTCTTTCGATACGACAACGATACGATAATTCCAGCCGATACGATGATTCTACTGTCAACCCTACTATCCCAGTGTGACAGTAGAATCATCGTATCGGCTGGAATTATCATATCGTTGTCGTGTCGAAAGAACCGCAGTAACCCGCAGTAAATCCAACAATCAGTATAATATAGTTACATTTTCCCGGGTCGTAATCGCGTATTATTATTTATTTTCTTACCTCGACGACCTGTAACTATGTTAACAAATCGTGTGAATTTAAAAAGTTTAATCAGTTTAATAGTTTTTGCATGAAGGAGTAACAAACATACTTACATATTTAGTTATACATCAACTTTCGCCTTCATAATATTAGTAAGATAGAATAGAATAGAAAACATTTATTGACAGCAAAAATAGTAATAACTACATGTATGTACAACGAAAATAAATAAATAAATATTTCACAACGTTACACACAGCGCAATCTAGCCCCAAACTAAGCACTAGGCTTGTACTATGGGTACTAGACAACGGATATACTACATATTATACTTTTTTTTTTTTGTTTTTTGTTTATTTAGTAAAACTAAATAAACAAAAAACAAGATGCTACCGATAAATAAATCTTTGCCCACAAGAGGAATAAGGAAATTTGATTTTATGCTGTATAGCCGTGGCGTAGAACAGGGTTACCTCACCTTCTTCCGTAGGTGTATAAGACGACTAAGAGATCTATGGGGAAAAGTAACAAAGCTGGAAAATGCCCCGCGCGGTGACGGATAAACTGCTTGGTCCGAAGTAGGCTTAGTATCAGGCACGCCAGCCGTAAAAATATTTTTAAGGGCCCTATACTGAAAAACTGAAAATCCATGTCGGGCGCATCGAAAACTGTTGATTATTTCATGACGGAATGTCGTGAACTTTTTTTTGTGTACAGATTGTAGGCGACATTGTTTCCGATATTTTAGTGCAGTTTCCATACAAATATGTCGAAACGTATTAAAGCCTATCGACATTTTAGCCAAATCAGACATTTTTTTGTCTAAAATTTGGATAGGCTTTGCACCAATAGGAGGTTCTTGTAATGTAGGAAACAATGTCACCTACAATCTGTACACAAAAAAAAGTTATACGACATTCCGTCATGAAATAATCAACAATTTTCGATGAGCCCGACAGGGATTTTCAGTTTCAAGGTCGTTGGCGTTGTTATTCCTCTTAAATGGAGATTTTACAGTATTTATTAAATACAAAATTGTAGCCTATGTTACTCAAGGTGAATGTAGCTTTCTAATGGTGAAAGAATTTTTGAAATCGGACTAGTAGTTTTTGAGTTTATTCATTACAAACATACAGACACACATACACCCAAAAACAAATCTATCCTCTTTATAATATTAGTGTAGAAGTCCTTTATGATTATATGGTAAGACTTTTAAGGTCATAAAGACCTACCTTACCTATTGTGTTTAAGCAGAACCCGAGCTCCCAAAAGGGACAGAGATAGAAATTGGTGATAATATTGTTGTTGTCTTGTGTGTTCTATGCAGCCGTGTCTGCTGCATAGAGGAACTCGCTCGAAATAAGCCGGAAGTTATAATATTTCTATAACATGATTTTAGTATTCTGTCCTGATTTCACAATCCACCTACATACGAAAGAGATTTCAATTTTGAAACATTGAATATTGCAAGTGTCTGAAGTGGATTGAAAACTTCGATCTGCGGTTAGAAATCCTCCTGATCATAAATTTTAGTCGGCCGATATTCATCAGTTGGTTGGTCAATCATTGATCTCAACCTTAACAGTAAATATGATAACAGAAGTAAGACAGTTGTAAACAAACACTGGGGTAACGTTTTCGTAAACTAAATGATGCTTTTGACGTTTCAATCGTCATACATCGACTTAATCTTAGCGCCCAAAAGGAGATAATTACACGCAAAAAACTATTATCGAAATCGGATAATTTTAAGAAGTCGAGAAGAGAGTTTTCGTTTTGTATGAAAATCGCTTTATTTAGGAGTATGATTGGACATCAATTTTTCTTAAGCAGTAGGTATAGTAAATGAAGACCACCTACTGCGCCGACCCCATATAAAAAAAACAATTTGGGGTTTAGCAAATCGTTAAATATTGTCCCGGGCTCTTGGATGAGAAGAATCGCTAAAACTGAAGAAAAATCTACCAAACAAAATTATCGACCGATTTAAGGTGTCTAGTCTGCTACGATCTCATATGAGAGTAGGAAAATCGACGCCGTTTATAAAACAGGGAAAAATAATGTGAGCGAATGTAAATTCTGTAACCTGTTCTTGAAATTGAAAAATCCGAAAAGGTAAAGATCGGAAGAGATTGGTTTCTTTCAAATTTTCCGAGATTTTCTCGAAACTGTCGCAACGGCTTATATTGTTTAAGTGTAGACTAGCAAGGGCTTCTGGTTTCTGTCATGTATGTAAGTACAAAAATACATCGGACCTAAAAATCTAACTCAAAAACATTTGCAATTTTTCGTCTGTTTTCGCGATGTTGTAATGAAGTTAAAAACATTTTTCGGCGAACGAAGAGCGTTGAAACAATGAAACCGAAAAATGTCCTTAATTTCAATTAAGATTAAGATTATTCTTTGATAAACGCATTTAAAACCGAAAAGTATCGGCTCCGTGTGTAAGTTTTCAATAATAAAGTTGTAGTTAGGTAGGTACAGTGAGCATCAAAAGTCGAAAGCCACATTAAGATTAAAAAAAAATCGCAATACATTATAATTATTGTGGGGTGTCATAACAGGACTGAAATTCTAAGCCTTATTAGTAAACGTGGAGTAAGATAAGGGGTAATTTTAACGCAGCACTGAGCCCGCCCATAAGACCGAGAGAGAGAGAGTAAGGTCGGAGTAATTTGACCAGCAGTAATGCGCAGCACTGAGTCCGCCCATATAATAGAGCCATTAGTGGGAAAGAGAGCGAAATACTCTCTGCACCGCTCGCACCTTTTACGATTCGCGGAGTGCAGTGAGTGCAAAATAGTACTATAGAGAAAATTCAGATTACCTACCTCTTAAAACATGGACAGAAACTGCAGAAGTGGCGACATCTGCTAGCGAACACGTGTAGTTACCAGAGTCTTTTCGATTCGCGTTCGCAATGTAGAGTCTTGAGAGAGCCCCGTTAGATGTCGCCTCTGTCTTCACGCTGTTAACAAAAGAAATAAACATAAGTAAGGCATATCACACATAAGAGGCAAACCTAAAAGTAAACACAACTAGCCTTATTAATAAACGCGGAGTAAGGTCGGAATAATTTTAGCTCCTTTTGTTTGTGTCTGTCAACTTTGAAAATTCTTGTCACGGAACAAGACAAAACATGTTCCCACTACTCCGATCTTAGGTACTCCACGTTTATTAATAAGGCTATATGCGATAAAAACCTAAAAAAGGGTTTAATTTCAATCGAACTCCAACATCGCGAAAACAGAAGAAAAATTTAGTAAAAATTTTGTAGTAGACAACTTGACACGACAAAATATCCGAATTTTCCTTTTTTTTTTTAAAGCGAACTCAACAAGTAAATATAAGTTATATACAAATTAAAATATATTTGCCATACGGCAGAAATCAAAGGCGAAACCCGAAACCTTCTGCTTTGCACGTGTAGGTATGTTGGCCTACTGTGCCCCAACGGTCGTCCATAATCCGTCCTTGTAAAGAGTCACGATCTTCAACTCCGAAAGAGCGTCTAAGGAGGTGTACTAACTCAATTTCCTCATCACGTACCTTCAGTTAACCTTTGTAGCTGTTAAAAGAGTAAATCTCTCACATCCTAGTAATATTATTTACGTGAAAGTTAGTAAGGATGTTTGTTACTCCTCTGCAAAAACTACTGAGCCGATTTTGATAAATAATATAGTTACATTTTCTCAGGTCTTAATCGCGTAAGCAGATATTTTAGAAAAATTAAAAAGAGAGAGATAATAATAACGACATGTCATAATGAAAGTACAGTACCCCTACCACGAGTTAACCTACCACGTAAATACGTGCACTCTGCACTGTAACGTTAACAGTTTGATCTTGTGCACTGCGCGCCCGCTCGTCCCGTTTCCTGCCGCACTGGTCGCAGCTAGTCGGCCACGCGAGCTCATATATTGCGTTACGAACATTTCCGAACTCTTAACGTTACAGTGCCTACGAATAACAAATAGAAATGGAGATCTAACTCTCATAGTAAACCCGGTAAAAATGTGTTCCAAAGTCAACCATCGCGCAGACATTCCGCGCACTGGATTGTATTATTGATGACAAGACTGACAATAAGTCGGACATAGTGGATAGTGTTAAACAGTGGGGGATCAGTCATTTAATGTGAACTTAATAGTTGGGTTTTAACTTCGTCTAGGCAAATATTCATTTAAAAAATCTGAGGGTGTTCATGGAAACAGAAAACATGTTTATTGTTGTGGTCGGTGCTGGAAACAATATCCAAAACATTAAAAGTGACAACCCTTTTGCGTAGGTTATATTTTCTTCAACTAGGCTTAGTTTCCATACTGTTCCTTATTTGTACTGTGGTTTGGCGATCAAGTCGTCAATTTTCAAAAGTCTGCAATATCCGTGGAACATGTTTTGAAACAAATGCCAGTTCCATATATATTCTGAGTTCGTTGTACAGTGCACGTATTTACGTATCAACTGAGGGTAGAGGTATAGTTCTTTATTTGGCCGTTGTAACGTAGTTGAAACGTCGAGGTAAGTATTCTATAAATAACTAGCTGACCCGGCAAACGTTGTTTTGCCTTATAAATTATAGATAGTAGCCGATTCTCAGACCTACTGAACATGTATACAAAATCTCATAAAAATCGGTCAAGCCGTTTCGGAGGAGTACGGTAACTAACACTGTAACATGGAAATTTTATATATTAGATAATACGTGATAAAGACCCGGGAAAATGTAACTAAGTTTACAAATCGTGTGAATTTAAAAAGTTTATCGATTGTGATAGGGGTCGGTATGTTGATAGCCGGGAGATCTGTTTTAAAAGACGGGCTTTTTTTAATCCTGATGTTTTTAATGGATCGGGAATTACTGGGGTAAACGTAGGCGTAGCTAACAACTTCTATGTGATTAGGCTTCATTATAGAGTAAACAGGAATCTCAGTGATGAGAAAATAACTTTATTAGGTTGTGTTGCCAGCTCACTGATTTCCTTTTAGTTCCCCAAATTGCCAATAATAATAAATAATAAATATTGCACGACGTTACACACAGCGCAATCTAGCCCCAAACTAAGCAAACATATGATACATAGAATACACCCAGACCAGATACAAATATTTATTTTTAAGCATAAATACTTGCAACCGGGAATTGAACCCGCAACCTCCTGCATTGCAGTCGGGCCTTCCCCCACGCGCCACTGAGGTCGTCATATAATATTTTGGATAATCGTATAATATTATGGCTTGATTATCGGATTTCAGGCCGATTTTGGGCTTCAGATGGGTCAGATAGTGATTTGTTTGCGAGGCGACGCGACGCGACACGGCTGAGTCTTCGTCAGCCGAGCAACATACAATTCGACGAAGATAAAAACAAAAATGTGGCCCTACAAGGATTACCTTGTAACATGTGGGGTTATCCAAATTGCTTACATTTTGGATAATCGTATGGCTTGATTTTGAGAAATGAGGCTTACTTTGGGCTTCAGATTAGTCAGATAAGTTCCTACCTACAAGGATCACTTTGTAATCTTTAGGGATATGACGATTTACGTCAGATACGTTTTTGGTAAATGGGTTGTGCTCTTTGCAAGCTGCACACTTCACGCTGTGTTATAACACTAGTCAGGTGTCGTGTCTAAGGGCTCTCACATGAGCCACCGGCCACAGCCACAAACGCCGCCACGAGAAGCTACATGCAGCTACAAAAGTAGCTGAAGCGCGCGACAGCCACTTGTGGCCGGTGGTCGCCACTTGTGGTCGGTGGCTGACATCCATATTTTTAACAACACGAGACAAGACTACGTGCGTGCGTTGCCTCCGACTAGAACAGGTTAACTGGGGAAGAGAGAGAGGGGTGCGGAATCGCGCGAGTGGCATGTGGCGACGTTTTGTGTCGGCGTTTAGCGGCGGGTACGGGCCACAAGCAGCGAGCAGCGACGATTAGAAGCATGTGGCGGCCACCGGCGTCAACCGTGTGCGGCGAGTCCATATAAAATGTATGAAAACTACAGGAAATATGTCGGTGGCGGCGTTTTGTGGTTGTGGCCGGTGGCCCGTGTGCGCCGACACTAAAGACTAAATATTATTATTTTACGTAGTAGATAAGTTTTTTACCAGATTTATTATTCGCCAAATGCGTAGTTCGTCAGAAATGCTGTTGTCCGCTTGATAACTTTTTATTCAAATGGTTATTATGCCAGATACGTCAAATACATAATCGTTTGGCTTGATTTTCCGATATCAGACTGGAATTGGGCTTCAGATTGGTCAGATAAGTTCCTACATCCAAAGATCACTAATTTATAACCTGTAGGAATATCACGATTTACATCAATACGTTATGGTTATGAGTCATATGCATAGGTAACTTTTTGGTCGAATAAGTTATTTTGCCAGATGCGGAAGATAAGTTATTTCAGATCACTCATAGCCTTATTACGTGGAGTAGAGTCGGAGTAATTTTGCCATTTTTGTTCCTGTCTGTCAACTTTAAAAGTTCTTGTCACGGAAAAGGACAAAGCATATTCCCACAACTGCAACCTTCTTGCACGTTTACTAAAAAGGCTATCAAGGTTGAGTTAAGGACTGTCTTTAAATACCACTGTGAATTTAAACACAAAATTTATTTAACAAAAACAGCACCAGAAAATAAACAATCATCTGTTTAATTGTTTACCGTTGAATAACAGCAATATAACTCAATTTTCTACGTATTATCCGTTATTTTTCGAAAATAAATGCAAACATGAGAACTCTGCTCCACAAATAATTTAAAATTTATTGACGTGTTTTCTGTTTCATAAACAGGGTGTTTCGACGAGGGGGTATTAAGTTGAAGAGGGTTGTTCTAGAGGTCTAGGCGAACAACTTTTATTCTACGACTTTTGGAAATTCGAACTTTATTTTCAAAAAATTTCAAGTTGTATTACTAAAAAAAACAGCTGTTTTTGTAAAAAAAGGCAATTAATGTTTAGATTGTAGTGGTCCAAACTAAATAAAAAATAAAATAAATAAAAATCAGTAGTTTAAGGTCATTGGCCTTAAGGTGCCCCTTAAGGCCAATGACCTTAAACTGCTGATTTCCATGCAAACTTCAAACTCAAAATTTTAGAAAACTACTTCGAATTTCCAAAACTTGTAGAAAAAAAGTTGTTCGCCTAGAACCTCTAGAACAACCCCCTTTCGGCTTAGTACCCCCTCCTCGGAGCACCGTGTATAAAAGAGCTTTGATTTACGTATCGAAAAATGTAATTGGTGTCTTTTAATTAATAAGCTTGGCTACACGGAAAGCGTTGTGTGGCAAGCGTCTATTGTTTAAAACTGAAAGGGAGATTATGTGCTTAGTAGGTAACTATGCTGCTTGGCATTGTTACCTCTAGCTGTGTAGCCCCGGCATAGAGTAGGGTTACCCCATCTCATCCCGTGGGTGTCGTAAAAGGCGACTAAGGGATCTGAGGGAGATTAGCAAACCTTAAGTTCTCCCCGCGCGGTGGCGGATAAACTGCATGATCCCTAAGAGGGTTGGTGTCAGGCAGGCGGCCGACCGTAAAAACATTGCCAAATCTATTTGCAGAAGGTATGGTCAATGATGAGTTACTGACTGTGCCGACCCCAAATAAGAAAAAACAATTTGGGGTTTAGCGGACCCCGGGCTCCCGAGAGGGATGCAACCGGGAACATCGCTCAGATGAGATAAGAATGCTGCTTTGATAGCATTTTACTGAATATTGCGATAATATAATTACACTAGCTGCGCCCCGCGGTTTTACCCGCGTAAGTCCCGATCCCGTGGGAATATTGGGATCAAAAAAATGTTACTCAGGGTGAATGTAGCTTTCTAATGGTAAAAGAATTTTTGAAATCGGTCCAGTAGTTTTTGAGTTTATTCATAACAAACATATAGACACACACTCTTTATAATATTAGTATAGAGTATGGATAATTTTACTTCACACAGTTTTGACTGGACACAGGTTTGACACCATTTTATCAACACACTGTACGCCAGAAAATCCCCGAGTTCAGACTCTATTTAGAGACTGGTGTGAGTCTCTGAATATACCAATTTTTAAGTTCAACTAAACGTAAAAATTGGTATATTATTTCATTTCATTTATTTGAATGAAGTACGAATGACTACACTAGAATGAGTAGGTATTCCAATTTTCATAATAAAACCTAAATAACAAAAATAATTTTCAATTCTAGGTTATATGAATTGAAAATATAAAAGCTGTGACTTAGAATTAATGTATTTTACATGTTATACGTGTATGAAGCAAATTGCGATGGTTGTCGAATACATAAATTTTCTTTCTTCACTTTTACACTAGACGCGCGTAATATATTATCTAAGTCTGTAATGTAAAATACACCCAGATCTGGCATTGACTGTCAGATCAAGCACGCGTGTATTTATTATGAAATTCGGATTTTACGAAAGTCCTTACGTGCGGTATGTATTTACATTTCTCTGGAGCCTATCTTTTTAGAACAATGCACTATAAGCAACAAATGGCTACCTAAAGTTTATAATATTAACCAAATACAACAAATACAAATTCTTTATTTCCAAAATAGAGTTACATAGTATCAGTTTCCAGGAGATTCCACACAATTTAAGTTAATCCGTATTTTAACCTAATTTTCGCGCGTACAATACGTCATGCCACAGTAGATGATTTTTATTTTTCTGGTGGTGTTGTTTCTTTAGAAAAAGGTCTTTTTCGAAATAAGCAGTAAAAAAATACTAATTTGTGCGAAAAAGTCTGACTTTTTCGTTCTATACATCTCGCTCCGATAATTTGTGTGGCCAGAAATCATTTTCTCGAGCTCCTCCGTGGTTTGGAAGGCACGTTGAGCAGTTTGACCTCGGTTGTGATCTCTGATAGCAGTCGTTAGGTCAAGTTAGAGGCCCTAGGGCGACCTGAAAACTCTAAAACCAGGTGAGCCATACCACTACACAAAGAAGAAGATCTCGCTCTAGCTTCAGACTCAAGGTCATTTAAGATAAAGTTCCTTTTGTTTTAATTGTTATAAAAATTAAAGAAGGCACGTGAAAAACCACTTCTTACGACACATGATTGCACGGCACGCAGCGCACGCGTTTAAAGTGACCCAGCATTTAATTGAGATTAAAGCAATTCCAAACCCAAACACTACCAAACCCAAACTGGTTAATTATAACAAAAACTAGAATACGAAATACCGTACAAAAACCGAGTCCTCCGCCCTTTGAAACTATTCGTCCCTTAATTAAATTGTTAGTTGAATCAGTGTTAGATCGGAGATAAGAAGTTTCGGAAGACTGATTAAAACTTCTGAACTTTCCCGTGGTGTGACTTCTTTGAGGAAAATGATTAGATTAAATAAGTTTTGTTACCGAGCTAAACAAATTAGTGTATCAAAAACTTAGATGAAAACAAAAAACTACGAAAAAAACTAAATACGGTACCTATTCTTGGCAAATGAGACGATAAAACTGCGTCTAGCTGACGCACTAGCGTTAGTTGTATATCGAACCGTTGCCGCGAGAGCGCACGTGCTCTCGCGGCAACTGTCACACTGCGGTTATCTTTTTGAAATTCATCAGAATGCCTTCTTGCACTTTACAAATTACTGATCCATTCAGGGAAAAAAAAACATTTTACGAGTAATTACTCAAATAAAATTAATTACCTAATAAAATTATATTAAAATAAATTTTTAAAGACAAATGATTTAATATACTATAGTTTTATGAAAATGCATGTATAGGTGTTTCGAGCTCATTTTTTGAATACGCAAAGTTAGAATATACCGTATCTACTATTTTTTGTTCTCATCTAAGATCAAAAATGGAAATATGTTGGCTCTTTGTTTGATTAAAACCACTTGATCTCTTGAGTCAGGCTGAGTTGGTTTTTAACCTTAGATTGACGCAATTTTGACAAAATTGTATAAGAAATGTGTTACCTATAGTTTTGTTTTCGTTCTTGGAGAACTAGTGCCGGTTTTCCAGTGGTTATGATAGTTTATCATCATCGCCTGCCGATTTTGAATAGTCGTGCGGGTTGAGCATCTCTTGGCGCGGTCATTACATGGATGTCTTACGGTGAAGGAAAAACATCGTGAGGAAACCAACATGTCCTAGGACTCACCACGGTCCGAAGACATGGGATATTCAGTGTTTTCTATGTATCATATGTATGTATTTACAAAAAAAAAAAAGTATAATATGTAGTATATCCGTTGTCTAGTACCCATAGTACAAGCCTAGTGCTTAGTTTGGGGCTAGATTGCGCTGTGTGTAACGTCGTGCAATATTATTTATTTATATTTAATGTGTGACCGATAATTTGTGTGGAATAATAAACTTCTCGAGCTCCTCCGTTCTTCGGAAGGCACGTTTAGCAGTTAGTTTCGGTTGTTATCTCAGTAATCGTTAGGTCAAGTTAGGGTCAATTCACACGTACCACAACCACACCACAGCCACAACCACACCACAACGACGCCAGGTGGTCGGGCGTATATTTTGTATTGAAAATGAATATTCACACGTACCACATTTTGCCGTTGTTTATCGACCACCTGTGTAATACGACCACATCGCAACCACATCGCGACGGCAACGCCACCACCGGCGGCGGCACCGCGGCCACATCGCCACTACATGACAGGGTCAATTCACACGTACCACAACCACACCACATCGACATTTTGTCGGTACCACAACGCAACTGCAAAAAGTGGCTGCGACACTATTCACACGTTACCACAGCTCAACCACATTTTGTCGCTGCGACGTGGTGTGGTTGTGGTACGTGTGAATTGACCCTTAGAGGCCTTAGGTCAATCTTAAAGATTCGTGACGAGTCCAACTTGCTCTTGACCGATGATTTTACTTTTCTATTTAAATTTAAATTACCTATTCTATTGTTACTTAAGTAAATTAAATTAGTTAGTTTTTACTGAGTGTTTCCGCAACTCGCCCTATAGGTAACTGGGCCCTTTCGCTTGAAATTAAGCTGTAGGTTTTTTGAACGGTATACCGTATATTATACGGTTGTATACCGTATTGAAATTAACCTCACGCTATTTTGCGACGTTAATAGCGCACATAAGAAAAAGACATTAGTGCGCGGTCGGCCAGGATTCAAAACCACAACCTTCGGAAAGAAAGTCGCGGTATCTACCACTAAACCAACACCCCTCAATTAGTTATCTAATTGAGTAATTGTCGGAGCTCTATGTAAGTAAACATAAACTTGTACTGTTATTTAAAACAACAGAAATTGTTATGCACCAAGAGTTCGCTTCCCAAGCTAGAGTCTAACCCTCGACAAAGTCAAAGTTCGTGCTTACTCTGTTAAATAAAATAGGGCAGAAGTAACTTGACGTGACTAGCGTGTATTCATAAGAACTACAATTTTGTTACAACGAGGAGCTGCGATCAAGGGAATATTGAGATAAAAATTAATTGGGGGAATCCGCAATGAAACGGACACTATCAATATCTCATGTTTTTGATCGATAATATTTAAGGTTTTTTGGGTGTTGGCACCATTGATGGTCTATGGTCTCATTATTCAAGTATGCCCTGATTTGATCGGCGTAGACAAACCTAGTCAAAGTAGGTATAATTGACTATCTGTGCCCGCCATTTTATCTGCTTAAAATCGAGATCAAACGAAGCATTTATTTCTGTACCTGCTGAAAATTATTTAAAATTGTCGTGGCGGTTAAACATCAGAAGGCACCGTTTTAGCACAATCCAGAGGTCACGTTCTTTTAAAAGGTTTTATTTCTCTCACCTTTTAGAAATCTAAAGCTAGATTTCCACTTAGAATACATTAGTATGGAATGGAAGATCTTGATAATATTTACCTAGTTGATAACGTTGACGGTTTTATTCTAAGTCAAGGAGAAGTGCTTTAAGCATATCTACAGTTTAAAGGTCTAATAAATGTTATCTTAGATAATGCAAAGTAAACAGTAAGTTATGTCAATAAAGGTTAGGTTAAGTTATTTTGTTTCTGTTTTCGCGACGTTGAAATGAAATTAAACTCATTTTTCGGTTTTTACCACATCATAGTCAATCCTGAAGAAGATACATGTAAAGGTCTCTAAAAGACATTAACACTACGGGATTAAACCGAAAAATTAGAAAAAAAATTAAAATCGAAATAAAGGTGTTAAAATATTGAAAATCGGGTACGCACTAACGAGCTGTGACCACGATGTGAAACTCCGCTTCGCAACGTGGAACATTGGCACGCTAACCGGACGCGCGAGGGAGCTAGCCGACGTACTTTCCAGGCGGAAGGTGGCCGTGGCGTTCCTGCAGGAGACTCGATGGAAAGGCAGCAGATCCCGGCTCATTGGGAATGGCTACAAGCTGATCTACACGGGTGCACCTGGTGGAGAGAACGGGGTGGCTGTGGTGCTCGCTGAGAGGTTGCATGACGATATCTTGGAGGTGAATCGCTTTAGCGACCGACTTATGTGCGTGAAGGTGCTTATTGGGTCCCTACCCACTTAGTAAGTGCTTACGCGCCACAGGTCGGTTGTAGCGACGCTGATAAGAGGTCGTTTTGGGATAAACTCGGCGAGGTCCTTGGGGCTATCCCGTTGTCACAGGGAATCGTTTTGGGTGGTGATCTGAACGGTCATGTGGGTGAGATGGGGGCGGAATTTGAACGTGTTCATGGAGGCTACGGGTATGGCAGTCGGAATGCGGAAGGAGAAGAAATTCTGCGTACGTGTGCCACTGCCGACCTGGCACTCGTGAACACATATTTCAAAAAGAAGCCCGACCACTTGATCACCTACAAGAGCGGGGGCGCGCTACCCAAATCGATTTCCTAATCACTAGGAGACACCATATCGGCTACGTGGCCAACTGCAAAGTCATACCCGGTGAGAGTCTCACTGCCCAACACCGTATCCTTGTCATGGATCTCTGTGTAAAGACCAAAGACAAACGACCGGAACCATGTCAGCGCCGAATCAGATGGTGGATGCTTGATGAAGTCAAGTCCCAGATGCTCGCCTCAGCAATCGGCGACAAATGTGCCAATGCTGAAGGCGAATCGGTACAGGAACACTGGGACAGGATTCAAGTATGTATCACTGATTCGGCGCGGTCGGTCCTCGGTATGTCTAAGGGAGGACGCAAGTGTGACAAGGAAACTTGGTGGTGGAACGACACAGTCCAGAGGGAGACTAGGGTGAAGAAAGCCCTCTTTAAAAAGTGGCAAGCGTCCAACTCTCCTGAAGATCGCGACGCGTACAGGTCTGCCAAACGTGCCACAAAGAGAGCAGTAGCCAGAGCCAGACGGGACCACTTACAGCCATTGTACGATAAGTTGGAAACGTCTGAGGGGCAGAAGCTTATTTATAAGTTGGCACGTTCTAGGATCAAAGCGGCACAGGATATATGTGTGTATGGGCCAAGTGCCACTGTGTAAAAGATCCTAATGGTAACCTGCTATGCGAGGACCTCGCGGTGAAGGAGAGGTGGCGCTCTTATTTCCACGAGCTGCTCAATAAGCAGTATAAAGAGGTGCAGCCACCGGAACTCCCTCCGAATCTAGGACTTGTGCCACTGATAACGCCTGAGGAGGTGCGCAAGGCTCTTCGCTGCATGAAGAATCGGAAAGCTGTCGGCGCCGATGGAGTCCCCATCGAAGTATGGAAAACTATGGGTTCTCGTGGTGTGGGCATCTTAACCAACCTTTTTAACCATATATTCGAGACCGGCAGAATCCCCGCCCAATGGAGACTGAGTGTTATCACACCAGTGTTCAAGGGCAAGGGATCTGTGCAGGAGTGTGGAAGTTATCGTGGTATAAAGGTCATGTCCCACACCATGAAGCTCTACGAGCGTATAGTTGACTCTCGGATCCGGCAGGAGTGCACTGTCTCGGAGGGCCAGTATGGTTTCCGCCCCGGTCATGGTACCATGGACCCTGTTTTCGCCCTAAGGATCCTTATGGAGAAATACAGAACGAAGAATACGCCTCTGCATTTTCTGTTCCTGGACTTGCAGAAGGCCTTCGACTGTGTTCCTCGCGTGATGATCTGGTGGGCGCTGCGGTCCAAAGGGGTGCCTGAAACTTATATTGAATCCATCAAGGACATGTACCGAAATTCCGATTCAGTGGTGCGAACTGCTGTTGGTGACACTAAATCTTTCCCCATTGCAGTCGGAGTCCACCAAGGATCCGTCCTAAGTCCGTTTTTGTTTAGCGTAATACTGGACGCACTGTCCGTAGTCATCCGAGACGCACACGAGCAGCCCCCGTGGATGCTCATGTATGCTGATGATATTGCGCTAGCGGACTCGGATAAGGGAAGGCTTGGAAGGCGTGTAAATGCGTGGAAAGAGTCACTTGAGAACGGCGGTTTGCAACTCAACGTAGCGAAGACCGAATACTTGGCTAGCAATACCACAGATCCCACACCTGTCTGCGTAGACGGTCACATGGTCGAGCGGACAGACCAGTTTAAGTACTTGGGATCTGTACTTCACGAGTCCGGCGACATCGATTGTGACGTCAAGTCCCGCATTTCGGCAGCTTGGGCCAAGTGGAGAGAAGTAACTGGTGTCATCTGTGACCCGAAAATGCCGGTTAAACTGAAGGGACAGGTCTATAAAACGATCATTAGACCTGTCCTTTTGTATGGTAGTGAGGCGTGGCCATTGCTTGAGCGACATAAGCAGGAGCTGCGTGTCACGGAGATGAAGATGCTGCGCTGGATGTGTGGAGTGACGCGAAAAGACCGCGTCAGAAACTCCCGCATCAGGGGCAGCCTTCATGTCCGAGACATTGCAGACAAACTGCAAGAATGCCGCTTACGGTGGTACGGCCACGTTCTACGGAAACCGGCTAGTTACGTGGGAAACAAATGTCTTGCTATGGCGCCCCCGCCCGGCCGCGGCAGATTGGGAAGACCCAAGAAGTGCTGGCTTGACGTTGTGAGATCGGATATGCGTGCAAATGGCCTCACTACACAGGATGCCGAAGATCGTGCGAAGTGGAGACGTAAAAGTAGGAAAGCGGACCCCGGGCTCTCGAGAGAGATGCAACCGGGAACAACGCTCGGATGATGATGACTAACGAGCTGTGACCGTTTTGTACTATTTTGCCATAGAAATAGTGTGAACGTGGTTAGTGAGTCTGCTACAAGCGATAGATACAGTCTAAAAAAATGAATTACGCGGTTTCACCCGCGTAAATCATGGTCGCATAAACCAACGAGTGCACTAAAATATCGGAAACAATGTCGCCTATAATCTGTACACAAAAAAAAGTTCTACGACATTCCGTCATGAAATAATCAACAATTTTCGATGCGCCCGGCATGGATTTTCAGTTTTCCGGCACAGGGCCCTTAATATCGATATTATTCGGATTAAGATTTTACTTTTATAGGGTCCCCACCACAAGGTTTTCCAAAATATTCATTCGAAATGAAATAAAACGGAGAGACATATTTTTTCATTTTTACAGCGTAAATTACTTTTTATCGGGAATCATATAAAACAAATGAGATGTACCTGAATGAGATGTAAACTAGTAATTTACGCTGGAAAAATGAAAAAAATGTTTCTCCGTTTTATTTCTTTTCGAATGAATATTTTGAAAAACCTTGTGGTGGGGACCCTATAAAAGTAAAATCTTAATCAGAATAATATCGATATTAAGGTAGAAAACTATTTTTTTTATAATTTATTTTGGTATTAAGTTTGTATGGAAATTGTAACAGTCGCCACGTTCTTAAGCAGTTGGTCCCGGTTGTTATCTCAGAGAGCAGTCGACTAGGTCAAGTTAGAGGCTTTAGGGCGACCTGAAAACTCTAACACCAGGTGAGCCACACACACGAAAAGAAGAAAAAGAACGACCAGATTTTGAACGGGTTTCTCTATTATTTATAAAAGCCAGAGTTGCTAGTTAATATAATTAATTTTGGAATATAAACAGTTATTTGAAATAACAGTTTTGATTACAAATGATTCCTAGATTTATTACTTTTACGTCTTCAGGTTGCTAACTAAGGTTTCATTAAATTAATTCTATGAATTCATTTGAAAGTGATGTTAAGTTCGAGTATCTTTGTGAGATCTCTACCCACAAAATTATACCATCCAAGGAATTTCCGATTCTACTTTGCGTATTTTCTTTTATGTAAAGTATGTGGCGCTATCATAAAAAAGTACTATGAAGTTATGCATCATATACATACAAGCAGTGTTTCGTGGTTTCGAGGATCGGAATTATCACTGTATAGCTTTCAGAGTATATGAGATAATGTCCTGGTAACAGACGGACTGACGGGGAAACAGCAGAGCCTCAGTAATAGGGTCCCGTTTTTACCCTTTGAGTACGGAACCCTAAAAAGTAGCCTTGTTATTCCAGGTCTTCGTTGGTCTTTCTTGATCACATCTGTCAACTCTATTTACACTACGAGGCCTTACTCGCAAGAACACGAGTAGGTGCTTTCTTAATTTCATCTTAGCGGGAGGGTTACCCATGGCGAAGCGGTCAAACGCGTTGGTTTGGATAGTACCAATAGTCGCGGGTTCGAATTCCCCTGGGTACCTACTAGAGTTTTGAAAGCATTTTTTCAAAAAAGTAATATTTTAACTTTCATTTTTTTTACTTTTAAATAATACTAATCGGTTACTATAGTTTTGAAAGCATTTTTTTTTTAAAGTTATATTGTAACTTTCAAATTTTGAACTTTTAACTGAAATCAATGTTACAAATTATTCCTGACTCAAATTTAATTCAGCTAATGCAATAAATTAACGAACTTCCCCATCAAATTTATATCTAATTATCTTCTGTTAATTAAATAACTACAAGACCTTTATAAATCTCTTGCGTAATTCTAGTAAAATACCGTCTTTGTACCTACCTTCGTATTTCGACGGTTATATAAGAGTTCATAACTTTTACAGCCCAAGCCTTCCTTATACTGAATATCTCTGTGTAGTATAGATATAACTCGCCGTTTTTGTCTGTCTGTGTTTTTTCTCTGTTGTATATAACCAACAGCGTCACGCAGTTTCACCCGCGATCCCGCAGGATTTTTCAAAATCCAATTCTTGGTGGATACCTACACACCACATAGAACACACTCTCCAAATTTCATGTTTCATTTCAAATTTCAGACCAGCGGTTTAGGCTCTGTGTTGATATATAGTTAAGTCATCATTTCATATTATATAGAGACTAGCTGTGTCTCGCGGTTTCACCCGTGCCGATCCCGTAGGAATTCCTTTCTTATCGGATGTCTACATCTATAAATAACTTACTCTTCAAATTTCAGCTCCTTACCATCATGCGGTTTAGGCTGTGTGTTGATAGTCTATCAGTCAGTCACTCAGGACAAAGCTTTTAATAGAGATAGATTTATTTCAATGTGAGCTTTTAAGCTTATATTCTTTACGCTGTCTATAGGTTTTACTACGGTTTTAACAATATTTTAGTATTGGAAGTATGGGCGATTAATTTTTTTGAATTGATTTACGAGTAAACATACTCAACAATAAAAAAAAAAAACAAAAAAAGTGCGAATTTCCAATAGTCGTTAAATAAAAGTTATAAATAGTTACGTGGGGAACAAATGTCTTGCTGTAGCGCGGCGCCTTCGCCTGGCTGCGGCAGATTGGGAAGACCCAAGAAAGACTAGCTTGACGTCGTCAGAGCAGATATGCGTGCAAATGGCCTCACTACACAGGATTCCGAAGATCGTGCGAAAAGGAGACATAAAAGTAGAAAAGCGGACCCCGGGCTCTCGAGAGGGATGCGACCGGGATCATCGCTCGGATGATGTTGACGATGTAGAACATTTTTTTTGGCCTCGACATGTAAAACAACTCCACGACAGGATGCTTACTAATTTCCAATAACCATGCAGAAACTCTCCACGCATAGTGCACAATTATTCGAATGCAAATCGGTCAAGTATAGTTCAGCCGTTGATGGATTGATATAATGAAGTTGTGATCCCATCTAAAACTAACCAAAACCACAAACAAACAAAAATAAAGAGGAATAACTTAGTTCATAAGTTTCTTTCTTCGATTTTTGTTGTTTCTATGTAGATATTGGCTAAATAAGAATTTATAAATATTTATAGAAGCCCAAAAAGTTTGCCGGAAGGGCCAGGATTGCACACATTTCTTTTTATGACGGGTAAATCAATGCGCATGCAAAATGTGATAGTGAAATAAAATCCTTCTTACTTTGTACCAAACTGCTTTATCTTTGCATTAAACTTCTGGTTGGAAAATAAAAAGAGATCTACGATTTAAAACTGACATCGGGTGAACAATGTGGAATAAACCATCTAATCATTTAGAAGTTAGAAAAGGAGATTGGTAAAAAACAAAAGATGATCACATTAGAAACATGCGTCTATAATAACCGGGGTATTTACCATGTTTTACGGAGCTCGATATTTCGCCTGTAATTGCAACTGGCTTGCAATGTGAATTGGGATGGGTCTCGTGAATAATCCAGTTTTGAGCTCCATAATTTAAAAACATGGTAATATTTGTGGTCTAAACGGTTGTTTTCACTACATTATTAACATTTTTCTTCTGTTTACGAGATGTTAGATTTAAAATAAACAGATTTTTTGGTTTTAATCGCGTGGCGTTTATTACTTTTGGGATTGTTTCAATGCTTCACCGTGTAGCCCCATCTCTTCCCGTGGGCTGTCGTAAAAAGCGACTAAGGGATTTAGGGGGACTAGCAAAACTTAAGTTCTCCCCGCTCGGTGGCGGATAAACTGCTTGGTCCCTAGAAAAATTGGTGTCAGGTAGGCGGCCGGCCGTAAAAATATTGCCAAATCTATTAGCAGAAAGTATGGTCAATGATGAGTTACCTACTGCGCCAACCCCAAAAATTTGGGGTTTAGCGGACCCCGGGCTCCCGAGAGGGATGCAATCAGGAACATCCTCGGATGAGAGATGAGAGAAAATACTGGATTGTTCACGAGACACATCCCAATTCACACTGCAAGCCAGTTGCAATTACAGGCGAAATATCGAGCTCCGTAAAACATGGTAAATACTCCGTTGTTTATCATAAACGAATGTTTCTATTATGATCGTCTTTTGTTTTTTATATATCGTCTCTTCTAACTATTAAGACTTGATTTTTTTCTAAGTTAAAAACATAAAATTTATTTAAGCGTTTTTTTTTAATTATGAAGATTCAACATATTGGGAGTTTAACATTTTGGTAGGTACTAAAGGTTATTAAATAATATTTGTAGTAAAAAGAGATCTCATCCGAAGTATCAAGTTTTAGCACCTAACTAGGTCGTTAATTACTTCAATTTCCAGGGTCTAAAGTTATTGTTAAGTTAACACTTCCCCGACCGTGCTTCAATGAAAGTATCCGTTTTATGTCCTAGGAAACTGGCGTCTCTGCTACCTAACTCATTATTAAACTTTGATTGATATTATTAAAGACTAGCAAATTCCCGCGGTTCCACCCGCGTAAGTTCCGATCCCGTGGGAATATCGGGATCAAAAGTAGCCTATGTTACTCAGGGTGAGGTCAGGGTAGCTTTCTAATTTTGAGAATTTTTGAAATCGGTCCAGTAGTTTCGGAGATTACCCCCAATATACATACATACATATATGTTACCAACGTTACCTCTTTATAAAATTAGTATAGATTAATTGAACAAAAAGCACTAGATATTGAGGTGTACCTAGATTAGTAATCAATACCTAATTATAATTTTTGTAAGTACATTTTTCGGTTTGAATCGCGTGGTGTTATTACTTTTAGCATTGTTACAACGCTCAACGTTTCGAGACCTTTCCAGGTCCCTTCTTCAGGATTGACTGATTAGATTTCAATACAACATTGTGAAAACAGAAGAAAAATCTAAAATGTAAGTAATCGTGAACAGTATCGTTTCCATTTATAAAGATAGGTACATCCCTTCAATATAAAATTACTTGCCGAAATAGAGAAGTAAAATAACAGTAAGTTTATTAAGTTCTCATGCAACTTCCTTAATAAAATGAAATATGTATATAGGACTTAGGTACCTATGTCATACATAAACATATTTATTTTCTAATATCTTTATTCAGGGAGAAAACAGTCGACTACGTTTGTAAAGTTTGTATCGAGAAAAGAGTGTCTTCTTATGGAATGTCTATAATGCAGGAATCAGGTACATAATGGTTACCTAACAGTTACCAATGGTACCCATAATGTAGCCAATGAGGGGTTAGTATCGAATCGTCTAAATCTCAGGCAGTCTAACGTGGCAACTCGTCTAAATCGCAACTCGTAACTCGTCTAAAAATCACTTCGTCTAAATCACAGGTAGTCTGACGTAGCAACTCGTCTGAAACGCAACTGGTAACTCGTCTAAACTTGCTAGTGGTCTTAAAAGTGATTTTGTCTTCATTGCAAAGTAGTCTAGAATAGGTACCTATGGTAACGTAAAGGTACCCAATAGGTATTTAAGAGGATAGTCTCCATTCTCTTTTTCCATACAAACGTAGTTTACATTTAGCTCCCTGGATAAAGACATTAGAGCAAATATGTTTATGCCATAAAACCTATATCTGTCATAACAATGCATCTACCTTTTTATTTTTTTTCTAATTAAAATAATAATAAAAAAAATAAAAAGGTAGATGCATAGTCATGACAGATATAAGTTTTATGGCATAAACATATTTGCTCTAATGTCTTTATCCAGGGAGGAAAATTTAAACTACGTTTGTATGGAGAAAGAGAATGGAGACTATCCTCTTAACTATTATACATATGTACCTGTTTCTTAACTAACTGTACTTTACTCATAATATTTGTCGGTATCTGTCTTGTAAAAGTCGTAATCTAAACCCCTAAAGCTACTTATTAAGCACAAAGGCAGGTAAGTACAATATTACTACACTGAATTTCTGTAAGATTTCATCAAAGGAACCTCGATCGATAATACAAGTTGACACGCTTTGAATATTAAGATCTTTATAAGAATTAGAATTGAATATAATATTAGTTATTTAAAATGTCAAAGACACATTCAAAAGTCTAGATTGAAAACATGCGCAGTGGCGCACAATTCTAGGCAGACTGTGTTAGGACCGCCTTGCTTGCCCTACAAGTCTCATATAAAGCTAGCTTCTCACGACGCGACGCGAAAAATCACAAGTCGCGCGCGCCGCACCCCGCACACGCTCGAGTCGCCGCGAGTTCGATTGCGCCGCGCTTTTGTTCGAACGGATCGGATGAGCTTGCACGCTCACGTGCACGTGCACGCACGCTAGCTCGCGTCGCCTCAAGCCTTCACTCACACGGCGCGTTGGCGCAATATGGCGCGCCGCGATTTGAGTTCTCGTGCTGTGAGAATCCAGCTTAATAAACTATGTGTCAAAATATTCAAAATTGACAAAGTGTGACAACATAATATGTTCGATTTTTTGTAGATTATTTTCAAATAGACTAAGCTAAATATAGTCTTCTTTAGCCGCCCCTAAGTTTACGCTCATAAACATGACTAACCAGCTGCCCATGTATCCTAGGGTCTGATTTTATGTTCTACAGATAAAATATATCTGTCGAATAAAATTGAACCCAACCATCTAAAGTTTGATTTCTTTTTAAAAGACAGTGACGTTTTTATTTAATGTTGTTACATTTTATTAGACAATCTACGTAATCTCTTCGTAATTGTTTAACATCCCTGGAAGGGTATCTGCTTTAATTCTACGAACTAACGAACGAGCGAAAAAAAGAAAATCTGTTACCCGTAAAATTTTCAGACGGATGGATAACGGACATATAACGGATGACATTTTCTTCTGGAATTATCGTTCGTAGAATTAAAGTAGAGGCCCAGGTCAATTTACTAAATGCAGAATTTTGTGTTTATCGTTGTAGTAATATTGGCTGGCCAGACATTTTGCAATAAATATATTTTATCCCTTAACATATTTTCACGAAACCCCTGTAAGATTCACACATGTAAGTAATTGTATTTGGACCCGTCTAACTGGGTAATTTTTGCGAGAGATGATTTTACTTACTAATAAAAAGAAATCCAACCTAGCTCTTACTTAAATCAATTTTGCTACAAAATGTTTTTAGAAAAAGTCGATGGCTTTTTAGGTCTCTAATTGTTCAGAGTCTAATTTATGCTAGTGCTGGAATTACAGGTGAATGAGCGCAGCTATCTCCTTAACCACCTTAACTCAAGATTAGCACAACTTCTTCATCTTCTTTTTCGTATAGGTGATGTGACTCATCAAGTGTTAGAATTTTCAGGTCATCCTAAAGCCTCTAACTTGGTCTAACGACTGCTACCAGAGATAACAACCGGAACCAACTGCTTAACATGCCTTCCGAAGCACGAAGGAGCTCTAGAAAGTTTTTTTTACCACACAAATTATCTGACACCCATCCAAGTAATGACCGCGCCTAGCGTTGCTGAACTGTACAACCATTCAAGATCGACGGCTTGCACAGCGAGATGTCTGTTATGTTTAAGAGTGTACGACTTTGAAACTCAAAGACGGCTGGATCTAGACACAAAATGCGAATATATTAAGAATAAACCGCCGTCTAACATCTCTTATAATTACGTAAACGGAGTCCTCACATGAAGCAACTGTGCTCGCACTTTTACTGCCAAAATAGGTTACCCAATCCCACTTCAACCTAGCCGATTCCGGTCATTACCTAGCCGATTCCGGTCATTACCTAGCCGATTCCGGTCATTTCAGGGTGGTTTTGCGGATGCGGTCCGTTCTCCTTACGCCCATAGGTTAGAACGGGCAGAATACACATGTCGATAAGCTTGCGCTTTAGTGTCAGTGGAAGGTCACCCTTCATAAGCTCTTTCATGAACCAGTAGCTCCTCCAGGCATTGTCTACAAAATCGGTTATGAAATTTAAATGTTAAAGATATGAGGACTTTATTGATGCAGATTCATACCTGACTCCTCCCCTCTTAGTGTCGTAGTTGAGCAGTCTAGTCCCATGCTTCCAGTTGACCTGACGCGTCGGCTGCGGAACCTCACTCACGACGCACCTCAATTCAATTATAGAACCTTCTTTGTAGAACTTGTCTTGTAGAGGTCGACCTCGTTCGTCGATGATTTCCACTTTTGGCACTGGCGACAAAGAAATTTTAATGTTTTGAAAACTAAAGATATAAACTACAAATATTATTATATAACGGGGTAATTACCATGTTTTGAGCGCAGTGAGCGCATAAGGAAGAGGGTAGTTCGATATGGACGCCCCTAACTGTCATCACCTACCCGCAATCTCCAGTCTCGTGAACAAGCTAGTTGAAATTACTAGCGAAATATCGAGCTCCGTCAAAAAACGAGTTAAAAACATGGTAATTACCCCGTTATCTATTATCTATTACTATTATAAAGCGGAAGAGTTTGTTTGTTTGTTTTTTTGTTTGTTTGAACGCGCTAATCTCAGGAACCACTGGTCCGATTTGAAAAATTCTTTCGGGGTTGGATAGTCCATTTATTGAGGAAGGCTATAGGCTACTTTTGATCCCGATATTACCACGGGATCGGGACTTATGCGGGTGAAACCGCGGGGAGCTGCTAGTATAATAATATTTGTAGTGAAACAACACTGTAAGTTTAAAATCGTATAAATATAAAAATAGAGTTAGACTTCGTACACAATCCGAACCGGCGGAATGGCCTGTACCGACTTTCCAAAGACCAACGAATGATGGTGCCTACTGCAAATATATCTGCCAAATGTTTACGGCCGGCAGCTTCACGGTGAGAACAACAGGTTCGCCGCTAATCTCCCCTACATCCCTTAGTCACTTTTACCATACCCACGGGAAAAGATGGGGTAACTCTATTCTACGCCGGGAATACACGGCCTACACCAAAGTCAATCAGACTAATTAACTATAGTGTTTTACTCTATACTAACTGATCATAATTTTATCATAAGCATCGAATTAGCAAATACAAAGGCAGGTAGGACAAATGAAGGCATTTGTTGGCGTTCGCTGTCCCAAATCAAATCACACAACCAGATGGTTTCTGTAATTCAATTTCTATTGTTATAATTAGTAGGTATTTTGGGACCCCTATCTAAAAGCATTGTTTTATTTAAACCTGGTAGATAACATTTGGCTGCAATCTGTTGGAACATTCTTTGATAAATGACATCATAATATTTACCATTTATCAATTTGAAATTTTAAAGTTTTTGATAGAAAATATTTTATGTTTTTTGGGTGTTGGCACCATTGATGACCATGGATAAGACCATGGAGGATATTGTCATCAATGGTGCCTACATCCAAAAACATAAAATATTTTCGATAGTGTCCGTTTCATTGCGGATTCCCCCTACTATTTAAAATTTCAAATCTGTTTACCAAATATTTTATATGAATACTAGCTGACCCGGCAAACGTTGTTTTGCCTTATAAATTATAGATAGTAGCCGATTCTCAGACCTACTGAATACGCATATAAAAGTTGGTAAAAATCGGTCGCGCCGTTTCGGAGGAGTACGGTAACTAACATTGTGACATGGAAATTTTATATATTAGAGATAGATTAGAAGATAGTAGGTATATTAATTTACTTATCTCTACTAAAGGATCATTCACATGCTGCTGAATTTCTAACTATTCTTTTCAGCCAACTCATTTAACCAATGCAAAATAGGTACAAAATCTAACCTACCAAAAGGATCGTCTTTTGACACCATGTTTTTTTATTAACCTACAGAATATTTGCTACAGAATGACTTGAAAATCGACATCATGTAAAAGGTCCAAAACCATACTTCTTGCACTTGACAGTTAACTAATTGTACTATCAAGAATTAAACAATAAATTCGGTATTGTCTTAGGAAAAACAATTGGTGAATTGTTGTTTTTGTTACAATAACAGCTGTTATTGTTCAAAACAACTAACGGTTTGTTGTTGATAATCAATTTTGTATTGTTTCTATTGTCTGTTCGCTTTTAAGGTATGAATTTAATACTGTTATTTGAAGAAAGGTCAGGAAACCAGATTAGAATTTAGTTATATTCATCGACGAATACCTTTACCTACTAGTCTTTCTGCGAACAGTAGATCTCGCAAATAAGTACTGAGTCGTCTTCGTGTGCGAAATGCCCCACCAATCAAAAATCCCCCACGACAAAAAGAAACCGATAAATTTAAATAACCAATGCGGACTTTTTCACTATTTATTTTTAGCTGATATTTGACCCACGGAATTTAATGTTTATTTTCCTTTACGAAACAAGTATGCGGACCAAGTTTATTTTGTTATTTGAAGAAAGGTCAGGAAACCAGACTAACGATTTAGTTATATTCATCGACGAATGCCAGTCCAACCTATACTAGTCATTCTGCGAACAGTGGGTCTCGCAAGTACTAAGACGTCTTCGTGGGCAAAATACCCCACCAATCAAAAATCCCCCAAGACAAAACAGAAACCGATAAATTCAAACAACCTATACGGACCAAGTTTTATTAAAATCGGTTTAAACTGCGACGTACTGTAAAAAAACCGGACAATTGCGACACTCGCGCACAAAGGGTTCCGTACCACTATCACAATTGGATACGGAACCCTAAATGGTTTACAACAACCAATTTTTAAATATTATAGGAAAATATGAAATATTTATCTTCGATTCTTACTCCCATCAAACGACCGAATCACTCAAAAAAAAAAAAAACCGTAGCACAAAGAAAATCTGAAACTTATAAGAAACTCTTTGGTAAGTAAGGCAGACTGGTATATTTGACAGATAGGGCAGCCATTTTAAATTCCATGACCAACTCGATTTGTCCTGACCAATCAGAAGCGACCTCACATCGTAGAATTCCCTTGTAGTTTTTGAAACACGTTTGTTGTATGGGAGCCCCTTTTAAATAATTGTTTTATTTTGTTTTTAGTATTTGTTGTTGTAGCGGCAACCGAAATACATCTTCTGTGAAAATTTCAACCTTCTAGCTATTACGGTTCATGAGATACAGCCTGGTGACAGACGGACAGACGGACGGACGGACGGACAGACAGACAGACAGACAGCGAAGTCTCAGTAATAGGGTCCCGTTTTTACCTTTAGGTACGGAACCCTAAAAAGACATGCAAAGAAAGTTTAACACACAGCGTAGACAGAGAAACAGATTTGATCCGAATTCCGAAGTTACGTACACAAAGAAAAACTCAGAAGCCAGAATGTTTTGGCCAATTGCCATAATTTGCTTATTTTATGACATATCAACGTAAAAAGGAAATACAGAACAGATAATATGTCAACGAATTTGGCCAAGTGCTACATTTTATCTATGGAATTACCTATAAGCAAGATTTTGCACGTTTGACCTCTCTAGAAAAATGTACCTACAATAATCCTACGATAAGAAATGCTCAGTTATGTTCATCCAATGCTTATTCTAAGCTATGAGCTGATGTTATTTATGTAGGTACGCAATATTAAGGTTCTCACAAACAGGGCTCCGATACCGGTTAAATTTCCAAACCGTTATCATGTTAGAGCAAGAGCCCGTGAACCCCAGACCTTCGTTATTTTATAAAAGCTGAAAGTTTGTCAGGGCATGCTTCTATACACAGGTAAGAACGCTGGACTATTATGAAGTTTGGCTTGTAGTGGCTTTGGCAAGTACAGACTTTCCTTTGTCTGGCAAAGGATTGGAACTGTCAAAAATGTCTGGCTAATGAGGAAACATCATCTACTTATTACCCAAGTATTATATATAAAAATCAGCATTTATACTATAACGTAAGTAGAATTATAATTTCATGAACACCCGGGTGTTATTATTACTATAATAATAGGCCAGTGCAAATATTCAATCAATACGTTTAATCATAATAAGAACCTAAACAAACAGACGGTAAGTATGATATTAAAGCAGATTATTTTATTGTATTATTAACAACACTTTACCAGGTCGATTTTAACTAAACCGTTAAAAGGTTTCAGTTAATCTCAGGCTTTAGACTTTGTTTATCAAAGAGTCACTGTCGACTGGAGATTTGGTATCGCCCGATGTTTAATATTTCCTCTTTTTTATGCTGTGGCTTAATTTAGCGGGCTACGGCGAATATTCGTATTTTCGCGATGTATAAAAAAAACTAGATTAATGTCTACAAAAATTACTTTAAGTCTAAATTTTGATATAAATCTAAGTAACACATATGCCTGAACTAGGAAAATCCGGGCGTAAATCCGTATGTGGCCGGGTAGAACGTTGCAACGCAATGTATTCGGGCGAAGACGATGTTTCGATTGGGTGGCTACACCTGCGTCAATTCAGTCTCGGCGCACAACAAACTGAACAACGGTGCATTACGGCAACATAACATAAATCTTCACCCGCTAATGTAGACAAGACAAGAACATGGCGTATGCCCGAACAAGATGTTTTTGACACGAATCTTCACAAGCTAATGAAGCCACAGCATTATAGCTAAAGTCTAGTTAGTTCCCGTGTGGTGTAATTAATTGCGCAACTCTTCCGGCAAACGAGAGGCAAGAGTTCCAATCCCCCTTCTGATGGTTTTTTTGGTAATGCATTTCTTCTTGAAAATATTTCTGGCTGAAGATTTTAGGTATAGTCAATGATGATTTACCTACTGTGCCGACCCCAAATTATTTGGAGTGTTGAACCCCGGGATCCAATCAAGGATGCAACCAGGAACATCGCTCAGATGAGAAGAAGACCAAGAGGTAGGTTATCTACAGTTACTTAGTCCGACCATCGTTTAGGGCCTCGTAGTCTTTTATCCTCAACTTTCCCAGTAACCATCATGCGATCCAGATTGAACAAAATATACACAGTGACAGTATGTCAAATCCTGGTAATATTTCTTTGAAATAAAATGTCTAAGCTCTTTCATTAATACCAGTATATCCACGTTTGATGTTAATTAAACCATGCATAATAATTTCCCGACTATTCGGATTACTGGAATTCGTTGATTTCACTAATGAAAGATTAAAGACTAGCTTATATGAAAAGGAAATTCAGAGTCCTTTCATGTTTTCATCTTATTTATGAAGGTACTTTATCTTGGCTTATTCTTTGTGAACAGAAAACTTAGTAGGTAAAGGTTTGAGGTGATTGAACTAATTATAACTCTGAATGTTATAATTATTGGCTCAAGTCACTTTGTTATTATTTCTCTAACTCGAAATACGCACTATAAAAATCCGTAATAATCTTAAATCTAAAATAAAAAATGATTTGAAGTTTAGTTAGATAAGTCGGCTACTCACTCAACTATCGATGTGACAGAATCTAGTGGGTACGTCAAAACATTCCGAGTTCGTTGGCCAAAACCCATCCAGAACTTCGTTCAGGCGTATTTGCGGATAGCGGATACGTATATTTTGGGTTCGCAGAAGGGTATTTTTATTGTCATATTGACGGGCGCATGCGCAAACACGCATGACAATAAAATTTATTTATAAATCAAAAACTGCTACACCGATTGCGATAAAACTTGCCATATACATTAAACCAATACGTCTGCCTTACTGGGTTAACTGAACAAATTTGTTCTCTCCATAATATAATAATCGTCGTATAGCTTTCTATTATAGAATTACCTAAGCGATAAAAGAAATCCGTTGATGTTCGTTTTGCCGAAAAACTCACCAAAAATAAATTCTTAACCCCAAATGATCTCTCATACTCATAACTTTACAGAATGGCGAACGCAATGCAGCTAGACTAAAATATTAATGCAAAGAATTACAAAACTGTGCCAAATGGAAGTTGTACGAAAACAAAACTATAGTTACTGAAATAGTTAAACTTTATAACTAACTTAACTGACTTTTTATTTTTGTATCCTACATGCGGAACACAGACGAATCCGTTTAGTGACAAACAAAGCGATTTAAAGCTAGGGTCCCTCGGCCCGTGTTTTATCAGGCCAGACCGTGCCAGACCAGACGGACAGATCGTGGCAACCGTAGCCTCCGGAAGCCTGTCGTCACGCGAGATGCAGTCAGTCGCACTTACAGGCCTCGACAGTCGCGGCGCGGCCTGGCCTGTGATAAAACGGGTGGTGGAATCCAAGCTTTAGTCTAAAGAAAGATTATTTTAATTTCTAGTTTCGTTTAAATTTATAATGCTTCTTCTTCTTTTTATGTAGTGGTGTCACCTGGCTCACCTGGTATTAGAGTAGTCAGATCGCCTCTAACTTGACCTAACGACTGCTATCAGAGATAACAACCGGGACTAACTCCTTAACGTGCCTTCCGAAGCACGGAAGAGCTCGGGAAAATGATTTTTTGGCACACAAATTATCGGTCACTAATCCAAGTTATGACCGCACAAAGCGTTGCTTAACCCGCACGACCGTTCAAGATTGGCAGATGCAGCTAAACCAATGAGCTTAATTTTAAATTTAAGCTAAACCAAGTCAAAATCAAAAAAACATTTTCAAGAACCAAAAGCAATAAAATAGGTAAACAGGAAATGAGTCAAAATGATTGTCAAAACAAATCAAGCATTAAGATCCATTTCGGACTTTCGGCGGGAAAGCGGAGACAACATGTCGTGCTCCAAGTTTATTTTCGTTAAACTATGTTGTAAACTCGGTTAAATTGTGTAATTTTGGTGGAATCTTATTCAATTTAGTTCCGTGAATGTGCACAAGTGTAGTGAAAACAAAATTGAGTGTTAAACATGGACTTTCCGTTGTTTCGCGCCGAAGCTCCTTGAAGGTTTTGGTAAAGTTGCCACCGCTTTACCATAGCCCCTGACTTGAAACTATAGGCCGATCGGGCTAATTTCATGCAAAATACTTGATACTGGCAAGATGTACAAGATGTACGACGCCAAAAATAAAATAAAGAAACTTGAAATATTCTAAAGAATTTCGAAGAAACTTGAAATATTCTAAAACTTGACCCTGGCTATTCCAAATTGGCCATATCGGTCTCAGACCGAAATAAAAAAAAAAAAAAAAAAAAAAAAAGATCCATTTCTATCAACCGTGTCAATAATAATCGTAGAGAAATAAAAAAATGTAATAGATAAATACTTATTATTCCATTTTCACAGACCCTGACCTGTCAGTCCACGCTGACAAGTGTAATTAATTAAATTATCCAGAAAGTAACTTTATGTTTCCTAAAATTCGCCAAATTAAGAATTAATGGTGCTCCTAATTTAAATACTTACTCAACCTATAAATCGAAGACTGGTATTCATCTCTCAAGTTAAGCGAGAGCAGTGTAAAAGCTAAGTTCGAACGATAATAAATCAGGTGGGTCCATATTGGCTCACATAAAATTTTAAGTCCTATTGTTTGTCTTACTACCGATTTGAATTCATAATAATCACTCTTCATAATTTTATCACTCATACTTTTTTTATTCAGACATTTTTATTACTACCATCGGAGCTCATAATAGTTAATGATCATATTTTTTTTATTAATACTGTTACTACCAAGAACAGTTTAAAATCATAATTTTTTTCTTCATAACATTTAATGATCATATTGCTTTAGTTTATAATTATTGTTACTAAGAACATATTTCAACTCATAATATCGTTGTTCAGAATAGCTTACTTTATAACAGACATTTATCATAATTTTTGTATTAATAACGGCAACTTTAACAAAACTTTTTATGAACTACCCCAATCAAACTCTTTGTGAAATTATAAATGGTTTTTGACTTGTGTTCTGGCGATCTTCTTTTTGAAACGGAGTTAACTCATAATGTAATTATATTTTCTATTCTATTATTATATTTCTTCTTAGAAATTACTCTTTAGTTAATAATGTTGTAATAAAAACACTTATGATTAAGATATATCAGGTTTTTTTTATTTATAGTAATTAGGCGCTTTGGCGACCGCTGCCGCGGCACGCTCGCTACGCTCGCTCGCCAAAGCGCTGCGCGTAATCATGTTCTTACATTAACCTAACCTATCCGAGTCGGTGTGCTCCGTATATTTAATTTCAAAATTCAAGTAAGATGACAATAGTAGTTTTATGACAGTAATAGTTTTTATTTATAACATGATGAAGATGACAGTAATAGTTTTTATTTATAGTAATTAGGCGCTTTGGCGACCGCTGCCGCGGCACGCTCGCTACGCTCGCTCGCCAAAGCGCTGCGCGTAATCATGTTCTTACATTAACCTAACCTATCCGAGTCGGTGTGCTCCGTATATTTTATTTCAAAATTCAAGTAAGATGACAATAGTAGGTGAAACAAATGTATGAATAAAGATATTATGATTTTCAATAATTATGCATAAAACACTTATGATTAAGAAATTTATAAAAATGAATATTAGAATAAAACACATGTATGAATATCAAAGTTATTTATTGGAATGATTATGAGTTTCGAGCATTATGATAAACAAATATATTAAAACAAATATTAGTAAAATGAAGTGTATGAATAGTGATATTATGAATTTCAATTATTATATATTTTAATATTTAGTTTTTAAATTTTTTATGAAGAATGATCGTTATGATTATAAATGGTATGTGAAACATTTTCGGACCTCCGATGATAGGAGTTAAAATTTTATGTAAGACGATCCGCCCCCAAATCAGGTGCACCACTAAGTTGCATGGGTTGGATGGGTTTCTATATTAAGCCCGCGTAAGTCCCGATCCCGTAGAAATATCGGAATCAAAAGTAGCGTATGTTACTCAGGGTGAAGGTAGCTTTCTAATGGTGAAAGAATTTTTGAAATCGGTCCCGTAGTTTTTGAGTTTATTCATTACAAACACATGTTACACAAAAATACAAATCTTTCCTCTTTATAATATTACTGAAGATGATTGGAACTACTGGTCTTTTTCTTCTTGGTGTACCATATCCTAACGGTTGTCGGCAATCGGCAACCATCTCTTTAAAAACTTTTAAGGAGAAAGAGGAGTTCATTGGCCTAGCTGCACCCTTAGATGAAAACAAAAATAGTAGATACGGTATATTCTAACATTGCGTATTGCGAAACACCTACATGCATTTTCATTAAATTTTTGTATTTAAAAACATTTGTCGTTAAGAATGATTCAGGCATTGTAAATAAGCAAAAAGGCATTCTTATGGATGTCAAAAAAATAATTGCAGTGTGACAGCACGTGCTCACGCGGCAACGGTTCGACATTCAACTGAGGCTAGTGCGTCAGACGCAGTTTTATTTTAATCTAAGGCTGCACCAGCCGACCTTGACTGGTCGTGCGAGTTAAGCAAGGCTTGCTGCGGTTATTACTTAAAATACCAAAACCCCCGAGGAAACGTGGAAGACCCTGCCTCACATAGATGGGCACAAATCAGAATGACTTAAAAATGAATAACATTGAAGCAAGGACGACCCAGAACCGACAACTCTGGAAAGACATGATTAGGAGAGCCCACCTCAATTAATAATGTATATCATATATTATTTTTAGTTTTATCTTTCACTTAGTTTAGAAGTTACAGGGGAGGGGACACACATTTTACCACTTTGGAAGGGTCTCTCGCGCAAACTATTCAGTTTGAAAAAAAAATGAAATTAGAAACCTCAATATCATTTTTGAAGACCTATCCATAGATACCCCACATGTATAGGTTTAATGAAAAACAATATTTTAGTTTAAGTTCTATGTATGGGGAACCCCAAAAAATTATGATTTTTTTTTCAATTTTTGTGTAAAAATTTAATGCTTTTTACCGAATACATCTACTTACTAAGTTTCAACAGTATAGCTCTTATAGTTTCGGATAAAAGTGGCTGTGACATACGGACGTACGGACAGACGGACAGACAGACATGACGAATCTATAAGGGTTCCGTTTTTTGCCATTTGGCTACGGAACCCTAAAAATGGGAATAAGGCCAGGCGAAGAAGAAGAGAGCTTCGGTCATTACTTGGATGGGTGGCTGATAATTTGTGTGGCAACAAATAATTTTCACGAGCTACTCCGTGCTTCGGACGGCACGTTGAGCAGTTGGTCCCGGTTATTATCTGTCTTAGCAGTCGTGAGGTCAAGTTAGAGACTTTTAGGGTGACCTGACAACTCTAATACTAGATGAGCTACACCACTTACGAAAAGAATAAGAAAAACTTTTCTATAATGGCTGACAGCAGCGTAAAGGTACGAGTTGGCAGCGGACGACATGTCGCGGCGTGTCGCCGCGACATGTCGTCCTGGTCGCGACTGGTTTCATAGAAACCAGTAGTGTCGTCCGCTGCCGCCTCATGTCGCCCGTTGCCAACTATTAGGGTCAATTCACACATACCACAACCACATCACGTCGCAGCGACAAAATGTGGTCAAGCTGTGGTTACGTGTGAATAGTGTCGCAGCGACTTTTTGCAGTTGCGTTGTGGTACCGACAAAATGTCGATGTGGTGTGGTTGTGGTACGTGTGAATTGACCCTGTCATGTCGTGGCGATGTGGCCGCGGTGCCGCCGCCGGTGGTGGCGTTGCCGTCGCGATGTGGTTGCGATGTGGTCGTATTACACAGGTGGTCGATAAACAACGGCAAAATGTGGTACGTGTGAGTTGTAATATTCATTTTCAATACAAAATATACGCCCGACCACGTGGCGTCGTTGTGGTGTGGTTGTGGCTGTGGTGTGGTTGTGGTACGTGTGAATTGACCCTTAAGCAGTACCGATCCATTATATTATATTGTCGCACCAAACACCTCTACCCCTCTTCCCATCCATATTATTTTACCCCCAATTTATTAGTTTCGACATTATATCGTATAAATAAAACTGTGTACCTCCCCACTGGTAAAAATGGTACCTACCTACCCTATAGGTATCGTTAGAATCGCTTATATAATTTGTTTCGTTCAAAAATCAGATCAAAGATATAGAAATGCGGCCCAAATACACCGCATTCCTTTCGACCGAATGAAATTACCGAAAGGAACTTTGTACTCTGTGACTTTTATAAAAACCATTTGACATTATATTTGTAGAACCATAAAATTAACTTTTCCGGGAAATTGGTTATTTTATAGGTAAGTACATAGGTACTACAGAAAATGTAAATAGTACAAGATTACCACAGTTTACCCAGTAGTTGGTGCGGTCCGTGGCGTTTTTATTTCTCTACTATGATATTACATTTTTGATTTTTGAGGCAATAAATTAATTATACTCCACTGTGTAACCCCGGCATAAAATAGAGTAAACCCCATCTCTTCGCGTGGGTGTCGTAAAAGGCGACTAAGAGATCTGAGGGTGACTAGCAAACTTTAAGTTCTCTCCGCGCGGTGGCGGATAAACGGCTTGGTCCCTAGAGGGATGGGGTCTGGCAGGCGGCCGGCCGCCCGACCCCAAATACAAAAATTAAATAAAAAACCCGGACTCCCGAGAGGGATGCAACGGGAAACTTCGGTCGGATGAGAAAGACCAGCTATCTAGATACCAAGTTGCAACCACTGTGGTAAGTATAGTGCGTTTCATCTTTAATTACCTATGCCGTCATGTTGGTATCAAAACAAAAAAGTCTTGCCGTAATATCTTGAATGTGCTATAACCTTGAATACAGAAAGAGTCGTTTATTCATTCTTTATATAGAAATCCCGCTAAATTCAAGGTAGCACATTATTTTTTTGTATTTTGCACGTTTTTGTTTTGCTACCAACATGACGGCATAAGAATTTAAAAATGAAACGCACTCTAGGTATATTTTTTCTAAATCAATCCGAAATATTTTTTTCGGAAACCGCTTAACGAAACGAATCACGAAATCGTGAAGTGGCGCGGCGGAGAGAATAATAAGAAATTTATTTCGCATTAAAATTTGCTGAATAAATAATCCGTCCAATTTCCGATCTAAATAGATTTAGGTAGGATGTTGAGAATTATTTAAAAAGGAGTGAAAAAATGGGAATTCATCATTCTTCAATTCCGTAGAGAACTCGCGGATTCCGCGGTGAGTTTTTCAATCGGCTTACCGTAATTGTCTTGGACACGCTGCCGGTAAATGTCTTTAATTATTGCGATGGTGGTCATTGAACGTTGGTGTAGCCACTCCATTAATGCGTTAAAATTATTGCAATGATAGGGGGATCATTAAGCCTTTGACCAAAGAACGAAAACGCACATCGAGTGAAAAACAGCACAGGATACAAAATAACTGAAAGTCTACATTACTTTACTTTCAAAAATCTGTATTAGTACAGGAGTATAAAATCCGTTGTGTAGCAAGCACCCTTAGTACATAGTGCTTAGTTTGGTGTTAGTTTGCGCTGGGAGCACCAGCTCAAATTTATTTATTTGAATACACCAAAAACAAAAAAAATACGATAAAACAAAAAAAAACTTAATTTAGAGTGGCATAATGTGGTATTACCACTGAGAGTGATCTTTTCCAGGCAACCAGGTTAAGAGTGAGATGCGTTTTCCTAAAAATAATAATATTGGTAGGTATTGTAGGTACCCCCCCGAAGGGTTCCCGCCTTGTCGAGGCGGGGGGGCTTAGTAACCGTGGCTTGGTCACCCACGGTGAAGCGAAGAGGAACCTGAGGAGGGGCCGCTCATCAGAGCTTTAGGGCAAAGCCAACGATGAAGCGGCCAGTAGGCTGCGTGGTGTATGGGCGCCACGCAACTGAGGCGGGCCGCAATGCCGTATGGGAGGTATTGCAGCTGAGAGTTGGGAGGCCGCGGCGGGAGAGAAGTGTCGGTGTGCTGTTGCCGCTCTCCCTACCTTCCGCGGCCTTGGCGGGGTCGCCACCGTTTTGATGGCGGACGCGGTTGCAGGGGAAGAGGAGTGACGGTGTGTCGATGCCGCTCTCCCTATCCTCTGCAGCCGAAAAGTGGTTGGCGACGGGACCACAGATCTGACCCGTCGCAGGGGTACCAGGGGTGTCCAGACACGGGGTCGTCTGGCACCCACGTGCTTTGGTTCCCGAGGTGGTCACGGCGTGCCACGTCCCCTGGTGCGCCGGTGATAGGAGCGTTCCCCCTGAGGAGGGTCCGGCGACGGACGGCCGTGGCGGGTTACACGGATGAATTCGAGAGCGTGCCTGTGTTTCCCGCCTTTAGCGGTAGAGGAGGTAGACTGTGGAGTTTAGTGGGTTGGAGTCCCACATAACTGCACTACCTCCCCGTGGTAGTGCAGTATGTGCGCACATTTCTCAAGGTAAAAAAAAAATAAGGTATTGTAGGTAATAAGATTATTCCATACTCACCAACAACAGTAAGATGTACTCTTCTAACCAACGGCGGGTGCGTCGATATTTGACATTCGTAATATCCTTCGTCTCTTTCGCTCACGTACTGAATGAGCAAGCGCCAGTCGTTCGGTTGCTCGAACGCGAGAGAGTACCGCGAGTCGGCAGAATAAGTATGCCGGCCGAAGGAGAGGAGATGTAGCTCTTCGCCTCGTCGACGGACCCAGGATATCTGGTAGGAAACAGTAAATAAAATGTTGTTAAGGATTTGAAACAGCGCCATCTAGTTCCCATACTGATGCTCAGCGATATTAAATTTTTACAATATATTTACGCAATTTCACATTGTCAGGGCTACAGCGACTTTTTATACCATACCTCTAGTACTATGTAGTACCTACATCTACATAATATCTCAATTTTCTTTCACCATTTTCAGCCATTTTGTACCTATAGTGTACAACATTACAGCACACTATACAAACTGGTTTACAAACCTACACAGAACAATAAATTATTCTTATTCCTATTCTTCTATTGATAGAAAACGACGCACAGTGATTTGTGATGTATACGTAGGTACCTAACTTGTCTCTTAATTTTGTAGAAAATTCTTTTGTAGTAGGTACCTGACAAAAATACTTCTTTATATCGTTGTAAGTATGTCAGTCCGTGACTGGGTAAATTAAATGTCAACATTGTATCCTAATAAAAGTTCAACTAGCGTGCCTCTCCATTCTCCAACTAATTTTCCTCTGGAAATTGTGTGGAATGCCCTAAAATAATAATGTTTTCTAGTCGTGTGGCAGTCATTAATTTTAGGCAGCTATCGAGATTATTAAGATAAAACTTTTGAATATTAAAACTAGTGATGGGCCGACTAGTCGGCTAATTGTGCCTACTAGTCTTCATCTAACAATTTAATTATAATAGTTACATTTTCCCGGGTCTTTATCGCGTATTATTATTTCTTTTCTTACCTCGACGTTTCAACATTGTTACAATGGTCTTGGTCTCGAGGGGGCGATGGTTGAAACGTCGAGGTAAGAAAATAAATAATAATATGCGATAACGACCCGGGAAAATGTAACTATATTTACAAATCGTATGAATTTAACAAGTTTATAACAATTATAGTGTAATGAAACAAATATTTATTGAATTAGCAGTACCTACAGTTAGATGGTGGGTAGACAGAAAAACGTAAACAGACACATCATACCCTAAATGTCTCAACATGATTCAGCTCTGTTATTTTTTTTTTCGAAAACAGTTTAGCCATTTTTTGTAAGTTTTGATGACGACTAACCCGAATAACTGCAAATGTATACCCATTTTCATTGCCGACTAGTCGGCAATTTTAAAACCGAAAAGTCGGCAATTATAAAACCGACTAGTCGGCAATTTTAAGATTGACTAGTCGACAATTTTAAAAACCAACTAGTCGGCTAGTCTGCTAGCCGGCAAAATCCATAGTCTGCCCATCTCTAATTAAAACCTTTTCTCATAGTTCATTATCATAGTGAATGATAAACCAAAAAACCGAAAAATGTCTTTAATTTCAATACAACATCGCGAAAACAGAAGAAGAATCTATAGTGAATGATGTTTTGTTTATTTTAGTAAAGTTTTACATTGTTGTTTTGTTCGTTCGTAAAGTTATTTTCAATGTTAAAATGTATTGTTATTTAGGTTCAAGTGGAAATGTAATTTAAATAGGTACTGTCTTTCTTATTCATCAAAACTTAATAATCTCATTGTATTTCATTATTTACGACCAAGAAAGTGTTGTAAAGAAGTCTCCCTACAGAAGTTGTTACCGTTGTGAAATTCTGAATCACGATAGAGAAATTTGTTGAAAGACTTGTTGGCTAACATCAATTTGAATGGAAAATGTTTGTAATTCTAAAAAACAATTTCTCTAGCCTTTCAAAAATCCGCCCGCTTCGAGGTTTGAACTCGCGTCTTTCGATCGCCGGGCGAGTATCCCATGTTACATGGCGAGTTACATGTACCACATGAGAGCTGAATTTAGGAATTTCAATGTTTCCCGTTTACTATTTTTAACAACCGACGGAAAAGAAGGGTATTATAAGTTTGAGGTGTCTGTGTATCTACGTGTCCGTGTATCTGTCGGGGCATCGTAGCTCCCAAACGGATGAATCGATTTTGATACAGTTTTTTTGTTTGATAGGTGACTTATTCAACACTAACAGTTACACCCGATTTTACCTGCGTAAGTCCCGATCCCGCGGGATTTTTCAAAAACCCTTTCTTAATGGATACCTACATATCACAAAGAACACACTCTCCAAGTTGTATGTCTCTAGAATCAGCGGTTTAGGCTCTGTGTTGGTTATATAGGTAGGCCAGTCAGGACATTGAATTTTATATTATACTAGTTGCGCCCCGCGGTTTCACCCGCGTAAGTCCCGGTCCCGGGCGATTTTCCAAAAACCCTTTCTTAGTGGATACTTATACATATCACAAAGAACACACTCTCCAAGTTGTATGTCTCTAGAATCAGCGGTTTAGGCTCTGTGTTGGTTATATAGGTAGGCCAGTCAGGACATTGAATTTTATATTATACTAGTTGCGCCCCGCGGTTTCACCCGCGTAAGTCCCGGTCCCGGGCGATTTTCCTAAAACCCTTTCTTAGTGGATACTTATACATATCACAAAGAACACACTCTCCAAATTTCATGTCTCCAGAACCAGCGGTTTGGGTTCTGCGTTGATATATGTATAGATCAGTCAGGACATTAAATTTCATATAGATTGGCACATTGCTATATATTTTTAACTTACAGTCTTTTCTCCCAAATCATGGACTCTGCAATGCAAATGCACTCTGCTGCCCAACTGTGAAGTCACGTTGTTTGTGGAGGCGTCATCTTCGAAGAAAGGGAGAGGCTCAGAAGTCGTCGTTGAGGCTCCCTCTTCAGGGTCCTCTTCTATCGTTTCCGTGAACACTTCGTGCCAGAAGGGTCCTTGGATGACTCCTTTGTCACCGGTTTTGAAATCTATGAAGATTAGGTTTAAATTAATACAATGCATGTTAGTTCTATTAATTTTGTTTAATATTGTAATTCATTAAGTATAACTATTGAAACATTATTTCTCAGTGTTTACCACACGAAATACTGCTTTTAAAAAAAATGAAAAACTTGTCCATAAAAGTCGAAGCTTCATAATAATAATTACTTGTTAATGGTTAATCGGTAATCTTGATTGGTCGTGTGGGTTAAGCAAGTTGTCGGTCCCAGTTATTATCTCTGATAGCAGTCGTTAGGTCAAGTTAGGGCCTTAGGGCGACCTGAAAACTCTAACATTAGGTGAGCCACACCACTACACGAAAACAAGGAAATATCGCTAACTTAAACCAGTTAAAAAAGTTTTAAGAATAAAAACCCCAACCTAAAAAATACGTTCTCGTTTAGGACTAGTCATAGTCATGTTTAACCTCATTCTCTTAATCTCTCAAAGCAGGTGGTTGAAAGGTACTACACCCTATAAATTACAGTGGGGATTCGGGTCACTGCGTGAGGTAAGTCCTGAGTCACGTAATTTAAGGTAGGTGTACCTTCAGTAATTTCTAACGTGTAACCTTGGTTTATTTTAACTATTTTTTTTTTCGACCATTGTGGCGCGTCGGGGCAGGGCCCGACTGCAATGCAGAAGGTTGCGGGTTCGATTCCTACCAGATGCAGGTATTTATGCTTAAAATAAATATTTGTTTCTGGTCTGGGTGTTTTCTTTGTATCATATGAGTATGTATTTACAAAAAAAAGTACAGTAAGTATGTAAAAATAATAATATCCCTAGCCGATCTCGGCCATAGTGACTAGTTTAGGCTATGTATTATGACGACGCAGTTCTTCTCGTCTATGATGTGCATGTACGTGACTTATGTACCCAATTATAATAATGTAGTATATCCGTTGTCTAGTACGCATAGTACAAACCTAGTGCTTAGTTTGGGGCTAGATTGCGCTGTGTGCAATGTCGTGCAATATTTATACCTATTTATATATTTTACCTAAATGTTATTTGAGATGTTTTGACCAGTGTCCTGCACCCCTATCATCAGTTGATCCGTCAATACCAGCGCAAAATATCGTATAAGGTAAATAAAATACATGTCAAATAATAATAAGGTTTATACAGAACACCTTTGTACAGAAAGATAAAAACTAAATTAAGACATAAAAGTATACCTCTAAATACTAAATTTGGGAATTTCTAAATAATTTTCTTTGTTTAAAATATAGATAAAAAATGCCTTCCGAAGCAAGGAGAAGAAGCTCAAGAAATGTTTTTTGCCATACAAATTATCGGTCACCTACCCAAGTGATGACCGCGCCAAGCGTTGCTTAACCCGCACGACCATTCAAGATTGGCAGACGCAGCTAGGCCAATAAGCTCTTCAATGAGCTTCTACAAGTTAACACGTTTAAACCGCTGCGCTGGGTGATTAATTTACTCTTTGCAGTCGCATTCAAATGAAACGGAGAAACATTTTTCAATGAAAAAAATGTTTCTCCGTTTTATTTAATTTCGAATGAATATTTAGGAAAACCTTGCGGTGGGGACCCTTTAAAAGTAAAATCTTAATCCGAATAATATCGATATTAAGGTAGAAAACTAAATTTTTCATAATTTATTTTGGTAGTAAGTTTGTATGGAAATGGTAACAGTCGCCACGTTCTTAACTTGAAAAGTTTCCGTAAAAAAAAAACACAAAAAAGTATTATAAAAGTTTTATAAGCACGGATAATTCTGTATCAAAATAGAAGTTTCTATATCAGATTAACTGTATTAAACAAGATTATTCAAAATCTTCAATAAGTAACATAATTTATTAAAGTTATTAGTTACGGAAGCTCTCAATAATCTGAAATGTACAAGGTGTATTTACATAAATTGAGAGAATAATTTAAGAGGATAGTCTCCATTCTCTTTCTCCATACAAACGTAGTTTAAATTTTCCTCCCTGGATAAAGACATTAGAGCAAATGTGTTTATGCCATAAAACTTATATCTGTCATGCATGACTATGCATCTACGGTTTTATTTTTTTCATTTTATTTTTTATTATTATTTTAATAAGAAAATAAAAAAAAGGTAGATGCATTGTCATGCATGACAGATATAGGTTTTATGACATAAACATAATTGCTCTAATGTCTTTATCCAGGGAGGAAAATGTAAACTACGTTTGTATGGAGAAAGAGAATGGAGACTATCTTCTTAATTTGTAATCATCTTCTACCAACAGAACTATTACCAGGTGTTTTACCACTACGAGTAACTACTATATTGCCTTGTACATTTTTGACTACTTGTACAAACGTATAGTCGACTGTTTCCTATTATTTTATTTCAATTCTAATTAGAAAATAAATAAAATAAAAAAACAAAACCTAAGGCATGGTCAATAATGGTCATGGGAGATGTAGTTTTTACGGCATAAACTATTATTTATTTACTCTTATGTCTTTATCCAGGTAGAAAACAGAGGCGTTTGTATGGAGAAAAAATTAGGCAGAATTTTTTTTTAAAGCCGACCGCAAACTAAACTAACTTCAGCTTAGCTTTCTTTTTAGTTGATTCCGTTTTACATATAGGTACATATCGCAAACTATGCCAGCTATGCATAGTTGCAAGAAAAAAAATAGTTTTAGTAATAACTACTGCAGGACATTACACACAGCGCCACCTAGCCCCAATCTAAGCAATCAGACTTGTGATATGGGTACACTAGACAATGGATATGTCGCAGCGAGCGGATTAGGGGCCTTAGGGCCCTGGGGGAACATCATCAGCATGGTTATTCGGTTCCATGATTTGTGGGCGGAGTGGATACAGTCACACACACGAATATCGGTTTAATCAACGGTTACAGCTTAACACGATAACGGGTGCACAATAACACAAGCACGGGTGCGTGCGGGTAATACGGCCTGTCTCTTAATACGGCCCTATAGTATTTTATACACTCAATATCAACGAGGTTCTGATATAAACACGCACACTAAACATTAGGCGTTAACAATTATCACTAAATTAATTAATGAAACGGAAACGAATACGTGGGCCACGAGTCACATCACGAGTCACGAGTCACGCACCACTAGGCGTCTCGTCTCTATCCCGGTTCTATAAAGAGAATCGATCACTGGGCGACCAAACCCGAGTTCGTCCCAAGAACAACTGAACTACTCAATATCCAGTACTCTGGCCCACGGCACAGAATAAATAATAGTACTACGTACAGAAGCTGCACGGCTTTGATCTTGAAGAAAGCCGCCATTTTAATAGCCTACAAAATTTCCGACGCACCTGGTGCATTCGAAATCGCGCCTTACTACTGTGTTACTACTAAGCTCGTAAGAGTGCAATTCCTTTGTGTTCAGAATTTACCTACGCCTCAGTTCAAGCGTCAGGGTTGTACCATAGAGTGTAGGTATCTTTTTTTTAATATATAAAATTTCCATGTCACAATGTTAGTTACCGTACTCCTCCGAAACGGCTTGACGGATTTTTACCAAATTTTATATGCGTATTCAGTAGGTCTGAGAATCGGCTACCATCTATAATTTATAAGGCAAAACGACGTTTGCCGGGTCAGCTATAATTATATAATAGTTGAGTTGTACATAAGCAAAGTAAAATAAATAACAACACAATTTTAAGAAAATCATTTATTGTATTTAACAACGTACGCGCGCTTCGCTTGCGACAACCGCACTGAACTTGGATCGCCGGCGGTCCGAGACCGATCGGCCGGGCGGTAGGTAATTATAGCGCACAAGTACATAGAGTGACGGAGGCCTGCCCACGGCTACGTTCGATGTATTAACACATCCCGTTTCTAAGGAACACAACAAGGACTCTCTTTGTCTAAAAGATCTGATAAGAATGAATGTTGTTAATGTAAACATTCTCGAATAGCGCCGGCGCGGCTCTGGTCACTACTTAGGTACTTAATATTATACCCCGCGCCGACATATATATATATTTATAATTTTTAATATAATTTTTTGTACGCATACATAAACATATTATGAAACAAATCAGTATATGCTTACTTCGACGAAAATCGAACCCGCAGCGTTCTGCGTTGCAGCCGTCTAACTACGACTTATATAAAACACTAGCTGCGTCCCGCGGTTTCACCCGCGTAAGTCCCCGGGATTTTCAAAAATCCCTTTCTTAGTTGATCATGACACACTACAAAGAACAAACTCTCCACATGTCTATAGGACCAGCGGTTTGAGGTCTGCGTTGATATATAGATCAGTCAGGACTTTGAATTTTATATAATACTAGCTGACCCGGCAAACGTTGTTTTGCCTTATAAATTATAGATAGTAGCCGATTCTCAGACCTACTGAATACGCATACAAAATTTGGTAAAAATCGGTAAAGCCGTTTCGGAGTAGTAAGGTAACACTGTGACATGGAAATTTTATGTATTAGAGAAGATATTGATTTTGTATATCTTCATTATTCTCAATGAATAAAATATAACTATTTCTGTATAAAAAATTCATGCCTAAGGCCCCATTACCTAGATACGCACGTACCTAAATATAGTACCTATTCCATAAAATGTCCACGTACAAACTCCTACAGTTAGTCAAGTCATTACATTTTATCTACACATTACCTGCTAGCTCCAGACCTCGAGTATTGTCGACGGTTTATTCCACTTTGATCACCTGGGTGATAGAAGTGGAAACTTTAGTGTCCTCAAATCACCTTGGAATCATATCACCCAGGTGAATTCAGTCGACATAAGTAGTGTCCTATGATCACCTTGGAATTAAACCACCCAGGTAAACAAAGGCGACTTTGTTGACTGAATTCACTTGGGTGATAAAGTAAGATGATTTGACGACACTAAAATTTCCACTTCTATCACCCAGGTGATCAAAGTGGAATAATCCTTGTCGACTACCTCGAGGAATTCATTTACGAATCCAGCCTCACGTAGGTTTAGTCTCAGGAGGGTCATTATTTCAGCCCATTTGTTCCACTTAATCAGAGACAATTAGAGGAAGTCATTTGGGGCAGGTAGAGGGTTTTTGTTGGCACGCTCGTTTCGGTGGACTACGTATTGCTTTGAATAACAATTATTTATTTAGAAAAGTGTTTAACCCAGATATAGTGTACTACTAAAGTTGAGCGTCTTTTTTAATAACTTAGCTGTAACTTAGAATAATGCATGAAGCTAAATTTTGGCAGTTGTAAAATAAACTAGTTTTATTCCTTTCTTTCTTTCTTCGACATGTGGCGTGTACTTCAACCTGTGACCTGTATACCTGGATTTATCCAGGTGTAGTGAGAGCGTCGGCGACTTTGCAATGCACGTATTTATAGTACTTTTTTTTAAATCGGACTCTAATCTGGTGTTTTGGTTCTTTGTACTTGATATTTTTTTCTTCGGGAAGATGTGTCAAATCGTGGTCTTTAACCAAAAATTGAAGAAGGTAATACATCTACTCATTGTAGGGGTACTGATCCGTATTCCTTAGTGGCTGCATCAGTCTACTTGTCGGATCGCGGACAATACCGCTATTTTAATTGAATGCACCCTGCAATTTCACCCGCGTAAGTCACGATCAGGAATATAGGGATAAAGAGAAACTCATTTATTAATCTAGATACTCAGCTATCTGCATGCCAAGTTTGTTTACCCACGGGGTTTGAACCCGTGCCCTTCTCTTGTCGGACGAGTGGGATAACCATACCACCGACGACCTCTGTGGCGCGTCGTGCGAAAGCGCGACTGCAATGCAGGAGGTTGCGGGTTCGATTCCCGCCGGGTGCAAGTATTTATGCTTTAAAAAAATAAATATTTGTGTCTGGTCTGGGTGTCCCTCTATGTATAATATGTATGTATTTACAAAAGAAAAATAAATATAAGTATTATATCCGTTGTCTAGTCACCGTAACACAAGCTTAGTCGCTTACCACGGGGCTAGATGGCGCTGTGTGTTGTTCACAGAATTTATTTATTTATTTAAACCGGATTCTGATGTTGAAGTTTATGATGCAGCTGCGTATAACATTGTTCTACACGTCTACGCGAACATTTTTTTGTACTACAACTTTTGGAAGTTCGAAGTAGTTTCCGAAAGTTCTGAGCTTAAAGCTACGCTGAATAGCGCAACTTGGTAGCCTAAACTAAAATGCAATTACGTGGAATATCGTTATTTTATGGTACCTTAGATACAAAGTTGTATCACCAGTACCATATGTATAGGGTAACAATTACGAAGGAATATCTACATATTTCTTTAATGGTAGGTATTAAGGATACAAAGCAGTGTCACTTGTACCATCAATGATACAAATTATTGGTAATACATATTCATTCTTTACACCAAATACAGTCCAGCATTCGGATCTCGCGTTGTCAACCCGAGACTAACAACCTTACTGATTAAGTGAACTTATTAGTACCAAATACAACTACATTCATAATCAATCAAACTAATCAAATCTACATAATCATAATACCCGGCTAAATCGATTTACCACAATTCAATCACTAGCTACTTAATTAGGAATCAAAACAAACTAAGTTAGAGGCTTAGATGAAAACAAAAATAGTAGATACGGTATATTCTAACATTGAGGATTCGAAAAATGAGCTAAGACACCTACATGCATTTTCATAAAATTATTGTGTATAAAAACATTTCTCTTTAAGAATGATTCAGGCTTTGTAAATAAGCAAAAAGGCATACTTATGGATGTCAAAAAGATAATCGCAGTGTGACAGCACGACGTGCTCACGTGGCAACGGTTCGACAAACGAATGAGGCTAGTGCGTCAGCTAGAGGCAGTTTTATCGTCTCATTTTTCGAGACTAGGTACCGTATCTTTAGTTTTTTGTTTTAATCTAAGGTTAGAGGCGTGATACTGTGAAGTGTTTGAACTGATTTAATAATAGTAATTATTAGTCTCAATATGACATTGATTCAATGGCATCTAAACGTCTCTTACATTGACATCGTTAATCGTCGGATTTGAATAGAAATGAGCAATGGGCTTGATCAGATTTTGACGTGAAGGTAGATTAAAATTAATTGCAATTAATACCCTATTGACTAGAGATTGATCAGAATGTGTCGAATGCTCGATGAACTTAATGAGATATAATTGCTATACAGGGTGTTGGAGATTATAGAGCAGTTGCTTATGTGCGTTGTTCTACACGTCCAGGCGAAGTACTTTTTACTCTTTTTTTTTGCAAAAGTTGCTGATTTTATCTTCCACTGCAAAGCAGTTGTATTTACCTGCTACCACTGCGCCACACGGGAACACCCGAATAACTGTGTATAATCTGTGTATGAATTTACCTGGTATCTGCGGCGCTATGACACATAACGTCCTCGTGAGCAGAGAACAGAAGACAAGGAGACCAGCAGGAGACATCTTCTCAACTCCACCTCGACCTCATCTGGCTAGGCATCACCATCTATCACCATTCTGTAACAAGGGATATATTTTATTGAAGTGTTATCTCATGCTAAGGGAACCCCTAAAGTGTTGGTCTAGTTGTAGATACCCTGGCTTTCATTCCGAGGGTCGTGGTTTTGAAACCAGGTCGACCGCGCACCAATGTCTTTTTGTTTAAGAAAAAGTTATGTAGGTACGCTAATAACATCGCTCTAACGGTGAAGGAAAAACATCGTGAGGAAACCGACATGTCCTAGGGCTCACCATGGCTCGTAGGCATGGGACATTCGTCAATCCGGAGTAGGCTCCCGTGGCGTCTTACTGCCTAACCCCTCTATGAGAAGGCAGCAGCTGCCCTGTAGTGGGACAAATTAACGGGTTAATTATTATTATATTATTATTATAAGGGATTATCTCATACTAAGTGATAATAGTAGGGGACCCATAACAAGACGCAGCAAGCGAATTAGGTAGGAGGTAGTTCGATATGGACGCCTCTAACTGTCATCAGCATCACCTACCCGAAAACTCCAGTGTCGTGAACAAACCAGTTGAAATTACTGGCGAAATATCGAGCACGGTTAAAAACAATACAAAATAGAAAAAAAATGTGGGACTCGGAGACTGCCGCGGTAAAGCTATTGCATAGCATTTTTTTAGGCTACATGGTAGGCGGAGTGAGGGGTGTTAGGTTTTATTTTCGTGACGGAATTTCTTGATTCCGTCGCCGCGTTTAAAGCCCGCGATAAAAGCTATGCAATAGCTTAAAAATTTAAAGAAATCTAGCCTAGACTTGCACACAAATAAATGATTTATATCGCATTCCCAACAGAACAGAATCTAAACAAACAGAAGAAAAAGAAAATAAAACGGATCTTACAGATGTTTGAATAAAGCCTATTCAATCAAACAAACCTGCTCAGTATTCTGAAGGTAAACTACCTACAAAATGGACCCGATTACCTCTACACTCCCTATACCTTAGATTAAAACAAAAAACTAAAGATACGGTACCTAGTCCCAGAAAATGAGACGATAAAACTGCGTCTAGCTGACGCACTAGCCTCAGTCGTATGTCGAACCGTTGCCGCGTGAGCACGTGCTTTCACTATCTGTTATCTTTTTGAAATCCATAAGAATATATTTTTGCTTATTTACAAATGCCTGAATCATTCTCAAAGACAAATGTTTTTAAATACAATTAGTTTATGAAAATGCATGTAGGTGTTACTAGCTCCTTTTTCAAATACGCAATTTATTATTTTACTATTATAAAGCGGAAGAGTTTGTTTGTTTGTTCGAACGCGCTAATCTCAGGAACCACTGGTCCGAGTTGAAAAATTATTTCTGTGTTGGATAATCCATTTATTGAGGAAGGCTATGGGCTACTTTAGATCCCTATATTCCCACGGGATCTGGACTTACGCGGGTGAAACCGCGGGGAGTGTTAGAATATACCGTATCTACTATTTTTGTTTTCATCTAAGCCCTATACTAACTATATTGATTAGAACTACTTTATACGTTTCTAGAGAGATTCCCTGAAGGATTACAACATAAAACAAAATGATTTATTCCATTAGTCGAAGCACTCATGTGTTTACATTTGGGACTGTGTATGTAAAGCCTACTACATATTGGTACTAGTATTTACTTAATGGTTTTCTCTAAGCAGCTAGACTAGACTGATCAATCAATTCAATACAGTCCTGGATCCCTGGTACATTTTTGCAAATTGATTACTATCAAGCTAGTTTTCCGTGTTTAGCTTCATTTTGATGAGACGTCCAGCAGATAGATAAGATAACAGAGGTAGGATCTGTACTACTACTCTTTTACTTTTTTTCTGTGCTTTTTTTTTTGTTTTTGTTTCTCTGTGTCATACTGATCGAAATGATAAGCAGAATAGCATTTCAGAGTGCAGTAAATTTCAATTTATAGGACTTCAAATAATAGAATCGGCTTCTGGATGAACTAGTTACAGATTAATGGAACACTTAAAACCACCTTCTTATCAGAAAACTCTTCAATGATTAAAGTTATGGTTATTATTTTGATAATTTGACTTTCAATCCAGAATTCCCTTCTGACTAATAAAGTCTATTCTTAGATTCATTACATTTTTCAATACATTCTTTATGTAGATTATTTCCTAAAGTATTTCTTCAATGTTTATGCATTATGAGCATTGTTGAGCGGCATATAAAATCTCATTAAAATGCATTACATCATGATACGCACTCCACGGGGGTTAGAAAAGATTTGGGTTGTTGTTTTCTTTATGAAAATAATTTCACGCACTGTGCCAACCACCATGTCATGTCGCTCAACCTGAGCAATATTTGTCAGACTTTTGTTTCCAAATAAACTGACAGACATGCGGTCATCTGGAGACCGAAATTATAATATTGGATGGATTAGACCTACACTAAAATGAAGACTTTATATAGCAATTCAAAGGTATCTAAGCGTATAATATCCTGGACTAATATATCCTGGACTATATGATTTAACAGTCATATTGTCCTACAAATTGCGTGGTAAGTTATCCCGGTCCTATGCTCAAAAGTAGTAGTACAGATCCTACCTCTGTTATCTACCACAATCGAGAGTTTCGTATAGGAAATTGTTGGGCGTCTCATCATGAATTTGACCTCTTATGTAATTTGATAGTGGTGAAGTGGGTCTTTAGGTATGAGGACCAAATACATCTCTTTAAATTTAATACTGGCACAGAATACATAAATAGTACAAATACTGGTCAACTTCGCTCACATGGAACTAAAACAAAAGACGATCGAGACTGAAGACCATCAAAACGAAAAAAAAAGACGGACGAAAAGATCACTATTTCAAACATGTTGGACATTCACTTAGAATATAAAAAAACCGACACGAATATCGAATTTTAAATTCCGGGTTATCATTTATTTAATCAGTCACAACAATTACAATAATTAAAACAATAAATATGGAGTTTTTTTTTTTAAATACACTAAAACTAAAATCTAAAAACAGAAAAAGGTGTCGTCGACGACACCCTCTCGAGACATCGTCCCCAAGATGCTGGCGGCATTCCCTCTATAAATAGCGAGACGAACTCGCTGAGACAGGACCCGGACCCGGTAATCGAAGTCCCCCGAATTACAATTTTAACGTAAAATATAGCCAAGACAAGCGAGAACATAATGATGTGCACTGTCAAAAAGTTATCACTTATCTTATCACTTAAACAATCGTTATTGACACGAAAAAGAACAAGAAATACCTTAACATTTGTTGACCGTAAACCTTTAGCAAGCGGCACTGCCCACACGGTCGTAATTATCGTCCAATAATTTCGTAGAAATTAACAAAATTGGTAGCCATAAATATAATAAAACGTAGCTAGATACGTAAGTAGCTGGGAATGTTTGTCGGAAATCGGTTTTTCCTTTGATTTATGTTGTCTATTTTTATTTACTCTGTAACCTTAATCAAGTAATGTTTCTTTGGAAATAATATTATTATTGGCTACTTTAGATAGTATTATTTTAGTAAGTTGTATCAATATAATTTTGTGATCGGTATTTTGTAAACATAGATTTATAGGAATCAAATTTAGATACCTAGATATTCATGTACGTTCTTTTCGATGTAAGAGTTTCAAACTCTATGTGGTCGTCGTTGCTTCGTTACACATTTTGGTCTCTTGGCAGTTACCTAGATAATTTTGTTGTGCAGACTTTCATTTTAGACATTTTGCTTCGTAGGCGATCGAAATAATGCCAGGCCGGCATTATTTCGATCGCCTACGAATGGCATTAAAATAGTTTCTCACTCGCACGGCATAATGTGCGATGAGTCAACGTGCAAAAGAGATGGCTACGTAAACTTACTAACTATAGTATTAAAAAAAAAAATTAAGGTGATTTTCAAACATCAATATTAGTGAACACATGGCGAAAAAAAAACGATGCTATCGCTTAATCTGTGGACGTGATACCCCGAAATGTGCAAAAAAGTAGACATTTTTCAATTTTTACTAAAAAGTGACGTACAACTCGAACAGTTTGAGATAGAAAAAAAAAACGTATTCTGGGCGGCCAACCCTTCCCTGCCAGCCGCCCGTTCAGGGATATCCACTGGTCTCCGGACTTTAGCGCGAAAGAGTTGTATGACTATAAAAACAACCGTTGTATGTTGAACTGACACATTTTTAACTCCGCTCCGCTCGCAGTGGAAGGCCGGCTAAAACCCAACGCAAAACCCATTTAAAACCCAAAAAAAAAACCATTGGGATAAAACCCATTTTTCGGTTTTAATCGAGTGGTATTTATTAATTTTAGCATTGTTTCAACGCTCATCGTTTCGTGACCTTTACAGGTCTCTTCTTCAGGATTGACTGAGATGTGATTTGTCTTTCTAATCTATTAAAAAGGGACAGAAAAACTACCGTCTCATCAAATATTAAAAGTATCAAAACGTTCCTGTGTACGCAGAATTTACATTACAAAGACTAATGTTTATTATTATCTTATACAGGGTGTCCGGAGACCAGTGGATATCCCTGAACGGGCGGCTGGCGGGGAAGGGTTGGCCGCCCAGAATACGTTTTTTTTTTCTATCTCAAACTGTTCGAGTTGTACGTCACTTTTTAGTAAAAATTGAAAAATGTCTACTTTTTTGCACATTTCGGGGTATCACGTCCACAGATTAAGCGATAGCATCGTTTTTTTTTTCGCCATGTGTTCATTAATATTGATGTTTGAAAATCACCTTAATTTTTTTTTTAATACTATAGTAAGTTTACGTAGCCATCTCTTTTGCACGTTGACTCATCGCACATTATGCCGTGCGAGTGAGAAACTATTTAAATGAAAGTTATCCAAGAAGATGGATTGGCCAATTAGGTCCAATATTGTGGCCTCCACGTTCGCCTGATCTGAATCCGCTTGATTTTTTTTACTGGGGGTGTTTAAAAGAACAAGTATACAAAAAAAAACATAAACACAATTGAAGACCTGCGTCTACGCGTCCACGAAGCGGCACAACAAATAGGAGAAAAAAATTATAATCGTGTCCTTAAGAGATCGTTTATAAAAAGGTTAAGGGCCTGTGTAAGGGCAAGAGGTGGACAATTTGAGCATTTGCTGTAACATTATGACATATTAAATCTTAATAAGTGTCCTTTTTTGTACAATACTTGTTTCAACTTTTTCATGTAAGATAGTACCTTCGATGCATTCATAGCACTAGCTTAGTAACTTATGACAAAAAGTTATTAGTATAATACTGTTTTAGAATCCTTATGAAATAGGCAATTTTTTTCAATAGTCGGCTAGACAGGCTTCATACATTTTTTTTACACCACAGATGCTCAAACTTAGCAGAAAGTAAAGTTTATAAAACTAAATCTATCTTTGGGGACATCCTGTAAGTTACTAACTATAGTATTAAAAAAAAATTAAGGTGATTTTCAAACATCAATATTAGTGAACACATGGCGAAAAAAAAAACAATGCTATCGCTTAATCTGTGGATGTGATGCCCCGAAATGTGCAAAAAATAGACATTTTTCAATTTTTACTAAAAAGTGACGTACAGCTCGAACCGTTTGAGATAGAAAAAAAAAACGTATTCTGGGCGGCCAACCCTTCCCCGCCAGCCGCCCGTTCAGGGATATCCACTGGTCTCCGGACACCCTGTATATAAAATTTCCATGTCAGTGTTAGTTACCGTACTCCTCCGAAACGGCTACACCGATCTTCACCAAACTTCACATACGCATTCAGTAGGTCTGAGAATCGGCTACTATCTATAATTTATAAGGCAAAACAACGTTTGCCGGGTCAGCTAGTATTATATACAAATAACCTTTACCTACGTTATTTACAAATGTTTTTATTACTACGTGACTTCGGAAACGCGCCCACACATGAGAAAAAGTCACAAGAAACCCGTAGGTATATGATGTAGGTATATGATAACCTTCGGAATGGTGAACAGAATGGCATCCCAGAATGCAGTGAATTACTGTTTTTTGGACCTCTTTAAATAAGTGTCTATAATATAATAATAAATAATGAGTTGGTTGCTAAAGAATCAGATTGATGGAGCACCTATCTGGTCCCACTATAAGAAAACGTCTCAATGAATAAAATAACGATTATAAATTAAGTAACACTCGAAAGTCCACTAAAAACAATGAAATAAAAATTAATTTAAAATACTAAAACCTTCTTTAAAATTGTCAAAAAAACTCACCCACATACGGCACTGTATATGGATGACCTTTCTGTTATGTTATCTGAAGCTAGAACAACTCAACTGCAGAATTCGTAACAGATGAATCGATGGTATGACACAATAATCTCACTAAGATCCCTATATATAAAAGTGAAGTTATTTTGTCTTTTTTGAAGACGGTTTTTTTTTTGTCAAATATCATTGATTAGTCCCTAATACAATTATTAACTTAAAGGCAGATTTTCTCATTGTTGCCTGAGGCGAAATGTATACTTTGTGTACGTATACGTAGGTACTTAATTATGTCAATTACAAACATTATTTTAGGATTGGAATTCATTTTTTAATTTAAAAAGGGGAAGCAATTTTTATTCCTTTTCGTTATTAATATTCAGAAATAATTGGATAGGACGCTGAAAGAACCGATCAAATATACAAGGTTCTGCAGACATAAAACTTTCAGAAATATTTTACAAAAGGAGATGCATCATCAAAAACTCCGCATACTCCGCAAACTTTCCCCTTCCACGTCAAAATTTTCCAAGTTGTTTTCGGGGTACTGTACTTTTGTTGCCGCTTTAAATAAATACTAAAAAACCGGCCAAGTGCGAGTCGGACTCGCGCACGAAGGGTTCCGTACTATTATCTATTCAACAGATTTTGTTTTGAAAGGTAAATTGCGATTTACGATTTATGACGTTTAAAAAAAAACTACTTACTAGATCTCGTTCAAACCAATTTTTGTTGGTAGTTTGCAAAGTAATGTACATCACATATTTTTTTTTAGTTTTATCATTCTCTTATTTTAGAAGTTACAGGGCAGGACACACATTTTACCACTTTGGAAGTGTCTCTCGCGCAAACTCTCCACTTTAGAAAAAAATTATCTTAGAAACCTCGAAAATATAATTTTTGAACACCTATCCATAGATACCCCACATGTATAGGTTTGACGAAAAAAAAATATTTGAGTTTCAGTTTTAAGTATGGGGAACCCCAAAAATGTATGGTTTTTTATATTTTTGTGTGAAAATCTTAAGGCGGTTCACCGAATACATCTACTTACCAAGTTTCAACAGTAATAGCTCTTATAGTTTCGGAGAAAAGCGGCTGTGACACACGGACGGACGGACAGACGGACAGACAGACATGACGAATCTATAAGGGTTCCGTTTTTGCCATTTGGCTACGGAATCCTAAAAACAGAACCAAATCAAAATTTTAAGTGGAGCACCCATTAAACGAACGTGTTTTTTTTGTGATCATGGTACGGAACCCTTCGTGCGCGAGCCCGACTCGCTCTTGGCCGATTTTATTACCTACATCTTTATCGTAGTGACCAACAACAGCACATTTGTAGTCTGTCTGTCGGCACTTTGTGAGCAATTCATTGAGTTTTTTATACTGTATTTGTAAAAACCAAAGTTAATTTTGTTGTACTTTTTTGTTTGCATCGATTTAATTTTGATTGCTATTTCGCAGTTGTTTTGATGGTAATTTGATCCTCATCTCCGTTTATGGATCTTTTGCAGCATTATTTGTTCGAAAAAATTACTACGAAATACTTTGTATTTCGTTTTTAATTGCTCTTGCCAGATTTACTAGAAATACTTTTAAGGGAAAAAACACATCCTCGAAAATTTACTTCTTATTTATTTTATATAAAAATATAATTTTTCCTTTGAAATATTTCTACTTATTTTCAAAAAAGTAGAATTTCGACAGTCAGAAAAATAATCCAAACTTCTATTTATCTACATAATATAACTAATATAACTATAACTAAAAATAATATACAAATATCTATACTAAAATGTAGGAAACAATGTCACCTACAATCTGTGCACAAAAAAAAGTTCTACGACATTCCGTCATGAAATAATCAACAATTTTCGATGAGCCCGACAGGGATTTTCAGTTTCAAGGTCGTTGGCGTTGATACTCCTCTTAAAGCTGCAGTATCTAAAATAAAAATTGCCCTGAAGATGTCTAACCTCCTATAGGAGAGGATCATCAAAGAAGCTATCCTTTGCTACAAATATGATCCAGAGCGGTAGTTAGCTCTGGTTTAAAGAAAAATCTCAAGAAACCAAGGGTAAGATTTGCCTAGTAAGTAGGTACATGAGACCGAAGAATCAGTGACATAAATCTCTTAGATAATCATGTATCAAAGCGTATGTACGAGTATGTTAGTGTCTATGTATGTACATCTACATACGAAGAGCCATCGAACTCCCTGGCTATATGCCAAGTAGTAATCAACACCTATGTTCGAGTGGCACACATATAACACCAATCGAATAGTAAACCATGTTAGGGCGAATTATCGTGCGTAGGGAAAAAAGGTTCGAATTTAAGAGCTTTTGTTTAAGATTTAAAATAAAATATTATTTATTTATGTGCTTCATACATAATATAATATTGTAAAAATATTATATTATGTATAAAGATTTCGACTTTAGTACATGGAAAGATTTCGACTTTAGTAGGTGTCGTGTCGGTAGTGGGATGCGGATGCGGATGCGGATATGGGATGAATATACGGGAGTTGATGCAGAAACAATGCTTGTGTAGGAGTGCGAGTGGTTGCGGATGAGTATGAAGGCATGAAGGCGGGTGAAAGATTGGGTACGGGTGCGTGTGCCACACTCGCACCTCTCTCGCACACAAGTGTAAGTTGGGGTGCAGATACGGATACGGTTTCGGTTTTAATTTTACAGCTCAGGATGCTGGCAGCATTGCCTCTTTACGTGTTAGAACTCTTACAGCCGAATAGAGTTACGTCACTTAAAATTTGAGGGGAATTTAAATAATTGAGCTGTTTCTATATTTAAAATTGGTACCTACGGAAATTTTCCAGTTTGAGAGCTGCTTAATTGTTTAAGTACGAGTAGAACTCAAATCCTGATTAGCGTTTCTGTATTTGGCCGTTATTTATTTGATTTATTCAGCGAGACAATGAAAACGAAATAGGTAAGTACGAATATAAATTTTGCAACAAAGAAGCTTACTTATTTTAACAAAATATAGTATTCCAACACAAAGTAGAAGTTCCTAAAGATAAGATATTCCCTAAACAATAATGCTTCTTGTTAAGTTTTCAAAAACTATCGACTTTTAGCAAGTTACCTACCGAAGTGAGGAACTCAAATGATCTCAGAATACGTCAAATGGTTTTTAGTTCGTTATTTTAACGTAGGTTATACCTACTATTCGGTTTCGGTGTAACACAGCGGTGCTGGTCTAGTGGTAGACCTCAACTTTCATTCCGAAGATCATGCGTTCGAATCCTGGCCGACCAATGTCTTTTTCTTTAAAAAAAAGTTATGTGTGTTATTGACATCGCTCTTACGGTGAAGGAAAACATCATGACAAAACCCACGGCTTAGTTAGCTCCAGACGTATTGAACCGTTCTTTCCTCTGGACATGACCGACTAGGCTGGGAGGGTGGTATAAGCGCTGGGCAAGCCTACTCCCCCTAACAATGACCCGGGCACTACAGCGCCATAAATAGCATGGATTAAAAAGTTGCTTGCGTTTATATATCAAATAAAAAAATTGATAAAAAGGTAATTTATTATTATTGGGTTTCATATTATAAGTACGATCATTTAGAAGATGCCTTATTATCAGGTGAGATAGTGGTCAAACGCTCATCTAACATGGGTAAAAAAGCCTATCTCCGAACTATTGAATTGAAGTCAATCCAGTAGATCACCGGCCAAGTGCGAGTCGGAGTCGCACATGAAGTCCTGACTGATTGTACGATATATCAATGCACAGCCTAAGTCCTAGTCCTAGAGACTTCAAATTTGAAGGGTGTGTTCTTTAAGATGCGTGGTTTTGAAAGAGATCTCTCATAGGCGGCCCATAAGGCCGCCCATTGTGCCACTTTAGTTATCCTTTGAAAAAATGGTATTATGTGTTTTTGGTGCAATAAAGTGTTAATCCATCTATCTATCTAAGGGTTTTTGAAAAATGCTTCGGGATCGGGATGATGCATGTATGTTTTAAGTAATTCTTTGTATGATTTGAATTATCTACTTATGTGTTTTTGGTAGGTACAATATATCTATCTATCTATCTTACACATGTAAACTATAGGACAAATCTAGTCATGAATAAGTTACCCAAGAACTTGACGAAAATTAAGTTATCTAGACTAGTACGAATTAAGGCAATCTTTTGTAGCAATCAAAGAGAAAGAACGAGCAAAGTAATTAAGGATCGAGATAACAGAATTACATTTTTATTAGATCCAGAGTCAAAGTTTTTCTTGTAACTTTCTTAGGGCTCACTTGCACACCTACCTATTTAGATCGAATTAACTAGTTCGGAATAGCTGGGCTTGAGCATCCTGTACGATTTACATCGATGATACTTACATTAATTTTAAAAAAGAAGTACGATCTTTATGTGATTACGTCATATTTCAGACTATTTATTTCAGACTATAATCTGACGTTTTTGCTCTTAATATATAGAATTTTTTCTTCAGAAAGATGTGTCAAATCGTAGTCTAAAATTAAAAAAACGAAATATCCATACATAAGCTCGTACCTAATTATTTTTTAAATATGGTATAACCGATTTATTTCATGGATGGTAATAATCCATGAAGTACCTACATCATTCAAGTAATAGGAACTTAATTTGAAATAAGAATTTTATGAAGAAGCCGGAAGAAGCTAAATTGTGACGTATATTTAAAGTTCCCATTTTTCAAAAATTACAGGTATTTTTAATTTATAATAATATTTTTAAATATACCTACACTACTACAAATAAATTTATTTCATGGATGGTCCGACATTATGTATTGTCATTTGCTATTGCATTTTAGCTAACCAGAGTTAGTTAGTTCGATGTAGCTGTGCAATCCAGCCTTAGTGTAAGGCTTGTGCAAATAAAATAGTTTGTATGTTAACGCAATAGAATTACTAAGAAGGTAGACCGAAATAGAAGAAATTTTTTTTAGTGTCGATGTCGGCGACCTAAGGGGACTACTTTATTTCAAAGGAAAACGTTTTACCGTACGTTCGCTCGGGTATTTCCTAGGTGAACCAAAATCTGATGGTAAATGGGGGTAAATATTCTTTTATATCTACAGTAATCTTGGGTAATCGGATTATACCATAAACTTAAACTAAATTTCTCTCTTTAATAAGTACTTATTTGTGTTTTTGGAACGAAGTTCCTTATTGCGCGTTGCGAAAGGGGGCTAGACGGAAAAAATTAAGACCAAAAGTTGTAACGACACTTTTTGCTATAGTTGTAAGCCGTGCGGCGTGTGCGTGTTTCTCTGTCTCTTTCTCTCTCTCTCTCTCATAGAAAGAACTTCGTTCCATCCGGGTGTCCCTTGACACCTCTCAAGTTTTTTTTGTATGCAGGTAGGGCATTGAAATGAAAACTATTTGGTCAATGTTGTGTTCACCTATAATTGGCATACACACGAGCGGGTAAATTTTTGTGTTTTTGTAGTCATTTATTGTGTGTCGTAATTTTTCTGTTTCTGTAAATGTCTTACCTATTCTTGTCGCAAATCAATATTCTATTTTCTAAACAATCAAAAACTCAACACATTTGATATCCAACCGAATAAAAAAAAATCCTATCAGATTTCTGAAATAATACCTACTGGTGCGGTATCGACTCGGAAACCACGATGAGTTTTGCGACGTAGATTTTTAGTCATCGCCAGTGGCGGATTTACCAGCAGGGTGAGTAGGCCGGAGCCTAGGGCGGAAGATTCCTGGGGCGGCTTTAGGGACTGATTTTTTTGCTACAGGTACCGTATTTAATTCAAAAAGATTTCTGCATGACGGTTTTACGATGTTTTACCTACATATAGAAAATAAATTATTAAAATAAGTTATCGCCATAATTTACAACAAATTATGGCGATAACTTTCCCCTCTCACTTATCATTTTTGGATTTTAAAATTAATCTAGGACATGAAAATTGTAGAGGCAAGGGCGGCAAAAACTTTACAGCCTATACCTTGAAAATTTGTAAATCCGCCATAGGTCATCGCTGTGACTGTGACCTCGTCCCGACAATCGAATATACTGCCATTCAACACAGCTTCGTTGCGATTAACACTCTTTTAGATTGGTATCCAGAAAATCAAGTCCCGAAAATGATCTGTTTGCGGACGAATGGAGAATTGAGATCGATATGTGTTCGGATGGTTGTGAGAGACTTTTTGGGTATATATTTTTCCTGTACCTTGTGGGTTGTGGGTTTGTAGTCGCATTATGTTAAACAACGAATGACGCGCTCTCTACTTCGATGGGTGACTGATAATGTGTGTGGAAAAGTAAAACACAGCAAGCCTCTTCGTGCTTCGGAAGGCACGTTTTGGTTTCGGTTGTTATCTCCGCATTGCAGTCAAGTTAGAGGAAAGACGAAAGACGTAATGTCAGAGTTATCAGGTCGCCTTACTCACACCTCAATACGAAAAGAAGAAGATGTCTTGATAATTGACTTATTTACATTACCTACTCGTAGTACAAATCAAAGTCGCTTTCCCATGTTTACGAAATAAATTATATGATTATGATTACGTGTTTCTAGTAGCTTAGCTGCCAATTTTTCCTTAAACCACGCAACGGATTCTTTCTGAAAAATAATTCTGAAAGGTTTGTAGGTAGGTAGTTAGTATTTACAAGCTGTGTAATGTCGGGGCGGATTACGATTTCTGTTTTACGCCATTTAAAGTTTTTGAGCAAAGTGATTATTACAGACTTTCAATAACAATAACCTTAAAAATTTTCAATACAAAACTTTTTAATTCTAAGAAAGTCCTATACTAAAAGTTGTATGCTTACGTGTACAGAAGCTTCCCTTAACTGGATGCTAACTAATTTAACATACCAGATACGGTAAAGTTAAACCTAAGTATGGTATCCATTCCGCTTTGCACAAAAACCCATTACTACCCGTAAACTAATAACTTTCCAGTAGATCCTGTTTGTCGTAAAACGTATTTAAAACAAAATTAAGCAATTCGCAAACAAAACCCGAGCCAAAGAACGGACGGCATCGAAATTTTGGCAAACTTCTAAAATTTAATCCATGTCATAACCCGTAATCTAGAATACCTAACCTAAGCTATAAGCTATCTACAGTTTTCGATAGCTTCGGGAAAAAAGAGCAAAAATGCAAATTGGATGTGACCCTGCATTACCCGCAATGCGTATACAAATTTTATTCATCGCTAAAACCCGACAAAATATATTATTCGTTATCTTCCCCCCGGGAACGGTACATTTTGTTGCCGCGAACGTGTGAAGCTATTGGCTCTTAAATTATTATCGTTCACACGTGGTCTTGGAACGTTTTTAACAAAATTAAGTTTGCGGTCGCACGCAGAACTCCGGTTCTTGTTTCAAAGTTGTAAAGTTTCGATGAGCGGTAAAGTTAAAGTTGTCTAGTTGGAATAGCTAATTATAAGTCTGCCGTCTACCTTTTATAATTATGTTAGGTCTACATTTGTTTCGGGTCTGTAACGGCTGTTTAATTTGATATGGGCATAGTTAGTGGAGTCTTGGTTACTTGGTTTTGGGAGTAGGCTTGTGATATTAATATTGGCTTTGGGTTAGAATAATCGGAACAGTTAATTTATTGAACTATGTCAATACGAGTAGGTGGACAAAAGTATGATCTTTGAATACTATATTATCTAGGTCTAATATTATATATCTAAGTCCTAGATGGTAGGTATTCTAACAACGAATTTTGTTCTATCTTTTTTCAAGGTGTGTGAGTAATTTCCCGAACAGTTTGACGTTTGGAACTGGTGAAGCTCGTCCGTCAGAGACGAGTTTGAAATGGATCATTATAAGGTGACCTTTCTCCTGCCAGTCTCTAATAGAGACCAGTTTAGTTCTATGAGTATGGTATTATCAGATTTTTAACATTTTTGGGAAGAGCTCAGAAAAACCTTTTAGCGCCAAAATGTAGAACTTCTCAAAACGTTGAATTCCCAAAATGTTGATTTTTTCAATATGTTGATGATCCCAAAAAAATACTAAGGTTTTATCCCGATGTTCTCATAGAATCAGGACTTACACTGTTGAAGCCATGGGGCGCTGCTAGTATGTAATAAAACCTTAGATTTTTCATGCCTACAAAAGGTCGATAAAAACCGAAATAATGTCAAAATTTTGTCACCGTTTTGTAAGAACAAGGGGTTTCTAATGTAATGTTATGCTTCATTGCCCGCAGTCCAGTAAAAAACAAATGGCCCCGTATTCTTTGATCGTAAACTTCCAAAGAGGCGCTTGAATTTTTAATTCTTCCGTATTTTTTTTAACGGAATCAAATTTTATGTCGGTGTTAACATAGGCCGTAAAAAATCTGTTCTCGCCTGAAAAAATGCGCTCATCTTTCCTCGTGCGTGACTTATCAATGAAATTTTTTGAAGTATCTGCGATATAGATGGCGCGTCAACGCTTATGTAACGTAAAAATTAATTAAAATAAAACTTTGATCACTGACTAATCGGTTGGTAGTTAGTCTAAGGCGTCGGAGGGTCACAACCCGCTGGGAAGAAAAAATAAAAGCATGATTGATTGATTTTAATGGTTCATTGTACACACCACAAAAAATATAAAAACTAACAGCATGAACATCTTATAAACTAGGTGGAACAAAGGACGGCCTTATCGCTTAAAGCGATCCCTTCCAGGCAACCTTTGGCCAACCTTGATTAACGTTTTATCATAGGTACCATCTAGTGCTTAAAACTGCTCAATAACCATGGTTTTAATCGAAGTATTTTAACAAAAACAATTGTATTAATTGAACAAAATAACCTGTCATTTATTTATTCTAACTTACAATACCTACGGTAGAGTTTTTTTTAAATAATATTTGCAAATCTATGTAAAGTTTTCCAATTTTTTCACATCTCTTTTTCAAGATTTCTCAAGTATTTCATTTATTTTTCCCACCTAGATATATTGTTCTTTGCTATATATTTCCTCCGTTACGTATTGTGTAATTTATTTATCTAATCTATCACAGGAACGGAGACTTGCGCGGGAGGAATCGTCTAACTATTCCTCCAATAAATGACATCATTAAGTACAAATAGCTCTATCCATCAAACTTGAGTGAACGCAAACAGTTTCTAAGCAAATCAACGCACAATACTACGTAAACAAAGATAATGACACAGTACATTGAAGGTTCAGTAGTCTAACTTGCCTGTTTTCTTAAGGGGTGCGTATAGTAGGCTAGAACTGATTTTTCGCTGACTGTTAATTATAAAATTTATTGAAATTAAAGACATTTTTCGGTTTGAATCGCGTGGTGTTTATTACCTTTAGCTTTGTTACAACGCTCAACGTTCGTTTCAATACAACATCGCGAAAACAGAAGAAAAATCTATTAAACAATTTATTTCAACTATCAGTTTCGAAAACGATACTTATTAAAGTTGAGGATTTTTACTAGGTCCTGATTGTTGTGAAAACACGATTACAGAAAAGTTTCTCGATGAAATAAAATTATAAACTTCCTTCTAAATTCTTCTTTTACAAATTTATAGGTTTTGTCACTCAATATTTAACTTATACTAATAAAACTTCGTAGATGAACTGATCTTAGTTCAATGCAGGGCTCGTTGATTATAAATTAATGTTTTATTATCGTGTAATTACCAATTGTTTGATTTTACGTCTAAAATGTTACGTACAAGCATCTTATGTCCTTCATTAACACATCTGAAATTCGCTAGCGCTATCCCTGTCACGCAATTGAGGTTATATGGGCCCTTAAGATTCTGAAATGTTCAGGTCGCCATAATAAGGCTTCTTACTTGACCTAACAACTGCTACCAGAGATGACAAAGGACTGAATTGCTTAACCTTTAGTATGAGGGGTTTTTATCCCCCCCTCCCCACACTGGGGGTTTACAGGGTACTGAAGTGCCGTTAGTACCCCAAAACCCCCCAACACACGACCGTATTTCGGCCGCCACCTAAGAAGTCACATAACTGGTAGAGAGCTCACACCGTTCTCTGTGATGTTCTCTAATATAACTATTCTGTGATTATACTACGTAAGTAACACATTGTGGCTTCATAGGTAGGAAATATAGAGGCATCGCGCAGGAAGCTTGCTCTGTACCCGTACCGTAAGTTGCTACACTGAAACGTCAACAATTCGACGTTACGCACAGCGCGCCCGCTTCGTCTGTATGCCGCACCGTTCGTGACATGTCGGCCGCACGAGCTGGTATTTTGCGTTGCGGTATGCACAAACTGTTAACGTTATAGTGTACGTATTTACGTAACAACTCATGGTAGCGGTACTGGTATCTAGTAATTATTACATAAGCAAAGCCACGGAGTTTAAAATAGGATATACCCTGGAGGTTCCTCTTGCTTTGTATGTGAGTGCTGAAATGTGGTTATCATTGTTATCATCGAAGATGTTGTGTTGTAGATTTTCGGAGGATCTAAGCTAAGACAACGCTACGCTCCACTCCTTTGTCGCTCAAAATGTGTCAATGAAAAGAAATAGTGTTTTAACGAATTCTGTGCACATCACACACCAGCCAGTGGTAGACCCATGGTAAGCTACTAAGCTTGCCTTTTGAACACGTTTTGAACTGTAACACAGTAACAGTTATAGGCATAGAAATTAAAAAAAAATCTGTGCAAAAATGTTTGGCGTACTAAAACAGACTGACAATATGGATTTTTTTTGGTACGAAACCCTTAAACAATTAAGTTACGTCGAAGTAGGTACTGAAATGGACTGAAATTCATATTTACAACCTGCACAACCATCACGCAGTGATGATTCTGATGAAAAATAAATAAATATTACACGACGTTGCACACAGCGCAATCTAGTCCCAAACTAAGCACTAGGATTGTACTATGGGTACGAGACAACGGATGTACTACATTTTATACTTTTTTTTGTAAATACATACATATGATATACAGAGAAAACACCCAGACCAGAAACAAGCATTTATTTTCAGGCATAAATACTTGCACCCGCATCCAGTCATTGCATTGCATTGCAGTCGGGCCTTCCCCCGACGCGCCACAGAAGTCGTCGATGATACGTGTCCGCTTATCTTCAAGATGAATGTGTTGGCTTTGACAGCGTCTTCGTGGTCTTGTCACACCCCGCCGTGTGGCGTGACGTCACCCACTGAGACCAGCCACCGCACAATAACTCAGAACTGTTAGATATAAGACGTTTAATAACTTCGCAAAGGATAGATAGATTTACAAGGTAGTTTTTTCTTTCAATTATATTTATCGGGGGGAATCGAAACCAGGGGGAATCGATACCGGGGACAATCGCAATGAACCCGAATATTAAGCTATTGCATAGCTTTTAACGCGGGCTTTGAGCGCGGCCACCGAATCAAGAAATTCCGTAACGAAAATAAAACCTAACACCCCTCACTCCGCCTACCACGTTGCCATGGTGACCATGCGAGCCGAGCGTTAGCTCGGCCGAGCTACATGGTAAAAAAAAAAAAAAATTAAAGTTGAAAATATGGCGATCGATGGCATCACGTTACCGCACCGTAAGGAATATCGCCATGCTATTTCAGAAGGTTTTGTGGTAGTGTTATTTATCATATTTTTTTAAAATTAAAAGTAATAATGTAGGTACATTAGCTTTGTGGAGATAAGGTTAAGTTGGTTGATATTGGTTGCCTGGCAGAGATCGCCTATATGCAATAAGACCATTGTGCTTGAATTCCTAGCTGCGCCCTGCAGTTTCACCCGCGTAAGTTCCGATCCCGCGGGAATATCGGAATAAAAAGTTGCGTATGTGTTATTCTAGTGGTAATCGTAAAAATAATTCAGCGGTTTTTACAACATTGAATGACAAACATACATACATACATACTTACAAACTTTCAGCTTTATAATCTTAGTAGGATAGGATAAGTAGGATGTGGTTTTGGTGCAATAAAGTTTCAATACATCTATCTATCTTGAGTTTGGTATGGGAAAGTTTGCTTTTAAAGAGACTATTTGATTTGATTAGCTTTTACACGATATTTAATTGACCTCAAATATATTTAATTAGTACTCAAGGCCTCTGGGTACCTTTCTAAAGTACCATTAGTTATATAAGAAAATATGGTCCAAAACTGAGGTCCAAAACTAATACAATTACAAACTTTAATTGTGTTTCACCCCGGTCGGTGTCCGGAGTACACTTCTAATGTATTTTTAATTTAATTTTCTTTTGTAATTTATGACCACTGTTCTGGTTTGTTGGTGTAGTAATGGTTACGCGGTTTTACTTGTGTGATATGATATCTGTATCTATACTAATATTATAAAGAGGAAAGGTTTGTATTTTTGTGTGTGTGTGTCTGTATGTTTGTTATGAATAAACTCAAAAACTACTGGACCGATTTCAAAAATTCTTTCACCATTAGAAAGCTAAATTCACCCTGAGTAACATAGTAACACATACTTTTGATCCCGATATTCCCACGGAATCAGGACTTAAGCGGGAGAAACCGCGGGACGCAGCTAGTTATTTTATGCGTAGACCGGTGCAGCCACTTAGTAAGACGAGTCGTATCTTGTCTTCCTTCTTCTAATCGAGCGTGTTACATCTTAGACAATATTGTAACATAACTTATCATTAGGTTAAGATAAGACGTGTAGAACACCTTCATTCATGATCGGACACCAATTACGTAACATACCTACTGTATAATCGATCTGTATATACCTATAATCAGTGTTGGTATCATTAACTTAAGTATAGAGAATTTCCCGTCTATGCGTGTAATTCCGTACAAAGTTAGAGACAATCGGTGTATGTAATGCTTGTAATCAAGGACAATGACGCTGTCTGTATGTGTTTGTTACTGCTCTGTAAACGTTTGCAATGAAACTTTACCTCTGGCTTGGTAAAAATACAGCGTGTTTTGAAGACAGTGATTTAAGACGAAAGGGGGCTGTTCTAGGCCCTAGGCGTTTAGGCGAATAACTTCTATTCTACGAGTTTTGGACACGATGTAGTTTACGAAAATATAGAGTTTGAAATTTACTTCAAATTCAGCTGTTTCTTAGAGATTGACCTTTTATTTGGTTTGGACTACTACAATCCAAACATTAAGTGCCTTAAAAGGACAGACGGTCTTAATATACAGACAAACAGTCAGACTTAAGAGAAACGTCGAAAAAAGTTTGATTTTATAATTCTTTGATCATTGTAATTGTAGTCGTATTTTTCGCAAATACAATTTAAACTAGAATGTTCTTTTTATCCTGCCCGTTACCCATATTTTTTTGAATTATATGATATTTGATCTTTAAAACGTAAGGCCATGGATGACCATAATCCCGCTGCCACGAGGCAGATATAGGTTTTATGCCATAAACATTTTTTCGTTTACGTTTGTAAAGTTAGTATGTTGAAAACAGTAGGCATCTTTAGCCCTAAAGTCATCAAACGTTATACAGTAACAAAACATTTTGTTGTTACAGACATACAAACCAACCAATAACAATGAAGAACCAACCTAAGTACACACAATCGCACTTGTACGCAAACGCTACCATCGTAAATTTCGGCACAATTAACTTAGGATCGCATTGTTTTTGATTAACTATCTGTCCCGAATTGCTTGGGCGGACAACCATAGAATAAGCCGGAATAGAATGGCTGGAAGCGGAACGCTGGAATTCGGATTGGGCACCCAAATATTGCCTTAATTGGGATTATCAGTTGAAAAAACGATCCGAAATAAGGAATAGTACTTTCTTAAGGTTGAACAAGTCACTACTATTTTTTTTGGAACGAAGTTCCTAATCGCGCATTGCGAAAGGGGGCTAGACGGGAAAAAATAAGACCAAAAGTTGTAACGGATACTTTTTTTTTTGCTTGGAACTTCGTTCCATCCGGGTGGCCCTTGACACCTCTCAAGTTTTTTTTCATTTAAAATGGTATTTATTAATTTACGTGATTTATTAACCTAAGTAGGTACTTACTAAAATTTATTAAGATGTTTCGACGATTTTACCAATTATTGTAAATATCTAGCTAAACGTTTGGTGGAGGCATCGGGTGACCGGAATGCTGGCTTGTATTTTGCCCAGAAAATAAGTATTTGTATACAACGGGGCAATGCAGCCAGTATTCTGGGCACTTTTCCCTCCACCAAGTTTTTAGCTGATTTAGATTTAGTTTAGTTTTTAGTTTAGTTTTATTTTAATCAGTTTTAGTTTTAATTTAGTTTTTAATTTTAACTGTGTTTTATAAGAATAAATTAATATTATTGTAACATTTTAGAAATGTATGTGCAAAAGTAAATTAAGAACTAGTATGTCTAGGTCGTGTGAAGATACTCTTTGCAACCAAGACTATTGTAAAGTAGTCGAAACGACGTAAGAAAATAGGACCCGGTAAAATATAACTAAACTAACTAGGGTTTAACTTTCGTAAGTTCCGATCCCGTGGGAATATCGGGATCAAAAGTAGCCTATGTTACTTCTCGATAATGTAGCTTTATAATTGGTGAATGAATTTTTGAAATCGGTTTAGTAGTTTCAGAGCTTATTCATTACAAACAAACAGCAAATAAATCTTTCCTTTTGATCCCGATATTACCACGCATCGGGACTTACCGCGGGGCGCAGCTGGTGTCGAATAATATTTTTATTGAATAATAATACTTTTTTTTTGAACGTGCAGATTCCAATACAAATACAGAGTAACAAACTATAACAATCACTCCAAATGACAGCATAAGATAAATCTCTGCAAACGCTATGCAGTATATACTGAAACAATTTATTATATGAGAAAAATAGTTATCACTGCGCAAAATAGCAGTATCGCACGATACGTCGTTATATTAGACCAGTGGAGCCTTAAGAGGAAACGATACCAACTGTTTCTCCATACACACGTAGTTGACTGTTTATCCCTGGATAAAGACATTAGAGAAAATTATTGTAATACACTTTTAAAACTTACACGATTTTCGTCCATCATTATTATTAGAAACAAGGGTCTAGCTAGATGGCGTCTTCTCGCGACCACGGCCGGTGTGACCCGTTTGCCGAAAATAAAAAAAATTGAATATAAAAAAAAAAACAAATCGGGCAGATATACCTTATAAGCCCCGGAGTTCGTTGAAGCCCAAATTGTATTTTTTATTTAGGAACAGCGCAGTAGGTAAGTCATCATTGACCGACCAGGCGGCATGGTATTACATAAATATACTAGCAGCTCCCCGCGGTTTCACCCGCATAAGTCCCCATCCCGTGGGAATATGGGGATCAAAAGTAGCCTATAGCCTTCCTCAATAAATGGACTATCCAACACCGAAAGAATTTTTCAAATCGGACCAGTGGTTCTTGAGATTAGCGCGTTCAAACAAACAAACAAAATAACAAACTCTTCCGCTTTATAATATTAGTATAGATTTGCTCTAATATCCTAATCCAGGAAGGAAATAGTCGACTACGTTTGTATGAAGAACAAAATAGGTATCCTTTCCTCTTAAGCCGGAAAACTCACAGAATGGGGATCACAGCGACCCAATACTCCGTTAATTGGGATTATCAGCCGAAAAAACAGTTTGGAATTTTCGGAATGAAGCAATCTTTTTTGGGCGTCGATAGATTTTTACAACGATTGAGTTACAGATTCTCCCTTAAATAATAAAGCTTCGAAATTTTCTCGTCACTGGCTTTTACTTCAATTTTTTTCGGGGCTTTCGTGGGCGTCCTAATATAATCGAAGTTAGATCTAATTTAATCCGAATTCTATTTTTTAAGGATTTACTTACTTTTAGTAGAAAAATGAGAAAAAAGGTGGATTAACTTGGTAAATAGAGGTGTTGGAGAAAATGTATTTAATTATTTGGGTTTTTGTTTGGGCACTAACTTAACAGAAGGTCAAGTGGTGATGTGATTTAAGAACAAGCACGTTTTCGTAATCACTTAAACTCGTGTGTAGACTGGTTTGAAATCACCTTCACGCCCCGTCTTTCTAAAGATTGGCGACTTGACGACACCTTAGACTACTGGCTGAAGACAAGCAACCCCTGATACAACTGAACTAACAATGATTAATGTCCAACTACAGCCAACCTTTAGTCATCCAGGAGGGGTCCGCTGTACCGTCAGGCCACTCCCAAGAGTAACTGTCCGAGATCAGTTAAAGACAGATCGTGTCCCCAAACGGTAGTGTGATCGGTTCTCTATAAAGGAGAGCTGCCTCGTGCCTGAAGACAAGCACCGGCCGATTAAAACATTTGGTGAAAATAGACTACTATGAAATTCATAAGTCATTCAACATTGATCTGATTTTAGAAAGCACCAAACCCTTCCTAAACCAACAAACCCTACGGCCTGGTTAAAAAGTAAGGCTTCTTATTTTTTTAAGTCGGGCAAAAAGCTGGATAAATGAGAAGTTATATTTAAGGGCCCTATTCTGAAAAACTGAAAATCCATGTCGGGCGCATCGAAAATTGTTGATTATTTCATGACGGAATGTTGTAGAACTTTTTTTTTGTGTACAGATTGTTGTTTCCGATATTTTAGTGCAGTTTCCATACAAATATGTCGAAACGTATTGAAGCCTATCGACATTTTAGCCAAATCAGACATTTTTTGTCTAAAATTTGGGTAGGCTTTGCACCAATAGGAGGTTCATGTCTTAAAACTACATCAAAATGTAGGAAACAATGTCACCTACAATCTGTGCACAAAAAAAAGTTCTACGACATTCCGTCATGAAATAATCAACAATTTTCGATGAGCCCGACAGGGATTTTTAGTTTCAAGGTCGTTGGCGTATATACTCCTCTTAAGTCGCTGTTTTCACTTTTTTACATAATATAAAACGGGATAGGCTTGCATTTTGACCTCATATCACTTGATAGAAAGCCATGATAAGCTCGACCGGTGTAACATGCTCATCAAGATTACATTTTGACCTCATATCACTTGATAGAAAGCCATGATAAGCTCGACCGGTGTAACATGCTCATCAAGATTACATTTTGACCTCATATCACTTGATAGAAAGCCATGATAAGCTCGATCGGTGTAACATGCTCATCAAGATTACATTTTGACCTCACATCACTTGATAGAAAGCCATGATAAGCTCGACCGGTGTAACATGCTCATCAAGATTACATTTTGACCTCATATCACTTGATAGAAAGCCATGATAAGCTCGACCGGTGTAACATGCTCATCAAGAATAAACCTACTCACTCTAGACTTGAAGATTCTAAGGTTGTAGCACAGTACACCCAAGGAACAGTACTAAAACTAAGCCTATTTCACAAAATAAACACCCTACGTCACTTACGTGTCATTGAAGCGATAGGGTTGTCACTTAAAATAAAATATAAAACACGATAAATCCGGTTTTGTTGAACCAAAGTTTAAGCAACCGTATACCACGCAATACATTCCGGGCATTTATTTACGAAAATAAAATTATTTATTTATAAATATTGTTTTTCTTTGACGCGACACGCACTAATGTCAGTAATCCCAGGCATACTTAGAGTCTCGTAAACGCGCATGTTTGTGTGAGTGAGCCGTTCTGACCATTTGAAAGGAGTTTCTATACTGTTCCTTATGTGTACTGTGGTTGTAGTCACTATACTTCCTCACAATATTTGAGCTGACTAAAGTGTAGTAACGATGCAGATATTTTTAGGGTTCCGTAGCCAAATGGCAAAAAAGGAACCCTTATAGATTCGTCATGTCTGTCTGTCCGTCTGTCCGTCCGTCCGTATATCACAGGCATTTTTTTTCGAAACTATAAGAGCTATACTGTTGAAACTTGGTAAGTAGATGTATTCGGTGAACCGCATTTAGATTTTCATACAAAAGTAGAAAAAAGTACCAAATTTTTGGGGTTTCCCATATTTAGAACTGAAACTCAAATTTTTTTTTCATCAAACCTATCATGTGGGGTATCTATGGATAGGTCTTCAAAAATGATATTAAGGTTTAAAATATCATTTTTTTCTAAACTGAATAGTTTGCGCGAGAGACGCTCCCAAAGTGGTGAAATGTGTGTCCCCCCCCCTGTAACTTCTAAAATAATGGAATGATAAAAGTAAAAATTATATATGATGTCCACTACGATGCAAACTTCCAACGGAAATTGGTTTGAACGAGATCTATTAAGTAGTTTTTTTTAAAACGTCATAAATCGTAAACCACAATTTACCTTTCCAAACAAAATCTGTGGTATTTTGTAAAAACAGCTGTCTCTAAGCCCTTCTTGGGGCAGTCAGGGTTAGCATCGTATTCCAGAGTACCAAAAAATTGGGCTTCTTAAGCTGGACACATTATTGAAACATACATTATATATATTATCATTTATTTCATCGAATTCAAATTACATTAAAATAAAGACATTAAATCACTAAAACTAAACATAAAAACAAAATACATCTTCTAGTGCGTCCCCCTGCGGCATCGTTCCCAAGACACTGGCGACATTTCCCCTCTGGATCGCTAAGCTGATCCTTTGGAAAAAGAAACCGCCAGCCCTACGGTCCACCGACGCCGCATTGAGACGCCCCGCTAGATCCTTAAAAATATCAAGCGCACTTGGCCCCCATGCATTATATTGGCCTTTTCTATAAAACGCAAGCAACTTTTAATCCATGCTAATAATGGCGCTGTAGTGCTCGTAGCATTGTTAGGTGGAGTCATCTTCACCAGCATAATATCTACACCACCCTCTCAGCTTAATCAGCCATGCCCAGAGGAAAGAACTGGTCAATACCTCTGGAACTAACTAAGCCGTGGGTTTCCTTACTAATATGTTTTCCTTCCCAATAAGAGCGATTTTAATATGACACAGTAGTGTCGTAAATAACACCGCTCTGCGGTTAGCACACGCGAGTTAACTGATGCAGTAAAAGGTCCATTAAAATAGTCGTAAAAATGAAATAAAAAAAATACCTTTAATATCATTTAAACTTCTTTATACGACAAAGAAGAAAAGAAAGTTATAATTTCACCCTTAAAACTTTTAACTCCATCTTTTAACAATGTTTCTTAACTGAATTCGGAAACAATGTCACCGTAAAATTATTACAGCTATTCCTTACGCGTTTTGTTCTGTGAAAATTTGCCCCTTTTATTGTACGTCATTAAATATGATACACGATAATGGGCCTTATTTCAACTCAATTGACTCAAGATCGAGTAATTAATTTCGTCTTCAATAGAAGGTATAGCGCCTTATCAAGTTAGTTATGTTCTTAAATCAAATTAGAAGTCTTTGGTAATTATGAAGTTGCGTTTCCTCTTGCTATTTTTTTGGGTTCCGTACCCAAAGTTTAAAACAGGGATATATAATATTACTGAGACTTCGCTGTCTGTCCGTCTGCCCGTCCGTCTGTCACCAGGCTGTATCATCATGAACCGTAATAGCTAGACGGTTGAAATTTTCATAGATGATTTACTTCCGTTGCCGCTATAACGACAAATACCAAATAAAACAAATATTTAAGGGGGTCTCCCATACAAAAAACGTCATTATTTACATAAACCCCAACGATATCGCTATGTATTTTATTATCATCGCCATCTAATGATAGACTTAAAACGTTCGCGTTGAGTTCACGGATTGGTTGGTCTAATGTTCATTTTTAGGTTCCGCACCCAATTTTGATAGTGGTAAGAAACCCTTCGTGCGCGAGTCAGACTCGCACTTGACCGGTTTTTTTTTAAACCGTTTTTGCGTTTTACGCAATGGTTGGTCGGGTGGTTTCACTGTACTTAGTATAGCAAAAACCGAGGAACCTATAGTTTATCTCTCTACAGGGGTTCCATAGAATCAAGTCAGTACAGTTTTTTATATATAGTTTAGGTACTTAAGTTTTATTGCAATCAGTTCAGCAGTTTTTGCGTAAAGCAATAACTATTTTACTTACCTTACTTACACACAAACGTCCACCTATATTATGAGTAGGATACCAACATTTTTTTAATAATAATGAACTTCAAAGCTCTACTATAGGATATTCAAATTTCCATTTAAACTAGGTACCTACCTGCTTCCCTAACAGAGAATTGAACGTGCCCCGGACATGTTAGAGGTAAGGAAATTCTCAACATCTGCTAACCCCAGCCGAATCGAGCCGTAAGTAATTTAAATTCTCGAGATAGGTGTAAATTAATTTATATCTGAATTAAATAGGTTTCGTTCATGCGAATGAAATTCAAAGGTTTCTTTATATATAGAGACTTTATTAAGACTATCAAGGGTGCTCCGAGGAAGGAGTACTAAACCGAAAAAGGGGGTTGACGTCTAGGCGAAAAACTTTTGTTTTACGACTTTTGGAAATTAGAACGTTTTTTTTTGTATAACTTGAGGTTATGTTTTACTGACGATGATGATTATAAAGACTATATAATCATCATCGTCATCCGAACGATGTTCCTGGTTGCATCCCTGTCAGGAGCCCGGGGTGCGCTTTCCTACTTCGCACGATCTTCGGCATCCCGCGTAGTGAGGCCATTTGCATGCATATCCGCTCTTACGACGTCAAGCCTGCATTTCTTGGCATTTCAGCATTTTTTTTTATTTCTCTTCCTAATCTGCCGCGGCCACATGACATATGATATGATAGGGCTACGTGATATCTCTGCACTATAAGATCTCATTTCAATTCGTATTATTTCGTTCGTAATATTAGTTTTGCTGCTTTAGTCTGTATTCGTCCTAAGCAGCTTTGTTCCCAGCAGTTATTCATTCTGACAACACCTAGGTACATCCTGTTTATTTGGTCAAAGCGAAAATAAAACGGCGAAACAGTAAATCTAAAACTCCTCAATAACAAACTATTTATTACTTCAAGAAGATAACAAATAATACGTTTGACCACGATTAATCTAGAGATAGTCAAAACATGTTGCCCTAAAATGCTGTGGATTGGCTGACATTGGCACCGATCCAAGTTTCAGCCAATGACAAAACGCGACGATTTGTCAAATAAAACTGCTGATTCGTCGGTCGTATGACGTAAGAAAATTGTGCGTGCGTGAACGAATAAATGTTAGTAGATAAAGGAAAAAATGTTAACTTAAATATTTTCTATTCGGGATTAAAGTGCGAAAATAAATATAAAGGAAAAAAACTGGTCAAGTGCTAGCCGGACTCGCGCACAAAGGGTTTCATTTACATCCTATTATCACAAAAAAAAACCACTTTGTTGTATGGGAACTCTACATACATATATTTTTTTATCTAGTCGAATTTGTCGTTATAGCGGCAGAGCGGCAACAGCAAAACATCATCAGTGAACAACCGTCTACCTGTCACAATTAATAAGATACAATCTGGTAACAGACAGACAGACGGACGGAATAAAAACGAGACTGCATTTTACTTTATACCTATTCTCTCTTTAGGAGGACAGTCTACTTACTTTTTAGGGTTCCGTAGCCAAATGGCAAAAAACGGAACCCTTATAGATTCGTCATGTCTGTCCGTCTGTCCGTCCGTCCGTATGTCACAGCCACTTCTCTCCGAAACTATAAGAGTTATACTGCTGAAACTTGGTAGGTAGATGTATTCTGTGAACCGCATTACGATTTTTACACAAAAATAGGAAAAATAATTAATTTTTGGGGTTCCCCATACTAAGAACTGAAACTCAAATTATTTTTTTCTTCAAACCTATACATGTGGGGTATCATGGATAGGTCTTCAAAAATGATATTGAGGTTTCTAATATTTTTTTTTCTAAACTGGATAGTTTGCACGAGAGACACTTCCAAAGTGGTAAAATGCTGGTCCTCCCCCCTGTCCGTCCGTCCGTATGTCACAGCCACTTCTCTCCGAAACTATAAGAGCTATACTGCTGAAACTTGGTAGGTAGATGTATTCTGTGAACCGCATTACGATTTTTACACAAAAATAGAAAAAATAATGAATTTTTGGGGTTCCCCATGCTAAGAACTGAAACTCAAATTTTTTTTTTCTTCAAACCTATGCATGTGGGGTATCATGGATAGGTCTTCAAAAATGATATTGAGGTTTCTAATAAAAAAATTTCTAAACTGGATAGTTTGCGCGAGAGACACTTCCAAAGTGGTAAAATGCTGGTCTCCCCCCTGTAACTTCTAAAATAATGGAATTATAAAACAAAAAAAAGTATATGATGTACATTACCATGTAAACTCCCACCGAAAATTGGTTTGAACGAGATCTAGTAAGTAGTTTTTTTTAAACGTCATAAATCGTAAACCGCAATTTCCTTGCAAAACAAAACCTGTTGTATAGATAATGGTACGGAACCCTTCGTGCGCGAGTCCGACTCGCACTTGGCCGGTTTTTTCTCCATACAAACTTGACAAACGTAGTCGACTGTTTCCTCCCTGAATAAAGTTATTAGATAAAATTATTATGTTTATGCCATAAGTCCTATATCGGCCATGACCGAATTTTGAATTTTATTTCTATTCTAATTAGAAAATGAAAAAAACCAAACGTCCCCTACGTTTGGTTTTTTTGGTCATGGTCATGGCAGAAATAGATTTGATGGCATGAACAAATTTGCTCTAATGTCGTTATCTAGGGAGTAAACAGTCGACTACGTTTGTATGGAAACAGAGTTGGGAGAATGTCCTCTTAACTAAATTTTGAACTGTGGCTCATACTTCATTGAAATACAAACGGTTATTTCGAATCTACTTTAATAGGTAGGCAGAATCGTAATTATGTATGTGTACTAGGGTACACAGACATAATAGTTGTTCTACTGTAGGCAGTAGAATAAATAAATACAGCACTGTATTGTATATTATAAAAACAGTGGTCATTTTTTTAAGCTTTCTATTTCTATGTAAATCTAGAAAGCTAACAAAGTTTTGCATTTAGATTAAAATTTTCATACATAGCGTATTCCATTTCATATTTTATTAGGAGTTAATAAACTATTTTTGTTTATCATCCTGTTTATATTATTAACGTTGTGAGAAGTGTTTATTATGTACTTTTGTAAATTCGTCGAAAACCGCATGATTTTATTTATCTTAGGCTCATGTCCGACGACGCACGAGGAGCAGTTATAATGTAATAGATTAGATTATACATAATATGTCAGAGCTTTTAGGTCGCTTAACTTGCTATCTGAGTTAACAACCTTTTGTGATGAGATAACTAAAAAACTAACCTAACCCCCCATAGAAATCCTACAATTTTAAAATATAAAGTTGAAAGTTTGTGTATGTTATTTTTGTTGCTCCTGCACGCCAAAACCGCTAAACCGATTGCGATGAAACTCGGTATGGAGATAGTTGGGGGCCTGACATTACCATGCTATGCACTATACTGCTTTTTTTTTGGATCATGACTAAAGCGAACTATATTCTGATAAAATAATCTTTACATCATGAAAAACTTTTTATCACGCAACAAATCGAGTCTCTTTGTCGAAAGCTTTATTTCTTTTACAGGTAGGTTTAATATTTCCTTTATTTTCTTAGTACAACACAGTCAATTATACGCTATATGTTTTCGTATTAAGGTTGAAAATACAACCGAGACAGTTCAAAGTTGAAAGTACTAAGAGCTCCTAGGTATTTACGTTTATAGTTCAAGTTATTATAATGGAATGTATAATTTATACATTGTCTTCTCAGAAATGTTTTGCTAGAAATGTTGTCACAATTTTGCTGTAACACGTCGCTCGTGGGTAAAGAGATGTAAAATTTGGTAGGATAAAGCTCAAAATACATGTGTTAGACTTACACTTTACCTAAAACAGTTTACACCTACAGCATACATATAAAGAAATTTGTGCATGTATGCTGTAGGTGTGGTCTGTTTTAGTTTCAGCTTTAGTTGTAGTGTAAGTGGAAGTGTCATCGTGTAGTGTAGATTTTAAGATAATTAAACACACACCGCTTGTGAATAAAGACATTAGGGCAAATATGTTTATGCCATTAAACCTATATCTGCCATGACCATGCCCCTACGTTTTGATTTTTTTTTCATTTTCTAATTGCAATAGAAAAAAAAACAGAAAAAATAGAATATGAAAAAAATCAGAACGTAGATGCATGGTCCTGGCTGATATAGGACTTATGGCATAAACATATTTTTTCTAATATCTTTATCCAGGGAGGAAACAGTCGACTACGTTCATAAAGATTGTATGGAGAAAAGAGTAGGTAGACTGTCCCCTTAAGGCCGGTATTTGGCGAAAATCGCACCCGAAGCTTTCCACGTAAATTTCGGTTTAGGGCTCACTACCTGCAGAACGTACCGTAAAAACCGATTTCCGACAAAAATAAGCGAAGTGGAAATAAATATTTCTAGTTTATATGAAAATCCATATTTTACTTCTATGGGAAATAAAGTGTAACGTAAGGTTTGGGTGGGTATCTTTACGTTTTATACTTTAGTTTTTGTTTTATCAAGACTCTTTCGAAGGGAATAAAAAAAGAGGTGCAGAACATACATATTATGTTCTGTGCTCCTTTTTTTGAAGTCGGTTAAAAATCGGCCAAGTGCGAGTCGGACTTACGCACGAAGGGTTCCATGATCGCAAAAATCTGGGGGCACGGTAGTGCCCCCGCCAAGACGAGCCAGCGAAGCGTACGGGCACTACCTACCTTTTCTCGAAAGGTTTCGTCGGTATATTTATTTACTAGCAGTGCCCGCGCCTTCAATCGCCTAATTCGTTTGAAAATGTAATTATAGCAGCCTTCCTCAATAAATGGACTATCCAACACTAAAATATTTTTTTCAAATCCTACCAGTGGTTACTGAGATTAGCGCGTTCAAACAAACAAACAAACTCTTCAGCTTTAGAATATTAGTATAGATATACTCGTCATTGATTTTATTATGTTTTTAGTATTTGTTCTCATACCGCCGACAGAAATGCATTCATAATTATCCGAGTGTGACGTTCCCGGGTGCATTCCTTTCAAGAGCCCGGGATCCGCTTTCCTACTTTAACGTCTCCACTTCTACAGAAATACATTACCATTAAAAATGTCATCTGTCTGCCTAGCTATCACGGGTCATGGGAAAGGCAGACGGACAGACAGACGGACAGTGAAGTCTTGGTAAAAGGGTCCCGTATGTAACCTTTGGGTATACGGAACCCCAAATATGACTCACTTCATGTACCTGTCTTTACGTATTTACCGTTAAGATTGTGATGAAATCACATAAACCGACTCGACTCAAGCATTTCGCGAAACGGATGGCGAGATAACTTGATAAAATTCAACACTCATTTATTTTTCATGAGAGAAACGAAGACTTTAATATATTGGTGGAATTTCGACCGGACACATTGAAACATAGGTAATATATTGAGTTGATACCCACTACCCACATCATAGGGAATCCTAGTTCTCGGATTCCAACTATAGACCAACATTACCCTGCATTTGTTCTCAAAGGCCTCATATTTTAGTTTTATTTTGTGAACCTACCTTTATCTAGTTTATAAGGCATATTATGTAAACGATTAAATTACATTATTTTATTATATTATGATTTTTATACGTAAATATGTAGGTCCACTGTAACGTTAACAGTTTGAGCTCTTCTTCTTGTCGTACAGTGCTGTGGCTCACCTAGTGTGAAACTTTCAGGTCGCCTTTAGGCCTCTAACTTGACCTAACGACTGCTATCAGAGATAACAAGGACGGGCTCGAGAAAGTGATTTCCTTGACCTTGAGCTCCGTTTGCGTCCGCCGCAGCGTCGCGTTATATCTGCTGCTCGATATTTTGCTTTGCGGACATACCCAAATTGTTAACATTACAGTGTACGTAGGGTGTAGTACGTACGTAGGTATTAACTCATGTTAGGGGTCCTTAGTGCATCCCTTTCGAGAGCCAGGGCCCGATAAAACCCCAAATTCTTTGGGGTCGGCACCCGTATTTATATACAAGTCGAGTAATTACTTTTCCTAAGAAATGCATTTGTTTCGCACTTATCAGTGTTTTTTAACATCTGCGAAAATGTGACAGAGATTTTTCATAGCCAGAGCGATTACTAAATTCGTCTTTAAATAGGTAGGGGTAGGTCATTCACTGCAAATTGATTTGGCAATGTTTTTACTGACAGCGTTTTGTTCGAAATTATCTTAATGTCTTATCTAATGTTCTATAGAAGTGATATTTTTGTTTTATCTCATTTATTTACGTAGGTACCCAGTACCCACCTACATGAAATATTGCTTGTAGGTACATAATTTTGAGACAGAAGCAAGAGGCAATTTAGTGTGAAAGCTCCAAATGACTCAAGACATGTGTGACATAAATTATACCTCCTTTTCAACCGACTTCCCAATAACCGAAGAAGGAGGTTCTCGATTCGTTGCTTTAGTTTTTTCAGTCGGTTTTAGCTTTGCTTGGCAAAATGTCAAAAATACAGGGTGTTGGAAAACAGCAGTTGCTTATTATATACGTTGTTCTACAAGGCCAGGCGAATAATTTTTATTTTTTTCAATTGATGGTATTTTTTTCCATAATCATAATATTTATTTAATTAAAATTTTAGTTGTGTCTGTATAGGTAGGTATTATTTTTACTTCATTCATTGATTGTCTGAAAGGACCACTGTGATTTAACAAATTATGATTTGTCACTAGATTTAAGTTTTTCATCGTAGTACTTGTATATTTTATATTTTGAAATAATAAATCCATTGTAATCTATCTATGAGCTTACTGAAATAACATGAAAGTGGACACAGTGTAGATGATCCACAAATCAAGTAAGGCATCCATTCACAAAGTAATTAAATCCAAACAGGCACAATAAGTCGCTGTTAACCCACTGTTTGACATAAATCCCGCTGTTCCATACAAGGTAGATAAGACACCTAACTCATGTACGCTTCACAAAAGATAACCCGCAGCATTTGATAAATAAACCTTTGGGGAAAACCAAACGAGCGTATTTTTGAGTTGTGAGCATTGAGTTACAATACCTATATTTTATATTACATATTATTTACATTATTTATATTTATATTACCTAAGTCACAAACTGAAAAAAAAATCCGCGCCAAAACTCGCCGCACGCTGTCACGTGCGCAGAGTTTTTGTTTTCTTCGTTCAAGCGACTTTGAACGCTATCAAGTAGGATAAAGTCTAAATTCGAGCAAATGTCATTTTTAAAGGTATGTAGAACGGCGCTCGGACATTTTTTGAGTGTAGTCAGTTAGAGATTGTGGTTCTATAGGTATCGTAACTCAATGGTTGTGAGTCACATAATTTCGGTCGCGTAATAGAAAATAGACAACTCAATTTACGTCGGCGTATGGTAAAACAAAATGTTATGAAACGGAATGTAGTAGAAATTAGATGACCAAATAAACGCCACTCAAGAATTAACGCTCCTCTGGCGTTACCCTTAAACTGGGTCACATGGGAAATTGGGATACTGTGTTCTATATTATGATGTAGGCATACGACAAGAATGCGTTTTTTGAAAATCCCACGGGATCGGGACTTATAAATAATAATAATGCACGACGTTACACACGCGCAATCTAGCCCCAAACTAAGCACTAGGCTTGTACTATGGGAACTAGACAACGGATATACTACATATTATACTTTTTTTTTTTGTAAATACATACATATGATACATAGAAAACACTGAATATCCCATGTCTTCGGACCGTGGTGAGTCCTAGGACATGTTGGTTTCCTCACGATGTTTTCCTTCACCGTAAGAGCGATGTTATTAGCGCACATATCTTTTTCTAAAAGAAAAAGACATTGGTGCGCGGTCGGCCTGGATTCGAACCCACGACTTACGCGTGTTTAGCAGTGTAAGTCCCGATCAGCCGGCATAGCATAGGGCTACCTCATCTCTTCCCGTGGGTATCGCAAAACGCGACTAAGGGATAGTGATTATATAGTGATTATAAATTATAATATTTTATTATTTAATATTTGACATGAATTGATTAATGATTATTTACCAATAAATGAGAATTATTTCTTAAAACTAGATTATAATAACAATACAATGGGCGGTCTTATCGCTAAAAGCGATCTCTTCCAGGCAACCTTTGGATGAAAAGAATTGTAGGATGGAAGAGATGTTATAAGTTTGAGGTGTTATCTATAAGTCCTCTCCTGGAAATGTCGAAGAGATTACAAAGCTTTAAGAATGCGAGACTCCTTTTATGAAACCAACTGTAACTATTACATTGGATAATAAATAGTGTTATTTATCGCCGTACAACCTTACATCTTCTGTTATACTGTTATAAATTGTTAGGATAAAGGTAGGTTACTCGTAACGGAGTTAATTTTAGATTTTATCGATGCCTTTGATGTAATGCCGGGGGTTCTGAGGTAGAGGTACCTTTTTAGTTAGTGCATGGCTTTGCCGAAATTGTAACATTAGAGTTAGCTAAAATTATTTTATTTGTTCATCACTAATGATGTCAGATGATGGAGATTCGGTAAATGACATTGATAACGACGCGACGCTTTCTCTGAGTAGGTACGTTCGATCAAACTTTAATTTAATTTCAGTTACTATGCAAGGTTTTACATATTTCATATGGAGTATATGGATCAGCTACTTAAAAATGTTATTCTACAAGTAAAGGTGAACCACTTTTTACTTTATTTCAAATCGAGCTTTTATTAAAAAAAATGGAGTATATATTTTAAACTTTTTAAATTCACACGATTTGTTATCATATTTACATTTTCCCGGGTCTTTATCGCGTATTATTTATTTTCTTACCTCGACGTTTCAACCATGTTACAATGGTCTTGGTCGCGAGGGGACTGAGTATATATTTTACTCAAAAACAGCAGAAAAACAAAATTTATAAAAATTTAAAAACACGAAATTTATACGAATGAGGTTCGATGCTGAGTGGTGCTTATATTTTACAAGCTTTATTCAACATTTCAAAATAAATTGCCCTTATTTTGAAATTATTATTAAATATTATTGGTTGTTATTGTTTTAATTGATAGTATAGTACAAACTAATAGGAAAACAATTTAAGGCCAAACACTTCCAACTCTCAGAAACAGCTGATTTTCAAGTAAACTTTAACTTAAATTATTTCGAAAACCACATCGAATTTCCAAAAGTCGTAGTACAAAAAAAAATCGCCTAGACGTATAGAATTACGTATATTAGAAGTTGCTTCTTAAACTCCAACACCCTGTATAAACTATAACTCAGTATTGACTGAGATATAACAAATCACATCTCATAGTCAATTCTGAAGAAGAGACGTCATGTAAAGGTCTCGAATCGTTGAGCATTGAAAAAAATCTGAAAGATGCTAAAAGTAATAAACATCACGCGAAAAATGAGTTAAATTTCTATCCAACTTCGCGAAAATAAGAAAAATCTAAACTACAACCATCATAGATAGGTAGATACATTCATGATATACCTACATACGTACATACAGTATTTGTTATCTCTCGCATGGTTCTCCCATACAACGTGCGAGATATTCAATAAAAAACCCCTGAACATTTTATTCTGTTTGCGTGAGCCGATGTTAAATAGGTGAACAAAAAGGATCCCATAGTGTAGATGTGGGAGAAAGCAATTTTGTTAAACAAAACACGAAGTTTATACGAATGAGGTTCGATGCTGAGTGGTGCTTATATTTTACAAGCTTTATTGAATTTGCCCCGTCACTTTGTTCGTTAGTTCGTTAGTGAGGGACTTCTGGAGTGGTGTGGCTCACCTAGTGTTAGAGTTTTCAGGTCGCCCTAAGGCCTCTAACTTGACCTAACGACTGTTATAATAATAAATAATAATAAATAAATTCTGTGAACAGCACACAGCGCCATCTAGCCCCGTGGTAAGCGACTAAGCTTGTGTTACGGTGACTAGACAACGGATATAATACTATTTTTAGGAAATCAGAAGGGAAAATAATTAAAAAAAAACATTAATCACACCTAACTTACTTATTTACTTAATTTTACAACAATTTTAACCTTAAAAACGAAATAACTAATCACTAAACAGTAATCACAAACTGAATCACAAAATAAATTAATTACTAAGAAAATTATAGCACGCAAAAATTAATAGGAAAAAGAAAAGGCAATTTGACTCCTCAAACGAACATAGGTTCTTCCTACTTCTGCACTCAACGGAAAATTACCCTAAAAATGAGCGCGCAGGCGCTTATATAGGCAATCCGGGCTTCTCCCACTTGCATCCCCTCTGCTGGCGAGTGTGACGTCACTTTTCCGCTAACACGGCCTCTCCTGACTGGAGGACGTCCTCGTTCTCCTGTGTGGCTGCTGAAGCTCTGGAGGTGCCGGGTACGGGCTCAGTCGTCACCCCGTCAGAAACCTCGGCGCCGTCAACGGCTCGCTCAGGCGTGGACTCCGCATCGTTATCATTGCTATCTGCGCCTGGGAACATAAACATCACCTTGTTTATGAAAACTGAAAACAAATCTTTAGTTTTTATTTTTTTTTATTTTACTCTTTAGATTTGTACACAATGAACCATAGGCACTACGTTAGCATAGTTCACACAAATACCAGAGAGGAAGCACTACGTTAGCTATCTCTGATAACGAGAAACAGAGGCACTACGTTAGCGTAATTCTCACATATACATGACATAGGCACTACGTTAGCGTATCACGTGTACTCCTCCATATTTGCATGACATAGGCACTACGTTAGCGTATCATTCACATGTGTACTTGTACAATGGTGCAAGCACACCCACCCTCGAAGTAAGCAGCGCACGTCTCCGGAGTCCATTCCCCGCGCCACGGCTTCATAAACTCGGCCGCGGCTTGCGTCGATTTTCCATAAGAGCCAGCCAGCAGTTGCAGCTCGTATCGATCGTGGGGAAGAGCCTTGACTACGCGGTAGGGTCCGCGCATGCCAGAGTCGAGCTTGCCAGTTGACTGCGCCTGTTTTATGACAAAAACAAGTGAATTAACTTCAAATATTCGAGGGGATTTTCGGCCAGCGTTTACCGTTGCATTCTGTTGTTGCCGATTTATAGCTAAACGTTCCGAAGCCCGTTGTCTGTGCATCTCTCTCAGTGCCTCACGATTTGGGTGAGAAGTTTCCAGGGCCACGTCACGCACCAGGTGTCGTATAAGGGGTGTGGCTGCTTCTATGCCCACCAACAGATTTAATGGCGAAAGCTGGGTGGTTTTCTGCTTTGTTATATTAAGGACTAGTTGCGACCGCCACATAACATCTGCCCACTCGTTCTGTCGATGATTGCACTGTATGCGAATCATGTTTAATAGTGTTCGACAGTAGCGTTCTACCTGCCCGTTCGAATGGTGCATCTCAGGTGTAATAAGATGCAAGTCAATGCCTAACTCTGTTAAGAGTTTTGTGAAGTCTGAACTTTGAAACATTCTGCCTCTGTCTGCTACTATTAATTTTGGTGTGCCAAATAAAGAAATAACAATCGTAAAAAGTCGTTTCAGTTCGTTAGCATCCTGACCAAACATGGGGTACAATAAACAAAATTTAGAAAAGGCGTCTACTACAATAAGAACATATCGGTAACCGTTTGACTGAGGCAATGGACCTAATGCATCTGCATGAATGACCTCAAAAGGAGCACATGGCTTTTCCCAAGAGTGTATAGGTTGATGTGGGGCTCTAGGGACCTTTTTATGTGTTAAACAAACAAGACAGTGACCGATATATTTTTGGACAAACGATTTTAAAGAAGGGAACCAAAAATGTTTCCTTATAAGTTCTAACGTCTTATCAACACCAAGATGATCGTGCTCATCATGAAAAATTCTAAATAGGCTAAGCCTGTGTCCTTTTGGTACAAAGCACAAAAATCTGGATTCTTCTCCAACGGGAGAGTATTTGTAAAAGAGCAAATCATTTTTGTGTAGGTAATGAGTAGAGTCTAGTTGTCCGTCTGTCAGTTTTTGAATGAGTTGTTGAGTTTCTTCATCGGCAGCTTGTGCTATTCGAGCCCAATTCTGCTGTCTACGTACCTCGCAAACGTTAACAGGATTTCGGCTCAAATAGTCAGCGTGCTCCATCGACGTACCCTTACGGTATTCTAGGGTAAAATTAAAGTCCTGCAGGTACATCCACCATCTGGCCACGCGAGGTAGCAAATCTTTCTTTTGCTGTGTAGATTTGAGCGCATTACAGTCAGTTACCACTTTAAAGTTAAGCCCAACCAGATAGTGTCTGTAGTGCTGCAGAGCTTTAACAACCGCCAGAGTCTCGAGCTCATAGGAATGATACCTAGGCTCGGCACCCTGTGTTCGCTTGCTAAAGTAGCCTACTGCTCGTTTATAACTGTTCTCGTGAATCTGAAGAAGCACCGCGCCATAACCAATCGAACTGGCGTCCGTGTGGACTTCGATCGGCAAATCAGGGTCATAAATTGCCAGTATAGGCTCACTTGTTAGGTGCGCGATTATGTCTTGCCGTGCTTCTTCCTGTTCACTTCCCCAAACGAACAGTACACCCTTTCTAGTGAGTTTTGTAATCGGGACAGTTCTAGCGGCGAAACCCGGTATATACCGACGAAAATAGCTGGCCAGACCTAACAATTGGCGAACTTGCTTGACCGTCTTAGGAATAGGGGACTCAACGAGTGCTTTTATTTTAAGTTCGCTCGGCTGTACCTGACCCTGGCTTATCGTGCGTCCTAGATACTCAATTTGTGTTGACAAAAATGAACATTTTTTCAAATTTATAGAAAAGCCAGCATCAGTCAGCGTTTGGAGCACATCGCGCAGGTAAGTAAGGCCCTCGTCAATGGTGTTACTTAGAATGAGGACATCATCAATGTACACAAGGGTTTTACCAGATTCCAATTGTCGGCGAAGGGTTTTGGACATTATCCGTTGATAAATAACTGGGGCATTCGCTAAACCATAGGGCATTTTTAGGTACTCATAGTGCCCTTCCGGTGTAACGAATCCCGTGAGCGGTATTGACTCCTTGTCCATTGGAATCTGATGAAAGCCTGTGGCCATGTCGAGGCTAGTGAAAAATTTATGTTTCCCAAGTCGGTCAATGTGATCGTCGATCAATGGCAAAGGAAAACGATCTTTAGTGGTGATCTCATTCAGTTTGCGGTAATCAACGCACATGCGGTCCGATCCGTCCTTCTTTTTCACGAGAAGGATCGGACTCGCATATTCAGACTCCGATTCACGAATGATGTTGTTCTTAAGGAGCTCTTGAATGATCTCACGAACTTTCAAAATTTCTGGTAGCGAAAGTCTATAAGGCCTATAATTAACTGGCGTGTCGCTATTTAATCTAATTGACATGCTACCAGTATTGACTGTTGTAGCTGCTGTTCCAGAAATAAAGAATTTTGAAAATTCGTTAATCAATTCAAGCAGTCCTTCCAGATCTCGACCACACAAAGACGTTTTAATAGGAATATCGATAGTTGACGAAGCGCACATAACGGCATATGTAAGGCGAGGCTCACAGGTCAAGTGTTGTTGATCTCTAGTACGAACATAGGTAACCCCCTCACGGTTCAGTACATCAGTACCAACAATGATAGGGGTGTTCATAAATTCCGGCGACACTGCATGCAAGTCCACTTCCAGAGTAATCTCGTCAAATTCTATTGGCAGTGTAACATAGTAGGTAGACTCAATTTCTTGACTACCAATACCTCTAAGAACCCTGAAGGCAGGCTTGCGTGCACATTTGAAATGTTTCAGTAACAAGGAAGAGATCAGTGAAATACTTGAACCACTATCTATGAGTACATCGACAGCTATGCCCTGTATGACCGCAACAACAATATCGCTACGTCGACTATCAAGATTTTCACGACAAAAGTTAACATTATTCTTGGTATTAGATTCGGACTTTTGCTTAGCGAAACAAGTTTCGATCCTATGGCCTAGTTTTTTGCAAAAACTACATGGGTCCAGTTTACTGGTACTTGGGACAGAACTAATCTTTTCATTGTTTTCACTACCTTTAAAATTGTTAGGAAAAGGCTTAGAACGCCTATTACAGGTAGATGACTTATGGCCTTGTTTTCCGCATACAAAACATGCACCGTCTTCAAATTTACGCTTACGAAAATTTCTATCATGGCTAGATTTTGGAAAACGGTCGTTATTTGAGGTATTAGCAATTTTTGAGTTTGATTTGACATAGATCGAAAGAAATTCCACTAATTCGTTCGGCATTAGTTTTGAATTTGTAGCAGAGGCACGAATTTGAGGATCCGTAATACCCCGTATCACAATTGCAGAAATTAACTCCTCACTTAACCCCCTAACTATGCGAAGTCTCAGTAGAGACCGACGAGCGTAATCCGCATACGTCTGATACCTATCAGAGTTGGTACTCATCACTTCGTACAAAATATTCGCAACGTCAGGCTTCCTAGGGCACAGAGGTTTAAATTCTCTTTTAAAATTACTCCAGCTCCGGTCACTAGTGACCCACTCATTGAGCCATGTCCTAGCGTCACCTTTAAGACAATTCCCAATGCGAGATAAACACTCATTATCGCTCCAGTTATTTGAAACCTTTGCACGGTCAACTTCCTCGCACCAGGTGTCTATATCGTTCACACTAGGATCGAAGTTGGAAATAAAATAGTGTTGGTTAGATCTCACCGTAGTATTGATGGATCGTATGGCGTCAATCAAACGATCAGTTGCGTTGTTGTCGCGGTCAGTAACCGCACTCACGGAACGCCCGGGTGAAGTCTGGGCGGCCAAGTAGTGACGACCTGCATCATCTCGAGCCACTGTCGCGGCCTCTGCAACCGCGCGCTGCGGTGGCGGCGGCGGCGTTAGCGTCGCTCGCGGCGGCGGCGATAGCGTCGCTCGCGGCGGCGTCGCTTGTGATGCAGCGCCCGGCTCCCGAGGTGCTCGCGGAGACAGGCACCGTTGCTCCTCAAGTGCTGACAATCTGTTAATGATTTGTTGCATTTGTTGCGTTAATAAGTTGTTAGGAGAACGGCTGCGAGAAAGGCTTGGTTCACGACGGCTAGAACGCGCATCGCGGTGTCTAGGACGAGATTCGCGACTCCTAGTACGTGAGGTCCTAGTACGACGGTTAGGATGCAACTCGCGGCTTCTAGAGCGTGAATCGCAACGAGAAGGACGTGATTCGCGATTTCTAGAACTTTTTCTTGCACGTCTGTTACCAGGCATCCTTTCTTTTTGTTCTTTACGAGTTAAGTAAAAGAAACGTAAAACAAACAAACAGTAAGTAGGTAGGTATGTGGATATCAACAGAAAATAACTATTGGTTAGCGGTACCCAAAGTTGATCGTTTTAGTAAATAAATCGGAACGTACTCACCAGAAACCACTCAGATACACTTACACACGACCACTTACGTACACTGGTACCACGTAGTCCAAAAATTCCATGAATTGTTTACGAAAAAAAACAGTTAAAATTTCAAAAATTTAAAACGAAAATTTATTTGAAGCGCCAAACTGCCTTATATTATGCTCAAAGCGGACCGGGACGTGAATTAAGCTATCCCACTTCTGATTTTAGGAAATCAGAAGGGAAAATAATTAAAAAAAAACATTAATCACACCTAACTTACTTATTTACTTAATTTTACAACAATTTTAACCTTAAAAACGAAATAACTAATCACTAAACAGTAATCACAAACTGAATCACAAAATAAATTAATTACTAAGAAAATTATAGCACGCAAAAATTAATAGGAAAAAGAAAAGGCAATTTGACTCCTCAAACGAACATAGGTTCTTCCTACTTCTGCACTCAACGGAAAATTACCCTAAAAATGAGCGCGCAGGCGCTTATATAGGCAATCCGGGCTTCTCCCACTTGCATCCCCTCTGCTGGCGAGTGTGACGTCACTTTTCCGCTAACACTATATTCATTTTCTTTTGTAAATACATACATATTATACATAGAAGGACACCCAGACCAGACACAAATATTTATTTTTAAGCATAAATACTTGCACCCGGCGGGAATCGAACCCGCAACCTCCTGCATTGCAGTCGCGCTCTCGCACGACGCGCCACAGAGGTCGTCAAAGATATCGGAGATAACAACCGGGACCAACTGCTTAACGTGCCTTCCGAAGCACGGAGGAGCTCGAGAAAGTAAATTTTTGCCACACAAAAATCGGTCACCCATCCAAGTAATGACCGCGACAAGCGTTGCTTAACCCACACGACCATTTAAGATCGGCAGGTATAGCTAGGCCAATGAGTGAGGGACTAATCTTGCGAGTTGATTTTAACCCTCGACGGAAAAAGAGGGTTCTTAAAAGTTTGACGTGTCTGTCTGTAGCATCGTAATCTACAAACTGATGAACCGATAACCTATTGCAACCTACAACCTAGTCATTATTATGATCTTAATGCGTCTCTGGGTCTGTGAGTTCGAGCCTCGCCGCGAGTGAACTTTTGAGATGTATTTTGCCTTTAAAATTTTTGAAAGAAAGTTAGGAACAAAATATGTTTATTAGGACAAGCACACGGCAAAAAATACGGAACAGGACAGAAACAAAAGTAAATAAAAATTTACAATACATACCAACAAAAAAATTAAAAACCGACTTAAAAAACAGTAAATAACCTAACCTACATACAGTGCCACCGACTTATCTGTTATGGAATCTGAAGTCGGGCAGCCAAAGGGCCCACCCAGTAAAACTGCCCGACTTCAGATTACATAACAGTTAAGTCGGTGACACTGTATGCAGGTTAGGTAATTTTTTGTTTTTTTTTTTAAAAGTCGGTTTTTAATTTTTATAATGATTTTTTCATTTGCTCCTTTTTAGTGTAGGTAGGTACCTACTTTAAAAAAAATCATATACTGACGAATTAAAAAGCTCCTCCTTTTTTTGAAGTCGGTTAAAAAAGAATATCCAGGAAGCCATGTGCGAAATTTATTTATTTATTTAATAAAAACAAATTCCCAAATATCATGACCTTTATGGACAAAAAATATTTAATAATATCTCAACGTGAATAAGAAATATTCGACACTCACTATACAATTATGTTATCGCACCAATAATTTCTCGCTTTCGAGCGACATATATAAAAAACTCATGAATAATTTGAACGTTAGAACAAAATGTACCTAGTAGTTTTTTCAAGTCCTGCCTATTTGTTCTGTCTGAGTGATACTCGAACATTAGACAAGAAATTGAAATTGTAAGAAAACATTTAACATTATGAGAAATTTAAGTCATAAAAAAATATTTTCCAACGTCTATTCCAACTAGACCACGCACGTCCCTGCCCCGAGCGGTGAAAATGATGAAGCGTATCCATCCTCGGTTTGTTTACGATTAAGGCTTTTTAACGCCATCTATCTAACGCTACAGGAAACCACTTTTAAGTGGTTCTACCTGTAGAAAATATTTGTTTCTGTTCTGGGTGTTTTCATGTAACATATGAATGTATATACAAAAAAAGAAATAAAATATGAAGTATATTCGTTGTCTAATACCCATAGTACAAGTCTAGTGCTTAGTTTTGATTGCGCTGTCTGTCTGTCTGTATCTCATGAACTGTGATATCTAAACGGTTTAAATTTTCACAAATGATTAAGTTTTGTAGCCGCTATAACAACAAAATAAGTGGGCTTCCTTCCATATAACAAGCGTGATCTTTTTTTAGAATTAAGATTCTCTATTTTTATAGATTGTAATTGTTTTTGTTGAGCATAATAAAGCGTTCTATCTATCTATCTAGTTTTCAGTCTGTGTTCGCTCTCAGCAAACTTACAAACAACTTTACAGCAGTACGAAGCCTTGTCTTATTACAAACCGAAGAAAATACTTACCTACTAGGTACCTACTTGAAACTTTGGCTCTCGCCATGGGTCTTATTGAAATGAGAAACTGAGATTATTTTTCGAAAGCACTAATAACTTTAATAAATTATAAGTATGTTGGTACAGTCAGCTTCAAAATTAGTTTCCCATCTCAAGGTGTAATATTCTTTGTAGCCACCAGTATTCTAATTGCTGTCTGTAAAATGATTTTTACAGGTTTTTTTAAAGTTGACGGAGAGTACAGAGAGATCGCGTAGCCTAATGGTACTGGTTCTTGCCCGGCAAGTGAGAGGCGCGAGGTCGGAACTCGGCGCGCTCGTATTTTTATAGAATTTTTCTTTAAAAAAAGATAATGATTATGTTTTGACGTTTTGCTTCTCTATCTGATTCTTAAGTCTCCTAAGGCAGAAGGCAGAATGATACTTCTCCGTCAGTCTTGCGCCTTAAGCTTTATTTCACTCAAGGTCAGAAATTTTGCCTAGTGCATTAAAAATAGAATGAACACGTCATATTATGTTTGTATTAAATATCGTACTTTGAAGTGCTGCTTGAGTTGCAGGACTTTACCCTTCATATCCTTAAAAGAAACTGGTAAATTGACTTTTAAATTTTATTTTTTTATAAAATTTAAAACGGTGGGTATTGACTTTTGAACTCTTACTGTACCTATCGTTGGGAATATCGCCAACAATTTTGCACTGCAACTTTTTTTAATGTGAAAACTTTTACCGACAATAGCTCTTTGTCTAAATACACGTTCCGTTTCACGTAACATGTGTTTTTTTATTCTACATACAATGTGATTCGGCGGGGTTAACGTGGTTTCTTATATTTATTTATTTAAGAACGCCAATAAAACTGCTTATTTTCGAGTTAAATTACCTCTAAATAATAAAAAAAAGTAATTTTAGATTTTCAGAAGATCTTTTTACAATTATTGCTCACATTCCATTAAAATTTTGAATTAATGCGACAAAGTGAATCACAATCACATGATCACAGCAGAAAAAACCCATGAGTTTCTTGTGTCTTCTTCTCATTGTAGGTCGCGTTCCGAAGACGCAATAAATTGTTAAAAGTAAAACGATGCAAAACGATAATATGATAATATCTTAATGGACTTTTGACTTTGACCTTGATCCATTTTAATGACATTGCCGTAACACGTTGTATAAAACGTGGAACAAAGGATACGTGGAATTCTTTCGTAGAAAAAAGAAATGTAATGAAATGAAATTGGATTATTTTGAATGTCCTGAATACCTACATGGTAGGTATTAGATTTGGTATGTTTTTTGACTTCACCGTTTTAATAAATTATATAGGTTAGGAACCCAGTACAAGTTATGGAAAGTTAATAGATGGTTCTACCTACGAATTTATAAAATTTTATAGTAAAATTCATGAGTATAGGAAAGGAAAGAAATCTTGGCACCGCAGAGTTCCGGAGGCGGGGTGTGGTTGGGCGGGTAGTCTGTTTGTGGATGTGATAGTGTTTTTTTTATAAACTTATTTTAACAGACAGGCAGACAGAGTTACTTTCGCGCTTATAGTGTTAGTAGTAAGGATTATTATAGTGTAGATCATTGCTCCGGTTCCACTATAATTCTAAATATGCGACAATTCTTGTTTATATTTTAGTTTCGTTACTCTCTCCTAGGAATTAATTGCCTGTAAAATTGTGAGGTATTTATTTTACTCACATCTAGTAATAATAAACTTTTTTTTTTAACTGAAAAAAAAAAAATTGAATACTAGTCCTCCCTACATTGTGAGACACCACTTTTGAACCCTAGTCTACATTTAACAATCAACCTCCCCACCCACACAGGCACAAGAAATAACTAAAACAATAAATATCTAACTCCTTCCTAACCAAATTAGACTGTACCTAGTAAACCTTAGATGAAAACAAAAATAGTAGATACGGTATATTCTAAAATTGCGTATTCGAAATATGAGCTAGAAACACCTACATGCATTTTTATAAAATTATTGTATTTAAAATCATTTGTCTTTAAGAATTATTCAGGCTTTTATAAAACGAGCAAAAAGGCATTCTGATGGATTTCAAAATGACAATCGCAGTGTGACAGCACGTGCTCCCTCGGAAACGGTTCGACATACAACTGAGGCTAGTGCGTCAGCTAGACGCAGTTTTATTGTCTCATTTTCCGAGACTAGGTAACGTATCTGCTGTTTTTTGTTGTCATCTAAGTAGTAAACCTAGAAACTACAAGATCTAGCACAACACTAAACAACTTCAAGTCAGAATATAAAGAAAACATAAACAAAGGGAGTTTGTCTTATGAAGTAGATACGCACGCAGACTGGGGATAACTTCTATCGCTCAATTAAAAGGATAAGGAAGAATATAGTTATATTTGAGTCTACAGAATTTATTGTAAATATACCTACCTATACCAACAATATACCTACCATCTTAAAATAAATAATCCAAAAATAAGACCCTAGGTATGGTACCCAAAAGGCTGGCTGCATTGCCCCTTTGGATAGCAATACCTATTCCTTGGCCAAAGTAGCCGCCAGCCCTTTGGTCACCAGAAACTAATACTAATAATTTTGAGTCTCACCCGCACTGATAAGTCGCGGTGCAGCGTCGCAAAGTCATAAACACAGAATAGGTAGGGATAGTCACCAAGGAATTCACGACTACGATACTCCACCATGACACGCCAGGCCGTATCAGCGCATGCAACTTTTTATGGGACCAACTAGAAGCTTTCTAATACTCGTATAGCTTCTGTGGTGCATCGGGCGAAAACACGGCTACAACGCGGGAGGTAGCGAATTCGATTCCCCTCGGGAACAAGTTTTATCCACGACCGTCGCGTCGCTCATTTAAAATATTCGCACATACTTAGTACATAGACTGACAAAAACATAACTCTTCATGCCACAGTAAAAGACAAACGATACATAGTTTATGCAGCTGTTTATAAGTAAGGGGGTAAATAATTACAAGAATCCAAGACTAACTTACCCCAATTGTGAACAAATAAAGCTTTTGGAAAAGGGTTCGCAGAGATAAAGTCGGTTGTCTACGTCAGTATCAAAATTTCAATATAATATTACAATAATATTTTTGTTTCCGTACTCGCAAGCATTCAGTTTGAGACAGTGGAATAACAGCGACGAAAGTTTCGGAGAAAGATTTGACATTACTGAGTGGTAGGTAAGTAAAGTACCTATATACAAATACATACTTTGAAATATTATCAGAAAGGTATAACCTACCTAGATTTTCTTTTGGGATTACAACATTTTAGAAAATTTTACATTTTGGGAAGTTCAACATTTTGAAAATTCATTGCTGAGTGGTAGGTTAGTAGGTACATGACCTAGTTTGAAATATTATTATAGAGACATAGATTGTTCTTTTGGGAATTCAATATTTTAGGGAATTTTTATATTTAGGGAACTGAGTATTTTGGGACTAAAAGGATTTTTCTTCGGTTTTCCCGATGCTGATTCGAGATGAAAATGCGCTCAACGTTTCGAGGTCTTTCCAGACCTCCTATTTACTGATAGACTAGACTGGCTAATTTGCCATACTCATTGTTCTAAAAATACATTTAAAACTATATTTTTTATGAGGTGCCAACCTGACGAGACAAAAAGAGGCTGAATGGTCTTAGATATAAAAATATTACTGTTCCTCATAATAAAGTATGAATATACGCCTTGTTTTAACATTAATGACTAAGCGTAACTAAACTTCAAATACATAAAATCAAAGTTAATTATAATTAAATATTCTAATGGTTCTTAAAAAAAAAACATTATCTTCTTTTACATTTTTAATGTGTTTCTACACAATAAGAAAAGTTCTACAAATAATTCTTAACCACTGAATTAAAAGATACAAACGAATCCTCATGATGTGGCAAGTTCGACTAAAAACAATATGGCTAAAGTTAATGTAATTTGTTTGTTAAGAGTTCTTAACAAATTAACAGTCCCTGTTTATTAGTTGATTAACAATATTAAATTGTATCGAACATGCCTAATAATATGATTCAAAGCAATCAAAGAAACGAAATTGTATGTGTTGATAATAATAGACTCAGCATCTCTTGATTGTTCTTTTTAAATCACTTTTCAAGAAACTTCGATTATGTTTTCGATCAATTATTGGAACAAAAAGAAGAACAAACAACTGGTAGCTTTGAAACGAATTCTTGAAATCAATTTTAAAGTAATCGTTTTTGTAAGAACACCTGAGTCTGAAACAGACAGCAAAACACCTACAAAAAGTGTTTTAAAAGACAGGTCACACAAAACGCGTAATGTGGCGTGCATGCGTGCCTCTCTCTCTCTCTATTACATACATTTAATCTTCGATCATAAATAAACTATAGATGCACGGTCGCCGCTCTAGAAATGGAGCCGTCAAAACAAGGCATACTTCAGCCGATATGCCTTGTTTTGCTGTCAGTCGTGCATAAGTGTTTTACAACCTTATTGCCCAGTGATTAAGGTTTACATTAAACTGTACTATGTCCGTATAAGTAAGCGTTGAAGTAGTGCCAATTTTTGATTTCGATTTTGTATGGGACCGTGTATCTATAGTTTAATTATGATCGAAGCATTTAATGAAACTAAAAGAGGTTCCTACCTCTTAAGTGCCCTATTAAATGCCCTTTGATGGATACCTTCCTTCCGGTTCTAATATTTATTATCATTTTTATTCATTGGAAAAATTAAGTATAGATGCAATATATTATTTATTTATTTATTTACAATTTTTACAACTACCATAAATAAAAAATAAAAAAAAATAAAAAAATAAAGTCCGTCCTATAAATATGTCTAGTTAAATATGTCCCAATTATTCTTATTTTTTTTTTTCATTCATTTAAGAAAATAGTTGTTGACAAACCGGTTTTCAATAATTCTGTACCCGACAGGACCCGGCATATTATTATGTGTCTACGTGCCTCAGTCAAAAACACGAACAGATCAGTCCTTAATTTCATCTCGATCTCTTATGTCTCGTGTAGCATATAGGGGGAATCCGCAATGAAACGGACGTGTTTTGAAACGGAAACTATCGATATCTCAAGTTTTTGATCGATAATATTTTACGTTTTTTGGGTGTTGGCACCATTGATGACCATAGACAAGGGTCTATGGCCACATGCCCACGGGTATATGGTTATCAATGGTGCCAACACCCAAAAAACGTAAAATTATATTCGATATTTCGTCCGTTTCATTGCGGATTCCCCCCTATATTCACGAGACATAAGATATCGAGATGAAATTAAGGACTGTGTCTCTTCGTGTTTTTGACTAAGGCACGTAGCGATATATACCGGGTCCTATCGGGTGCTGAATTATGGGAAAGTTGTTTTTCAACAACATTTTTTTAAGTGTCACAAAAACCTTTAAAAAAGCATTTTATTTAGAAAAATAAAGAGAATAGTCGACACGTATATTTACTTTATCGTCTCTACTTAAATTATCTAATTAATAAAATGTTAATATATTAGAACCGGAAGGAAGCCAGCATCCATCAAAGGGCACTTAATTAGCACTTAAAAGCTTGCAAAGTTCATTTTATAGCACATTAAAATGTAGAAAATTAGACTCTAAGCCTAACGAGTGTTTAATAACTTTTTATGTGAGATAAGCTTGTATTTTTAAGCTGAAATGTGAATGGGGTTTTTAAGATTAATTTTATCATTTTAACTTCGTGATCCCGCGAACTTTGTTCCGCCTTAGAGGCAAAAAAAGTGTCCTATGGTTCTATCCTCACCTCTCATTTTCTGCTAAATCGGTTTAGCCGTTCTTGAGTTATAAATAATGAAACTAACACGACTTTCTTCTATATAGATAGATATTCTTAGTGCCTTACCCCTCTAAGAGGAATGCCCACAGTTGGACAAATAACGGGCTAACATTGCCCAGGGTAATACCAAAGGACCTCTGGATAGTGCCTCACGGACACAAGCGACACGAACCCCAAAAAGTAGCAACGTGGTTAAACAGACTTGCCCAATGATAAAAAATCACAAGTTTGAATCTCGTCGCGGCTGCCATAATATTTGAAAAAGCATTTTCCTAAACAATTATTACTCCCGCCCGATTAGCTAAAAACCACCCAATTTTTTTTAAACAGTTTTTTTTTTTCAGGAAAAGTACGCGGTTCCATAAAAGTGGCAGCAGCCAAAAAAATTAAAACAAATTAATGCGTACTTTTCCTTAAAAAAAAAATTTCCAATTAAAATAGCCTTGAGCTACATAGGTACAACCAAAAAAAAAGAAAAAAAAACAAATTCTTTTTAAAACTTAAAGAGGATAAATCAACTGAAGTCCTTTAAAACGATATTCGCCTCGTAATTACAGATGTCAATATCAATTGAAGATTACGACGTTTACTAGATAACGTCCTCATTACCATCTCCGGAGGATAATTTGACTCCATTTATTGTGGACAGAGTATGACATTTGTCTGGCAGCCATCTTGACAAATCACTTTGATTAATAACTCATTTTGTATAGTAATTAATCTACGCCATCGTCGCGTCGGTCGTTCAAAATTTCGGAGTTGTCCGTGAAGATCTACCGTTCAGTTCTACTAGTAGAGTTAAATGGAAAAAAATGTAAGTTGATTCCTATTAGTAGAACATAATGAATAATAAGATCTTGAATGATAAATAAAATAAAAAAACAAATTAGTAATTATTTTCGTAACTAGCCGTGCCTGCGACTTTGTCAGCATTAATTGAACACCTACCAACCACTGTGCAAAATTCACACTTAAACGGACTACCAGGACAGTACTGATGCTGCCAGGTGCGCTAGCGTGTGTCACAATCAGTCCTTCTATGAAAGATACGTAGAAAAGATTGTGTTTTAAGGGTGAGGCCGAACGAGCAGATATTTAGTCGCATAATTTCTACTGCATTCCATTCACACTGCAATGCAAAATGAGGTGTCTTTTTACCCGACTCCTCGGGACATTACGCGACAGATATTGCGTGGCAGAATTACAGTTAGTTTCTTACAAGAGTTAAACCTAATACTGTTTAAAGCATATTTCATAAAATATACAAATTAAAGCCTATCGACTCTATTTTAGTTCTTTGTCAACTTAGTCTAATCAAAGTTCATATTATGAACTTTGTAGTAGTAGATCATCATCATCATCCGAGCGTTGTTCCCGGTTGCATCTCTCTCGAGAGCCCGGGGTCCGCTTTCCTACTTTTACGTCTCCACTTCGCACGATCTTCGGCATCCCGTGTAGTGAGGCCATTAGCACGCATATCCGATCTTACAACGTCAAGCCAGCACTTCTTGGGTCTTCCCAATCTGCCGCGGCCGGGCGGTGGCGCCATAGCAAGACATTTGTTTCCCACGTAACTAGCCGGTTTCCGTAGAACGTGGCCGTACCACCGTAAGCGGCATTCTTGCAGTTTGTCTGCAATGTCTCGAACATGAAGGCTGCCCCTGATGCGGGAGTTTCTGACGCGGTCTTTTCGCGTCACTCCACACATCCAGCGCAGCATCTTCATCTCCGTGACACGCAGCTCCTGCTTATGTCGCTCAAGCAATGGCCACGCCTCACTACCATACAAAAGGACAGGTCTAATGATCGTTTTATAGACCTGTCCCTTCAGTTTAACCGGCATTTTCGGGTCACAGATGACACCAGTTACCTCTCGCCACTTGGCCCAAGCTGCCGAAATGCGGGACTTGACGTCACAATCGATGTCGCCGGACTCGTGAAGCACAGATCCCAAGTACTTAAACTGGTCTGTCCGCTCGACCATGTGACCGTCTACGCAGACAGGTGTGGGATCTGTGGTATTGCTAGCCAAGTATTCGGTCTTCGCTACGTTGAGTTGCAAACCGCCGTTCTCAAGTGACTCTTTCCACGCATTTACACGCCTTCCAAGCCGCCCCTTATCCGAGTCCGCTAGCGCAATATCATCAGCATACATGAGCATCCACGGGGGCTGCTCGTGTGCGTCTCGGATGATTACGGACAGTGCGTCCAGTATTACGCTAAACAGAAACGGACTTAGGACGGATCCTTGGTGGACTCCGACTGTAATGGGGAAAGATTTAGTGTCACCAACAGCAGTTCGCACCACTGAATCGGAATTTCGGTACATGTCCCTGATGGTTTCAATATAAGTTTCAGGCACCCCTTTGGACCGCAGCGCCCACCAGATCATCACGCGAGGAACACAGTCGAAGGCCTTCTGCAAGTCCAGGAACAGAAAATGCAGAGGCGTATTCTTCGATCTGTATTTCTCCATAACGATTCTTAGGGCGAAAACAGGGTCCATGGTACCATGACCGGGGCGGAAACCATACTGCCCCTCCGAGACAGTGCACTCCTGCCGGATCCGAGAGTCAACTATACGCTCGTAGAGCTTCATGGTGTGGGACATGACCTTTATACCACGATAACTTCCACACTCCTGCACAGATCCCTTGCCCTTGAACACTGGAGTGATAACACTCAGTCTCCATTGGGCGGGGATTCTGCCGGTCTCGAGTATACGGTTAAAAAGGTTAGTTAGGATGCCCACACCACGAGAACCCATAGCCTTCCATACTTCGATGGGGACTCCATCGGTGCCGACAGCTTTCCGATTCTTCATGCAGCGAAGAGCCTTGCGCACCTCCTCAGGCGTTATCAGTGGCACAAGTCCTAGATTCGGAGGGAGTTCCGGTGGCTGCACCTCTTTATACTGCTTATTGAGCAGCTCGTGGAAATAAGAGCGCCACCTCTCCTTCACCGCGCGGTCCTCGCATAGCAGGTTACCATTAGGATCTTTTACACAGCGGCACTTGGATATATCCTGTGCCGCTTTGATCCTAGAACGTGCCAACTTATAAATAAGCTTCTGCCCCTCAGACGTTTCCAACTTATCGTACAATGGCTGTAAGTGGCCCCGTCTGGCTCTGGCTACTGCTCTCTTTGTGGCACGTTTGGCAGACCTGTACGCGTCGCGATCTTCAGGAGAGTTGGACGCTTGCCACTTTTTAAAGAGGGCTTTCTTCACCCTAGTCTCCCTCTGGACTGTGTCGTTCCACCACCAAGTTTCCTTGTCACACTTGCGTCCTCCCTTAGACATACCGAGGACCGACCGCGCCGAATCAGCGATAGACACCTGAATCCGGTCCCAGTGTTCCTGTACCGATTCGCCTTCAGCATTGGCACATTTGTCGCCGATTGCTGAGGCGAGCATCTGGGACTTGACTTCATCAAGCATCCACCATCTGATTCGGCGCTGACATGGTTCCGGTCGTTTGTCTTTGGTCTTTACACAGAGATCCATGACAAGGATACGGTGTTGGGCAGTGAGACTCTCACCGGGTATGACTTTGCAGTTGGCCACGTTGCCGATATGATGTCTCCTAGTGATTAGAAAATCGATTTGGGTAGCGCGCCCCCCGCTCCTGTAGGTGATCAAGTGGTCGGGCTTCTTTTTGAAATATGTGTTCACGAGTGCCAGGTCGGCAGTGGCACACGTATGCAGAATTTCTTCTCCTTCCGCATTCCGACTGCCATACCCGTAGCCTCCATGAACACGTTCAAATTCCGCCCCCATCTCACCCACATGACCGTTCAGATCACCACCCAAAACGATTCCCTGTGACAACGGGATAGCCCCAAGGACCTCGCCGAGTTTATCCCAAAACGACCTCTTATCACCGTCGCTACAACCGACCTGTGGCGCGTAAGCACTTACTAAGTGGGTAGGAACCCCCCCAATAAGCACCTTCACGCACATAAGTCGGTCGCGAAAGCGATTCACCTCCAAGATATCGTCATGCAACCTCTCAGCGAGTACCACAGCCACCCCGTTCTCTCCACCAGGTGCACCTGTGTAGATCAGCTTGTAGCCATTCCCAATAAGCCGGGATCTGCTGCCTTTCCATCGAGTCTCCTGCAGGAACGCCACGGCCACCTTCCACCTGGAAAGTACGTCGGCTAGCTCCCTCGCGCGTCCGGTTAGCGTGCCAATGTTCCACGTTGCGAAGCGGAGTTTCACATCGTGTTTAGGGGCTAACGTCTTTGGCCGTGCCCGCCCGTGGCACGGTAGCCCTCGTCCACTTACCACAGTATATCGTATGGTAAATTGAGTAGAATCGAATGGATATTTTTCTCCATTTAGTCCCACGAGTAGATCTGAACAGTATAACTACTTGGACTACCTACTTCAAATCTCTTAATAATCATTAAAAATTAATTAAATTAGTGAACGCTAAAATTCGAACGTTAGTGATATTCAAAAGTTGTTAGGTTAAATTGGAATTAAATTTGGGAACAAAACAGAAGTTAAGTAGATTTTATCCAATTAGTGAGCACGTAGCTATAATCCCTTTGTTAATAATGTTAATTCTTACTTATGGAGGAAAGCAGATAGATAGCTAAGAACAGATAAATCATTATCTATACCTATGAAATTCAAAGCCCTGAGACTACCTATTATTTATCACCGCAGAGCCCAAACCGCTGGTTCTAGAGACATGAAATTTTTAAAGAGTTTTTTCTATGTGGTGTGTAGGTTAGAACTAAGAAAGGGTTCCCGAAAAGGTGAAAAAAGGACTATCCTGTTAGAATTTCGATAAACCCTTTGGAAAAATCCCGACTTGGAATATACTATTAGGTAGGTTAAGTCGGTTAAGTTAAAAAAAGCTGTTACGTGACACTTACATTTTAAATCACTAGAAAATTTGTAATACTTAGGTAGGGAGTATATATAAACTTGCAGTCCAAGTTTACGAGCTATTTCTTACTCGACTGCGTACCACATTGTTCAAAACAAGCAGACAACTTTGTCATTGTGTTATGTGACAACGATCATGTGGACTATACCTACCGAAGTATAGTACAGTCTAGAACTAATTCTAGATTGTTTTAGATAAATAAATAAAGTGCTTCGTTTTAAACGTTAACAAATTGAATAAATACCATTAAAATAAGTTACAAGACTGAATTTAGGTCGGTCGGTCCTTCCGTCCTTACCTGGTGCTATTGACAATAATACGAAACGATTTAGTATCCATGTTCTGCTGTGAAATGCTACGTATTTACATGTTCTGCTACCAAATGCTAAGTATTTCCATGTTCTGATACGAAATGCTCCGTATTTCCATGTTCTGATACGAAATGCTACGTATTTCCATGTTCTGCTACGAAATGCTACGTATTTCCACGTTCTGCTACGAAATGCTATGTTCTGCTACGAAATGCTACGTATTTTCATGTTCTGCTACGAAATGCTACGTATTTCCATGTTCTGCTACGAAATGCTACGTATTTCCATGTTCTGCTACGAAATTCTACGTTTTTCCATGTTCTGCTACGAAATGCTACGTATTTCCATGATCTGCTACGAAATGCTACGTATTTCCATGTTCTGCTACGAAATGCTACGTATTTCCATGTTCTGCTACGAAATGCTACGTATTTCCATGTTCTGCTACAAAATTCTACGTTTTTCCATGATCTGCTACGAAATGCTACGTATTTCCATGTTCTGCTGTGAAATGCTACGTATTTCTATGTTCTGCTACGAAATGCTACGTTTTTCCATGTTCTGCTACGAAATGCTACGTTTTTCCATGTTCTGCTACGAAATGCTACGTATTTCCATGTTCTGTTACAAAATGCCACGTATTTCCATGTTCTGCTACGAAATGCTACGTATTTCCATGTTCTGTTACCAAATGCTACGTATTTCCATGTTCTGCTACGAAATGCTACTTATTTCCATGTTCTGCTACGAAATGCTACGTATTTCCATGTTCTGCTACGAAATGCTACGTATTTTAATGTTCTGCTACCAAATGCTACATATTTCCATGTTCTGCTACGAAATGCTACGTATTTCCATGTTCTGCTACGAAATGTTACGTATTTCCATGTTCTGCTACGAAATGCTACGTATTTCCATGTTCTGCTACGAAATGCTACGTATGTCCATGTTCTACGCTATATTTCCATTATTTACTCTGATTTATATTTAATAATTTTACCAAAATTAATAAGCCTTAGGTATTAATAAAAGTGGAGTAAGCTCGGAGTAGTAAGAACAAGCTGTGTCTTTTTCCCGTGACAAGAACTTTCAAAGTTGACAGACAGGATCAAAAAGTGGTAAAACTACTCCCACCTTATTCCACGTTTAATAATAATGTTGTGCTTATCTCATAAAATCAATATCCAACGAAACTACCGGAAAACAAATCCAACTAAAATAAATATCAAAACTACTGCTCAGATTACTATAAAAGTTAGTTTTAGATAGTTAAAACCTTGGAACAAAACAAAGGTAACTTGGAACTAAAAGGTTACTCCCGACGTTTCCGGGAAATTGTGTAGTAAAACCGCAAAGCGCAGGTAGTTAAGAGGACGACTTCAAGAATTTTTAGAATGGATGTCAATATACATATAATAATATCAGTAATTACAAAACCGTAATTAAAACCTAAAAACAAAAAGAAAGTTGCACAATTCACAATAATTAATGATGCTGTTCTGACAGTACCTACACAAATTGGGTTAACTGTAACACTCAGCATTGGCTTGTATAGTGAAATTTATGATTACGAAATACATGACGTGTCGATCGATGTTTGTCTATTCTGTGTTTCCTTTTTAACCCCCGACGGAAAAAGAGGGGTGTTATAAGTTTGACGTGTCTGTCTGTCTGTCTGTCTGTCTGTCTGTCTGTCTGTCTGTCTGTCTGTCTGTCTGTGTATCTGTCTGTGGCATCGTAGCTCACGAACGGATGAACCGATTTGAATGTAGTTTTTTTTGTTTAATAGGTGTCTTTTGCGCGAGTGTTCTTAGCTATGTTTTCTATGATTCTTTTATTTCTGATTATAAACCTAAAAGCAATAACTCAAAAAAAAATTCACATGAATATGATTAGGTTAGTGTACTATCACTCAGTTGCAGGAAAGTCCATTAAATAATGATGACGGCATTAACATTTTAATGATAAGATTTTCTGTTGAAAAATCTTTTATTACATTTTGTTGCCGTCATTGTTTGTCTAATGGACTTTCGTGCAATTACTGAGTGCATGTATCTTGGCTTTTGTATCTTGAACGTTGCGGTGGTACGGCCACGTTCTACGGAAACCGGCTAGTTACGTGGGAAACAAATGTCTTGCCATGGCGCCTCCGCCCGGCCGCGGCAGATTGGGAAGACCCAAGAAGTGCTGGCTTGACGTTGTAAGATCGGATATGCGTGCTAATGGCCTCACTACACGGGATGCCGAAGATCGTGCGAAGTGGAGACGTAAAAGTAGGAAAGCGGACCCCGGGCTCTCGAGAGGGATGCAACCGGGAACAACGCTCGGATGATGATGATGACTGAGTGCATGTATCTTAATTAATTGAATTTGTTTGTGATATTTAATTAAAAATTAATTAATTAGTCAATAAAAAAACTGTATATATATTAATTGAATATAATATTATTTTGTTATGCACATTTTATATGGATAAGAAATAGTCGTAGTAGTAGTCGTAATTTATCAATGCTTCACCTTAAATAAGTAAACTCGACAATGACAAATAATGGACCCGACCCGTGCCCATGTGTTTATATACAAAATATAAAATATCTTTTATATCGATACTTTGTTACAATATCGTTTGACACACGCAAAATAATATCCACCGTCTGGAACATTGAGACCTTTTATTGAAATATTATAAATATGGGATGATGTTAAAGGGAAATTGATGTTTTCCAATTGAATTCATTTTTAGGGTTCCGTTGTAAAAATGAATACTTATACTTTACAGTCGTATTCAGAAACGATCCTATGCGTGGCTTAATGTTTTGCCTTGCTCTTGTGAGTGATAATCAATGTCGGCGAAATGTGACGAAAGCTACTCAGCTTTCGTCAAAAAAACGAATTACCCATATGTGTAAACTCTTACACATATGGGTAATTCGTTTATTTAATTGTAGAATATGATGTGACAAATCTTCTTGAAGAAAATATATCAAATTAGCTGCGCCCGCGGTTTAACCCGCGTAAGTCTCGATCCCGCGGGATTTACGGGATCAAAAGTAGCCTATGTCCTTCTCCAAGGTCCAATTTATCTCTATACCAAAATTCATCAATATCGGTTCAGCGGTTTAGGCGTGAAAGCGTAACAGACAGACAGACAGAGTTTCTTTCACATTTATAATATTCGTATAGATTTATAATATACAGTGCGATTTTTATACATCACGCCTTTTTTATTTACAGAATAAGGCGCTTAAGCGCTGCGTGTAATCATGTTCTAACATTAACCTAACCTAACCAAGTCGGGGTGCTCCGCTTAGTTTTTCCGTGCTTTATATAGTTAGATAGCATCGGGATTTTAACTGTAAATATTTTAATATTAGATACCTATTCGAATACGTACCCCCCCAAACCCCCTGCTACCGACCAACATTCTGAATTTAAAACATTTCCGATTGCTGCTTAGAAAATATATAGAATTCCTAGGAAATGTGTATAATATAAATTATTTTACACTTTTCCTGTGGATTTTAGGCAATGTACACATTTCCTAGGAATTCTATATAATGACGGATTACATACATTTCCGGTAACATAGATACAAAGAAACAAAACGGCAGTTCGTAGTCTGAAATGCGAAAGGCTGTGAGGCCACGGCGCGGCGGCAGTGGGCTCAATAAGACGGCACTACCACCTTTTTAAAAGGGTTTAATTTTGTAGGTATTTAAAATATACCTACCACTTCTTTGATTTAGCCCCAGTTGCCTTGAAAAATTATTTTTATAGTTCTTCGTAACAAAGTCAATAAATTTATTTGGTATATTAGTTTATCTAGAGTCTACTTGGTCTAGTTCGTGAAGAATATACAAAAAACTTCCTGTTTATCTCATTCCTCTTTTGTGGTGTGAACCTTAGATGAAAACAAAAATAGTAGATATGGTATATTCTAACATTGCGTATTCGAAAAATGAGCCAGAAACACCTACATGCATTTTCATAAAATTATGGTATTTAAAAACATTTGGCTTTAAGAATGATTCAGGCTTTGTAAATAAGCAAAAAGGCATTCTTATGGATGTCAAAAAGACAATCGCAGTGTGACAGCACGTGCTCACGCGGCAACGGTTCGACATACGACTGAGGCTAGTGCGTCAGCTAGACGCCGTTTTATCGTCTCATTTTCAGAGACTAGGTACCGTATCTTTAGTTTTTTGTTTTAATCTAAGGTGTGAACACGGCTTTAATAGGGAAGGAAAGTGAACATAATACAAACTTACCTCAAATGATTCGTACGAATAAATCAAACGGGGTTCTGAAACAAAAGATAATAAATATCAGTCAGATTATTATTTTCGTGTTAACACAAATATGCACTTGTCGCATATACGTTAACACTTTGTAATACGTAGGTAAATATGGTTATGGTAAAAAAAAAAAATCGAATAAGTACTGTAACCCAATTTACATTAATTTCATTTCATTTTATTTCTCATAAACATGGATATACATAATATGTAGGTCATTGTAGGTGTTATAAATAAATAAATATCAGCCATGCTTTACCTTATCGAAATACGAGATTTGAATCAGTAGATAGTAGTAACATACTGAGTAACATAGCTACTGAACCTTAAATTTAAATAAGGAAATATTTGAAACTAAAGACATTTTCGGTTTGAATCGCGTGGTGTGTAATAAACACCACGCGATTCAAACCGAAAAATGTCTTGAATTTCAATAGAACATCGCCAAAACGGTAGAAAAAACTTTTAGGTAACTCGCGAAAAAGGAATTTGATGCTGTTGTCGGTTAAGCTAAACGCATTCGGTCGTGTCTCACACCAACCACCGGCCAAGTCTTATCGGCAAGTAGACTTATCCGTGTTCCGATAAATAGGCCAGTGCAGCCACTATGGAAGACGGAATAGTACAAGACGGAGATTATTCAACTCTGTATTATAATTATTTCAAACTAAATATCTACCTTAATTACGAAATACGTCGACGTGAAATTAACGCCTCAAGGCCTTAAGTTAATCTTACATTTGGTATGTTTAACTTGTGCGTAAGACTGACTTTCAAACTAATCAATCATATAGGTACCTACTCTATACTTCGTATTCGTATGTGCATAAACATAATATGTATATTATAATAATAACTAGCAGAGTCCCGCGGTTTCACCCGCGATCCAGCGAAGTTGTTCTAAAATTAACCTAACCTATCGGAGTCAAGATGCTCCGTACATAAATAAAAACAAAACTAACAAAGTACCTATATATCACAGAATGAATTGACACGATCAGAGAAGATGTTGTTTGGAGTGTTCCGATCGACCAATCAGTGCGATTAGTTCATGACAGCCAACGACTATTTTCGCAATGTTACTGGAGCAATGAGTTTTTTTTGCAAAAATCCTAAGTTGTTTCAGTAAGATTGAGAAATATCATGGCCAATATCTACATATTCGGTTTTTTGAAAAAACCTAGGATTTTCGCAAAAACCTGTTTATCAAATTATCCTTCTACTTATATACCTACTGCACAAGCCAATTGCGCCACAGGCCACAGGTGCCCGTTTTGTAGTGATGTTCGTAGTTCCGTTTTCGAAAGCATTCTTCAAAAAAACAATCATCCAAGTGTAGGAAACACTATAAAAATAAATCGAAGTAGACCCACTGAACTCTATCTATACAAGTTATGGAGGTCAGTAAGTAAACCACAGTTTAAAAAATCTAAATAGCTGTTCTTCTACAATAATAATTTATCCCAATCAAAAAATTCTACACATAAATATAACAGATAAACAGTTAAATTAATACCGATTACTATAACGGAAAAAAATGAAGGTTCTTCGTTTGAAAAGTATGATGTTCATAATTTACGTTGAAAGATGTGCAAACAATTTATATGAATTTGTGAGTCAACAAAGTTCAAATGTCCATCAAGCTTAACGCTATGTTTGAGCAAATCTCTTAATTCAATCCTCCGCACCGCCTCAGCGGTTTACGTAGAACGTTTTATCATCTTATTTTTTGCAATAAAAATTCGTTCTGTAACTTAGTTTTCGTAAATAAATTATAATGGAGAGCGCAAGTTTTTTGGGGTTCTGTTTCTTAAAAGCAGAAATCGGGACCCTTATAAGATCTCTCGATTGACGACTGTTTGACAAAGAGCCCTTTTCTCAAGGACCGGTAGAGATAGTGACTTGTTTGTAGCTAAAGCCAAGGTCTGTTGGGCACTATTATAAAGGTAAGTAGGTACCTATAAGGTCACAGATATGTCGGCACTTATATCTACTCTGTTTTTTTTATTAACGACTATATAGCTGCGTCCTGCGGTTTCACCCGCGTAAGTCCTGGAGGGTTACTGCGGTTCGTTTCGATACGACATCGATACGATAATACGATGATTCTACTGTCACATTCTGATAGTAGGGTGACAGTAGAACCATCGTATTATCGTATCGTTGTCGTATCGAAACGAATCGAAGTAACCCAGGAGGGTTACTTCGATCCCGTGGGCATATTGGGATCAAAAGTAGCCTATGTTACTCCTCGATAATGTAACTTTCTTTTGGTATTTTTTTTTATCAATCGGTTCAGTGGTTTTTGAGTTTATTCATTACAAATATACGACACGCACACAAAAGTACAAATCTTTTCTCTTTATAATATGAGTGTAGATGAACGTTTGACCTCTTTCTCACCTAAACGTTAGTGATGATACGGTCTAAGATTTAGCACGAGAGTAGGAAGACGGTTGTGAAACAAGATCCGACCCACAGACATATATATATTGTAGACGTCACATGTACCTCGATTTGTATTGAAACCGAGCGTGCCGACTTTTTAATACCTTCTGTGACGTCACAGCCACAGACATTTTCTTTGTGACATCACAGTAGGTAGGTACAAAGTACAGATTGATCTTAGGTCGTGATCGTAGGTCTTTTTCCTCCGCTTTTATTATATTTTATTTTTTAAAGAAATACAAGCGAGTCAGCCTACTATTGATCTTTGATATTTGTACCATGCTGTACCTAGATGTATAAAATATGTGCAAAATAGATCCACCCGTAACCCGAGCCGTACTTTAACTACCAACTGCGGATACCTCACACCACAGAAAACACTCCATTTATTACACAAAAGGTACTCCAGTTCATTGTACGAATAAGTTTTAATAAATAAAAAAATATTTTAAATACAAGCGAGTCAGCCTACTGATCTTTGAACTATGCTCTATATGTATAAAATATGTGCAAAATAGATTCACCCGTAACCCGAGCCGTACCTTAACTCCCAACTGCGGATACCTCACACATACCACAGAACACACTCCATTTGTTACACAAAAGGTACTCTAGTTCATTGTACGAATAAGTTGGCAATAGATCCCGGGCAAATGGCCAACTCCCTGTTACTTGTCAAGGGTAGGATACCTACTAGGTATATTTTTATGTTTATCAGTTCAGTAGGTAGGTACGGAAAATGTTTTTGCAATAAATTATTGTCCTTTGGACTGTGGTTAGTTGTATTTATATTTTTACTGGGTCTTATTCGCGTAGTATTATTATTTTTAAATTCTCTAAACGTTTCGATTATGTTACAATAGTTGCGAGGAGACCGCCTCCGGCCTAGGAGGTGTCTGTCTCTTCGTGACCAAGAGTTTTGTAACTTATTCGAAACGTCGAGATAGTCTTCGCCTCCGACCGCGGCGTTACATTCCATTCATCGCAATTGGTTTAGCGGTTTTTGCATTCAACAAACACACACACTAACAAACTTAGACTTAACTTGTAGAGCTAACAGTCTCCTATAGTATTTTCCGTTTTTGGAAAAAAATGGGAATAACCGAATTAAAAGTCTGCATTATATCAACATAACGAGTATCATCACAATCAATTCAGTATTTTTAAAGTAACATGCCTGGTCTCCCACCAAATGGTTGCTCATTTAGCAGCACTCAAAGGCTTACTATTGTCACGGACAAAAGCAAAATATGAACCTTTGAATTTTTTTAGGAAAAACATATTTTACTAACTAAAGATTTCCAGGCAGCTCGTTTCAAATGCGATTATTATAAATACACCTACAGAAAATACGAGAAATATTTTCCAAGAGGCCCTTTTCTCGGTCCAAAGAATCTTAATGGAAAATTGCAGGGTTTAGTGTTAGAGCTTACTTTTACAAGATTTTATAATTTTTGATACTTTATCCTGCTTAGAAAAAAGTCTGATTTTATAATAAATAATTTTATTGTAAACATTATTTCTTAGTGATATTCCACACTTAGGAAATACTGTTTAAGAAAGCATTTTTTCAAAAGCAATAAATAATTGGTCATCATTATTTACTTCCTTTACTGGAAGGTACTTACGAAACTTGTGCGCCCAGGGTTCCGTAGGTAGGTACTACATATTATGCGTGTGTCTTGTAGGGAGTCCTACTTAAATATTTGTTTTAGTATTCGTTGTTTTAACTGGAATAAAATACGTTACCTAAGAGAATTTTAAATGTCTAGCTATTGTGGCTCATGGGATACAGCCTGGTGACAGACAGAAGGACAGTTTAGTCTTAGTAAATGGGTTCCATTTTTACCTTTTGGGTACAGAACCCTTAAAACCAGTGTAGTAGTAGGTAAATAACTTTTTATCGATATCGATAATTTTTAAACATTTTGCAGTTTTTGTTTAATTGAAATAAAATCTATTACGTGAAATTACCATTAGGTAATATAATAGAAATTAATATAAAAAAATATTATTTCCATAGGTCCTAAAACTATTTTAAGAAACTCAGTGCTTAATGCCGACAGACGGAAACAACCGTTATTTACCCCTTAAGCACTTATGGACTATCTCAACTTAGCGCCGTATAGTAAATTTTGATAGTCTTTATTACCTATACCAACAAAAAAAGTGTTTAAATAAAAATAATTGGAACCTATAAGCCGACAGTTAAATTTAACGACTGCAAATACCGTTTCGAATCGCAATCGAAACCGTTTTAAAAACGGACCCATTTGACTAAAGAGCCATTCACAAAGTAATCGCTGTTTAAACATTCACATAACATTATCATTAATTCAATACACATCCAATCTTCAAAAGGAATCCTTGAAAAAGTCGACACAAAGTAACTCCCAATCTCACTTCGAGCGAGATTATCGATAAAAAATAACGACATCCCATCCCTAAAGCCACTAAAAAGGTTGAATCTTGTCACCATTCCGCGAAAGCCAGGGGATTACGTGCGTGTTTGGATAAGGGGTAACGCAGACTGCACGAGCAAACTGTCAGGCGATGGTTTGCATTGTGTCCGTCTGGCCTGCGGACTAATATTAATTTGATTGGCTTGTCGATGCGTATTTCTCAATACAAAGAAGGTAAAAAGTAGAACCCTAAGAACTATAAAATTGAGTATTTTTGAAAAATTATCTCACAAAAAACTAGACCTAAACGTTTTTCTGTTTTCTCTGAGTTCTTTTTTTCAAAATTAATAATGTTTTAGACATCATCTCTAGACTAAGTATTATTGCTCTATTTCAAAAACTAAGATCAATAATGTAACCAAAGAACTTTCAATTTTAGAGGAAAATTCGAATTAATGTATATAGATTTTTTTATCTAAGTTTCTGAAATAGTACATAATATCTTAATTAACTACCTTAAAATTAATTTAAATTTAAACTTACACGAATTGCACTCATATTTACATACCCGGCTCTTACTCGCGTATTGTTATTTTTATACTCTCATACCTCGACGTTTCGACGAAAACACTATGTAACATATTTATGAGAAATTTAAAATAACAATTACCGTATAAAATCCGAGAAAATGCAAACATGAGCCCTAAAAAAAAAATAAGAGTCGCTAAATCTATTGTATCGGCCGATGGCAAATCGGTGGTCTGTGTTTGGTCTCGTTGACTCGTTTGCATTACTCTCCTCTTTGCATTTTTGTATCGAGTTATACAAAGGTATACATTTAATGTAATATTAGCCACATTTAATTAAAATTGCAATAATTCCTCTAGAAATATACATCGTATTTTAGGGTTTCGTAGTCAACAAGAAACCCACAGTTTCTTCATGTCCGTCTGTCTGTCTGTCTGTCCGCGCCATATATCAAAGACGCCTTGTATTATAAGAAACCTATAACTTCGCATGAGTATTAACCATTTGACAAATCTTCTTGAAGAAAAAATGCCAAATACAAGGAGCCTAATCGTCAGATTATATTCTGAATTTAAAAATGATATACCTACGAGTACACATTAATTCAAAACCTGATTGGCTGACTGACTGAACTATATATCAACGCACAGCCTAAACCACTGATCTTAGAGACAAGATTTTAAAAGGTGTGTTCCCTAGGATTTGTAGGTTTTTTAACTAAGAAAAAGTTTTGGAAAACCCAGCGGAATCGGGACTTACGTGGCTGAAACCGCTGACCCTGCAGTTGCAATATAAAAACTCATTGAAAAAGAACGCAAAAGAAATATTTTTCATATTTCAATTTATCAATACGAAAATTTCTTATACATCAACCGCCCAGTGACAAATTAATCCTCTAACAGTTTGCTGGAGAGAAAATTAACCTTAATGAAGGGTATAATAAGACCTATTATCGGATAACAAATTAGTATATTGGATAAGTCTTGTCGATGCTGAATGTAGTTGCAGAGCTGACTGATTTGTTCTCATGCTCTCTGAGTGAATTCTCTAGGGTGACTCACTATGTGATCTGTTATGGCAGATGTTCATAACTGTTTTCATGATCGCAATTTAATTTTATTAGTCCTTAATTTCATTTTAATTATTTGTATTTTAATATTTCACACTATCGCATTAGGTTTATCCTGTAATGGTAGTTGTAAAAATTGTAAATAAATAAATAAGTATTGACTAGATGTTCGATATTTCTTCATAAGCTACCTAGTTTCTCCTTTATTCATGAACCATTTATTAATATTCTATTAAGAATATTGCATTTTTATAAAATCACTCGTGGTGACGATTAAATGAATGGACGAATAAGGTGGTTTTGACGACCTCTGTGGCGCGTCGTGCGAATGCCCGACTGCAATGCAGAAGGTTGCGGGTTCGATTCCCGCCGGGTGCAAGTATTTATGCTTAAAAATAAATATTTGTATCTGGTCTGGGTGTCCCTCTATGTATAATATTATGTATGTATACACAAAAAAAAATATCAAAGTATTACAAGCTTAGTTACAAGCACAAGCTTAGTTGCTTACCACGAGGCTAGACGGCGCTGTGTGTTGTTCACAGAATTTATTTATATAATAAATGAATGAATGCTTTATTTTCACAACAAACAATTACAATTAGACAATACATACATCACAAATAAGACAAATACACAGAAAGCTTGAAAGTAAAACGTTGTACAAATACAAATAAGGTCACCTCTTATCATAAAAGCGATATCTTCCAGGCTACCTTTGGATGGGAAGGGGCACTAAAGTTAAACTCGCGTCTTTGGGTCTATATCTCTAACGTCTGTGCCAAATAGACCACACGAGTTCTACCCACTAGTGGCGAATTTAAGAATATCAATTTAACTTATCTACTACAACTACTTATTTATTTTTCTAAACGTTTGGTGGAGGCATCGGGTGACCGGAATGCTGGCTTGTATTTTGCCCAGAAAATAAGTACTTGTATACAACGGGGCAATGCAGCCAGTATTCTGGGCACTTTTCCCTCCACCAAAAGTTTAGCTGATTTAGATTTATTTTAGTTTTTAGTTAGTTTTATTTTAATTAGTTTTAGTTTTTAATTTTAATTATGTTTTATAAGTGTTTGGTTTCATAATAAATACTAAGATTCTTTATTCAGTATACTTATCTACTGTTTTTGATTTAGCCTTGTTTGAAACGTCATTAATTTAACATGCATTTATTAAAATTCTTTGTATTTTTAAGTTTCTTTGTATTTTTTACTTAAACCTGTAGGTACTAGGCATTTATAAAAAATATTTAAAAGAAAGTTCATAAACAAAAACACAACTTATGTATGATCGATACTGAAAGAGATTCGAACCACGCACCTTTTCCCGATCCGGGAGAAGCGACTTGAAAACTTAGTCTACCGGCGCGTAATTCCCCGGGGATACAAATCAAAAGATACTTTATCGATAAAGTAAATTAAGTCGATTATTGCACATGATTGAACAAAAAAGGCAATTTCAGATTTAATCGTTCTCTAAATTCGTTCACTTTTAAAAGGCAATTTCATTTAAAAAAGGGTCTGGACATAATTAAAAACAGAAAAAATCTCAAAGTACGATCCTATCTATACAATGGATATTGACAACTAGCATCGCCATGCGGTTTAACCCGTGTTAGTGTTGAAAATATTGGGATTCTCTATCAGTTAAAAATATCGGGATTAAAAAAAGTCCTTATTAATCCCAAGGATATAACGTATTAACATGTTAAGTTTCATAAAAATCGGTTGATTAGTTTCGGATATTACCTCCATAAAACATATACCTATCCGTAGTCTAGTACCCACAGTACAAGCCTCGTTGCTGTGTGTAACGGCCTGCAATATTTATTATTTACTTACAAAAAAATAAGAAGTATACCTATTATGTAGTAGTCTTTGTCAAAAACCCATAGTACAAGCCTAGTTGCGTAGTTTGGGCTGTGAACCAAAATACTGCATTAATTTCAATTGCATTACAGTAATAGAAAAGTTAGTTTTTATCAAATTCAATCAAAATATGTTTATTCATTTGGATATTCACAGATATCTTTGAATCTTTAATCTAATGTGTCTTCGGAACGCGACATCCAACGAAAAGAAGACACAAGAAACTAATGGGTGTTTTTTATTATACAACAGGAGTTAACCATATACCTAGACTAAACTTCAAACAAACAAACTAACATTCCCACCTCCAGTAATAACGTTAAAACCCGTCCTAAGTACTGAATATACGAGTCGGGTACATTATAATTAGCTTCCGTAATGACGCCCATAACACACTGTTATGATTATGAATATGAACCAGCTTTTAAACCTTGAGTTTTACTGCTTCGGTTTAAAACGCACTAAGGTGAATTGGTTTCCATATTGTTTAATGGGATTGAGATGCTAGTTTAAGTGTAGTGGGATCTAAAATACTCCCATAAGGATAAGGTAAACTGAACCAGGCCTATCCGGTCAGGCGGGAGAAACTGCAGGTAAAATCATTCATCATCTAAATAATATCATTAAAGATTCATCCAACAGCGCACGTGTTGTTTTCTTTAAGAGGATAGTCTCCATTCTCCATTAAACTACGTTTGTATGGAGAAAGAGAATGGAGACTATCCTCTATGTGCGATATGAACGTCGCTCTTACGGTAAAGGAAAACATAGTAAAGAAACCCACAGCTTAAAGAGCGCGGCGACTGTTATTATTTCCATATAAACTTAATACCAAAATAAATTATGAAAAATTTAGTTTTCTACCTTAATATCGATATTATTTGGATTAAGATTTTACTTTTATAGGTTTGCTAAAATATCCTTTTGAAATGAAATAAAATGGAGAAACATTTTTTTTTCATTTTTACAGCGTAAATTACTTTTTATTGGGAATAATATAAAACAAATGAGATGTAAATGAGATGTAAACTAGTAATTTACGCTGGAAAAATAGAACAGAATGTTTCTCCGTTTTATTTCATTTCGAATGAGTATTTTGGAAAACGTAGTTATAGGGCAGTTGCGGAATTTTGAATAAGGTATTATGGAATCTGCATGACCGTGAGGCTCCGGTATAGAATAGTGATATGCCTCATCTCTTCCTGTCTAAGATGACTAAGGAATAAGTAGACGCGGTGGCGGGTAAACTGCTTGGTGTTAAGGAAGGTTGCTCGCTCAGGCAGGTGGCCGTCCGTAAAAACATTGAGTAATACCTACCTATATTAGAAATGATAGGTATGGTCAATAAGACTTGCCTACTATTCAGCGGACGAGATAGATGCAAACGATAATTTCGTGAGTAGTTAGGAGGTTTAATGTTGGTATTATCTACTACCATTTTTTTAGAAACAAAGTTAAGTTAACTAATGACGCAAATAGGCCGTTAGCCGAGGCACCTCTGTGCCGAATTTATATTCTAAAATATTCGCAGATAAAGACTTAGGCACGCATAATCACAGAATTCCAAGATAATAATTTGCGAACTGCTTTAAAATTAAATTCTTATCTTACAGAACCTTTAAATTTTAATATAATTAAAACAATTTTATAATAAGTTATGCCTAACCAAGCCCGAGGGACAAATTGCGAAAGACGTTCTACTGTAGGTATATAGAGTTTAGTCAGGCAACATCGGATACGAGGGAAGACCGTATGACTTAAATATCTAACAAAATAGGTAACATTGCAACGGTCGGGTGGCACAGCTAGTTGATTCCGTAAAAATGTTGTAAATGTCGATCCTCCCGAGATACAGGACTCGATCCTAGTTCGGGGTCTGATGGTGATCCTTCTTTTTACTTATAATTTTAATTACCTACTGATTAGAATTAGATAAGCTAGTTTGGGAAACTACATCTATTGTAAGTAGTTACCTCAGTGTTGCCAATAAAGATTAAAGATGTCTTTTGGATTGAAACAATAGAAATTTTTAATATTTCATCATGTTCCGATTCTGTATTCTAAATTTGACAGTTAATTTAAATGCATTTTTCTAATCAGTGACAGCATTGAAACAGGAAAGGTCAGCAACCATTTTACAAAATCACCCCACTGTTCGGTGAGGGGTGAATTGATCTTGTGAACACCGATAACACTACAAAATATCACCTATTTTGAGAGATATAAGAGTCATACGGTCTTCCCCCGTATCCGATCTTACCTGACTATACTCTACCTACCTACTTCAGAGTAACCTCTTGTCATATCTCTGTCCTAAACTGGCAAGGTTATTAGTGCTTCCGTACATTTGCTACTTTAGGTGGCAGAGTAGGTACCTCTTTGTGTTTTGGGTTACACTTCGGTATGTAGTAGGTACATACCTACCCACAGAATTTCAAGTAATATTTTGGTTTGAGAAGCTCATTGACCTAGCTGTACCTGCCGTTCTTGAATGATCGTGCGGGTTAAGCAACGCTTGCCACGGGCATTACTTGGATGGGTGACCGATAATTTGTGTGGCAAAAATCTACTTTCTCGAGCTCCTCCGTGCTTCGGAAGCCACGGTAATTTAATAATGTGGAACAAAAGTAAACTTTTCAAACCTGTAGCAAAACGATAGAAAATATTTTGTGTCATAATCGTAGATAAAGAAAAAAGAACTAGGTACCATGTTACAATTAACAAAACAGCTGCCCAGACACAAACCCGGTGACGTGACACCAAACCCTACACAGACTACATAACACACCCCTAACAAGCCCAAAAATGTTCTTACGATTTTAACAAAGGATAAAGCGGTCGCTCATTACGGGAAAAAAAACCTAAAACACGATGTTATCTGATGCCTTACCCTTTTCACTTTTTCCCTGCCCCTGGGAATGTCGAAGCGGTTTTTAAATTGTTTATTTTGTAATACTTTAGCGGATTTCAACAGCTTTCTTAATTGGGATTGCCAAAGATAGATAGATAGATAGATTTAGTTGCACAACCAAACATAGGAAACACAATACAACACATACACAAACGTAAATAATAAAAAAAACTAAGGGCCGGCGCAAACCTGACGGAGCGCAGCGCAGTGAATTTTTGATTGTCATAATATTATCGACATTTTTCTCATTAAAATAATATTCAAAATCAGTTAACACAACAAATAAATCCGCGCGCATACTCGCGCATCCGCGCGTATTTTCCGGTAAGAAATTCGGCTACGGGGCATGCTCTGCGCTGCGCTCCGTCAGGTCTGCGCCGGCCCTAAGTTGCACAAATGAGCGGCCTTCTTCCAGACAAATTATTTCTCAAATGTACAAATAGACCTAAGAGGACAGTCTACCTACTCTTTTCTCCATAAAAACTTTACAAACCTAGTCGACTGTTTCCTCCTTGGATAAAGATATTAGAAAAAATATGTTTATGCCATAAGTCTTATGTCAGTCATGACTATGAATTTCTGAATTTTATTTCTATTCTAATTATAAAATGAAAAATACCAAAACGTAGGGGCATAGTCATAGCAGATGTAGGTTTTATGGCATAAACAGATTTGCTTTAATGTCTTTATCCAGGGAGAAAACAGTCGACTACGTTTGTATGGAGAAAGAGTAGGTAGACTCTTAAATAACTGACCTAAGCCACAATTAATTTGTAAATTTAAATCAATAATTACTTTACCAATAATTGTGATAATCACCTCTCGCTAATAAATATAATAATTAATTATCAACAAAATTCAAGGCATAAATGATATTTGTACTTGCCTACAAACTCATGTTAAATGAATTGTAAAATTTTATGATAATTAAATTTATTACATACAAACGTTGTTTTGCCTTATAAATTATAGATAATTAAATTTTTCCTGAATTTTCTTTGCTATAAACCTCACGGAACCCGAGACCTTTCCAACGAATGCAAAACCGTGGAAATCGGTTCGTGCGTTCTGGAGTTATAGCGTCAGGAAGGAAAACCCGACTTATTTTTATATAGTAGATTAGCTGCTTCCCGCGGTTTCATCTGCGTAAGTCCCGATCCCGTGGGAATATCGGGATCAAAAGGACTTACGCGGGTGAATCCGCAAGACGCAGCTAAATAGTTTGATATAAGATTCTAAAATACATAGTATAGTAAATATAATGTATAGTAGGTATAAGTCTGAAATGAACAGGATTCTTCTAGGCAAGCAAGCTATATCGTCGCTTCCCATATTTACAGACAGACCGATAGTAGAGTTTAGTAAAACTCTTTTACTAAAACTCCACTTTTTACCCTTTTTGAGTACGGAACCCTAAAACATGGTGATCTTGGTTGTCGAAGTTTGCCTTTAAACGCTTTTAGGGTTCGGCGGTGAATAATAAAAGAGAATTTTCTATGAAACTTCTGGGCTGGCAATCAAACTCCAATTATAAAAAAGTAAAAAAGGGTTTTGAACCGACTCGAGTTTTCTATGATTCAATAAGTTTCAGATTAGGTTAACCTTTTTGGGTTGATTTTTCCTTGAACTTTTATAATATCGACTTCTGAATTTGAGGTGGGTATTTCCGAAATAACCTGTAAGGTACCTATATAAAAAGCAGGACTTTATTGACATATATTTTAGTCTCGTTAAGCGTTGACAGCGATGCTCATTTCGGTTTTGCAATAGACGTAATAATGTTGTCAGCGATGCAGCGGCTTTTCATATTTATTTCGCATAAAAGGAACATGATACTTCGTTTTTTAATTGTAGACTATGATTTGACATATCTTCCCGAAGCTAAAATGTCAACAAAAACGTCAGATTATAGTCTGAAATTAGAAAAACGTACTATAGTACATCTACACTAATATTATAATGAGGAAAGATTTGTATATTTGTGTGTATGTGTGTTTGTATGTTTGTAATGAATAAACTCAAAAACTACTGTGTCGATTTCAAAAATTCTTTCACCATTAGAAAGCTACATTCACCCCGAGTAGCATAGGCTAATTTTAATCCCAATATTCCCACGGGATCGGGACTCACGCGGGTGAAACCGCGGGACGCAGCTGGTACATAATAATCTGAATAGAGTAGGCAGATATTTATAGGTACTATACAGCCAATGACAAAAGATAACTTCTACATCCGAGGTTCCCAAAGTGGACGATAACGCCCCCTTGTGGGCGCTGCAGGCCTAAAGGCGGGGGCGGTGAGAGAATCAGAAAAAATGGGGACTTAGGGGGCGATTTGTAATTTCATCTAGCTAGGAGGACTCTTAGACACCGACTGACCTCTCAACTCTCGACTACAACTTGTGAACGTCAACTAATATCAATGTAGAAATTGCTCAAACTAACTCAATATTTCACTTCGTGTAGTTCTCATAACCTGTTCTGTTTTATTCAATAAAATAAAAATCATGTCAGTGGGTCACTCCGTTTCGAAATGAAAGTAGTTTATTCTCCGCTAATATAGCTTACAATAAATAACTTCATTTGAAGTTATAGTGGTTTTTAAGTAAGTGGGGGCGCTAAAAAATAATTTATTATCGCAGTGGGCGGTAGACAAACTATGTTTGGGAACCCCTGTTCTACATCGTTCCGCTCCGTTTCGTTCCAACTAGTTTCTGTCAATGTCTCTATAATTAAAGTTACTGAAGAAAAATACAAGAAACTGGGAGTTGTTTTCCATTGAAATATCATTTGTCAAAGGTAACGAATAGGTATGCGTACAAAGGAAAACAAGAGCTAATAAATTCTAGAAACAATATATCATTCTCGATTGGTAGGTAATTTTGTGTTAGTATTTGTCATAGACTTATAGATTTCTTCGTAAGGATATACTTCACCTTACGAAGAAATCTATAACGAAGCCTTGCCTTGAAGAAGCAGTGTTAGAAAACTTATTAAAAATTTAAATATAAATAAATAATTATTGCAGGACGTTGCACAAATCGCCATCGAGCCTCGAATACATAATAATATGTACTTAAGATGTATATTATAGAAACAACCAAAACCAGAAACAAACGTTTATAATCAGCGTAAATACTTGTTTCAAGCGGATATCGAACCCGCTACGATTTGCCCGACCTAACCTAAAAATACCTACCCGTTGGCGAATTTTAGGCAAAAACTTTGTATCGTTCGATCTGACGTGAAGAATAAAGAAAAATTTCATGAAGATATTTAAGTTCCTTAGGGACGTGAAATTTACTCGAAAAGAAGAAGAAGAATGAGAAGCTAAATCCGATCTCCTACTGCCAACTAAGATCAGTAAGTTTAGCTTAGCTTCGCTAAGGATTCGTGCAAACGGGCCACCAATCACAGCCACTGGTGGCCAGCGACAGCGAGCGTAAAAGGTACGGTTTACATCGAAGATATTACTTCCTAAAGGCCACTCCTTACCAAACAATTTATAGATCGTTGAGTATTGTCTACAAGAAATGAGGTACATACATAGATATACTACATTTTTTTGTGATCGAAAATAATTATGATCGAATTTCACATTGTTTGATCATTTACTACAAGATACTTACACAAAATGTTATATTTGACATCGGTTATAATAATATAGGTTTTTCAAATAGTTTGTTTTATTTACCTATAATATATATTTCAAGGGCTTCTAATATTTGTTTCAGCTCTGAGCGTTTCTAGATAGGTTTCTAAACCTTGCGCACTATATATCGCCTTCTATATCTATACTAATATTATAAAGAGGTAATATTTGTATGTTTGTGTGTGTGTGCGTCTGTATGTTTGTTATAAATAAACTCAAAAACTACTGGACCGATTTCAAAAAATCTTTCACCATTAGAAAGCTACATTCACCCCGAGTAACATAGGCTAATTTTGATCCCGATATTCCGATATTATAGAATAAAAAAAATCAAAACGTAGGGGCATGGACATGGCTGATATATGACTTATGCCATAAACAAATTTGTTCTAATGTCTTTATCCATTGAGGAAACAGTCGACTACGTTTGTAAAGTTTATAAGGAGAAAAGAGTAGGTAGACTGTCCCCTTAATACAGCAGTAGCGCAGTTCCGACTGCTCTTCTCAAGTTACCTAGGCTAGACTGAAATAGATAAAACAAAAAGGGTAGCAATAAATTGGGGTATAGAATTATTAAGTGAGCGACTGACTGCGAGTGACGAGAAATCAACAGAACAGCAACTTACAAACATTAATTTGAGTGACTTAAAATACAAAATGAGCAGCTTCATAATATTTGAGCGACCTAATTTTTGTTTGAGTGTCAACGTTACGTCCTGCATTTTTTTAAATATTTGGCAAATGCATTTTTTATACAGAACGGCATTTTATCTTAAATGAGAATTAGCGCTGCGCGTAATCATGTTCTAACATTAACCTAACCTATCCAAGTCGGGGTGATCCGTATATTTTTTTCGAAGTTCAAGTAAAAATGTATAAATTTTTTTTTTTGAGTTGCCCTCTCTGTATTTCCAGTCGCTCACTTAGTAATGTAGTCGCTCGGATAAAATTTTAATATCTGAAATGGATTAATCACAATCCACTTTTTGTAAGATCGTTCTGGATTTTATTATTAATCAATATTCGTCGTTAGTTTAGTAAATTTTTCGCTTACTCAAATTCATACCGCTCAAGTTATTAAAACAGTATGTCATCATCAGTCGCAAAGTTTTTTTTTATTCGCTCGTTTTATAATTCCCCAAACAAAAATAGCACCATCTCATTTATAACCAACAGTAAATATCAGAAGCTATGAAGTAGAATACGTATCGCTCGATGAAAGCCTTCACTGACCCACTATTGTAAGGTATTCAATTCACTCCAGATAGACTATAGAATTGCGACCTAGAACGCTTTATTAAATAAGTCTTTCACTCTTTGAGAAGACTTGGAAACTAGTTTGAAAGTTACGAAGGGAATTTGTCTATTGAAGTTGGAAACGTTTAGAAATATTAATAGTTCGTGTGAAATCTTCAACGTCGGGATGTTGAATGACGTGTGGTATTAAAATAGGGATTTCTTCAATTTAGCGCCACTGATTTTCCTTTTTTTTTAATTTCTAGCTTTAATACTGTAAAACAATAATAAAAGAAAAACAAAACAAAACACAAAAAGAAATTTTACAAAAGAAAGAGAAAAGAAAGATTTTACATTTGAAATGTCCTACATTTATGCCTTGTTAATTTTATTTCGAAAACGGTTCAGTAACTGTTGGTAATTTTGCAAAAAAATCAATAAGTAAATATAGTACTCTAATTAATTTAGCAAAATTATCAAATACAAATAGGACTGAGGAATTTTAGAGACATAATTATTGTAGAATTGTTTCGTTGTTTGTGACGTAAAGGCTCCGAAACTTCGTCCGATTTCAAAAGTTATTTTACCAATAGGTGCCAACAGTAAACTAAATTATCGCAAAGTAACATAGACTATAATGTATCCGTTGAAACCTCGGGATACAACTAGTTATTATAGTATAAATACCATAGATCGAATGGACATATCGGTCTAACAATACGGAGATTTACGCAAACCCATTCCGTTTACAAACTTAAATTGAAGGTAGGTTACCTTGTGCCTGTGGACTGCCTCATCTATAACCGGATACCCATGACAAGAAGACTTACGTTTTAACATGGATTTTATCAGCGAGACGAGGGACAGGACGGCGACAAGGAAAAAGAGGTAATACGACAGCTGAGGTTTTATAGAAAACTAGCTGACCCGGCAAACGTTGTTTTGCCTTATAAATTATAGATAGTAGCCGATTCTCAGACTTACTGAATGCGCATGTGGAGTTTGGTGGAGATCGGTGAAGCCGTTTCGGAGGAGTACGGTAACTAACATTGTGACATGGAAATTTTATATTAAGAGATAACATTGTGACATGGAAATTTTATATACAAGATAACATTGTGACATAGAAATTTTATACAGGGTGTTTCGACGAGGGGGTATTAAGCCGAAAGGGGGTTGTTCTAGGGGTCTAGGCGAACAACTTTTATTCTACGACTTTTGGAAATTCGAACTTGTTTTTCGAAAATTTTAAAGTTGTATCACTAAAAAAAACAGCTGTGTTTGTAAAAAAAAAAGGCAATTAATGTTTAAATTGTAGTGGTCCAAACTAAATAAAAGGGCACCTCAAAGCCAATGACCTCAAACTCTAAAAAACAGCTGATTTTCATGCAAACTTTAAACTGAAAATTTTCAAAAACTACTCTGAATTTCCAAAACTTGTAGAACAAAAGTTGTTCGCCTGGACCTCTAAAACAACCCCCTTTCGTCTTAATACCACCTCCTTGGAGCATCCTGTATATAAGAAGATGTAATATTTTAATGCTATATCTTTTACCCAATTTCCAATATATTTTACTAAGCAAGTACTAAAGTCTTCAACGGGAGACCAGCGCTAGCTTTTTGGCTGCTGCTAACATGCTGAGTTGAAGACCTATTTGCAAGAAGGGAGTGTTCGGGTTTTTATTTTGTATTTTCCTTTTATTTTTATTTACTCCATAAGAAGGTACACTGTCTTGTTGTGGATAAATGTTTTTACTTTCTTTTCTTTCTGTCAAGTCTATCAAATACGATAGACTTGACTTAAGGGCCCTATTCTGAAAAACTGAAAATCAATGTCGGGCGCATCGAAAATTGTTGATTATTTCATGACGGAATGTCGTAGAACTTTTTTTTGTGTACAGATTGTAGGCGACATTGTTTCCGATATTTTAGTGCAGTTTCCATACAAATATGTCGAAACGTATTGAAGCCTATCGACATTTTAGCCAAATCAGACATTTTTTGTCTAAAATTTGGATAGGCTTTGCACCAATAGAAGGTTCTTGTCTTAAAACTACACAAAAATGTAGGAAATAATGTCACCTACAATCTGTGCACAAAAAAAAGTTCTACGACATTCCGTCATGAAATAATCAACAATTTTCGATGAGCCCGACAGGGATTTTCAGTTTCAAGGTCGTTGACGTTGTTACTCCTCTTAATATTTTAATTACGGGTTACACCGGTTACATTGTGGCGAGGAGATATTAATGAGGGACGGAAATCGTACAAGTTTTAAAATGTAACCTAGGTATAACCTTCTGCTACCTACCCCGCTATGATGCAGAAGAATTTACCAGAGGAGAAACAGCGGTCGCCAAAAGCTTGACATGCTTTTATAGCAAGCTCTGACTAGGTATACAGTACTAATAGATTACATTAAGAATTACTATAATCCCCCACAGGGCGTTTTTCCATAACCACGTAGCCATATAATTGGACTATTGTACTTTTAAGACGCGGGTTCCTTCACGATATTTTCCTTCACCGTAAGAGCAATATTAATAGCGCACATATTTATAAACTCTAAATACATGTCAGGTGAGTAAATGTTTTTTTTAACACTAAAATGTAGTCTGAACATTGGTTCAGACTCTGAACCAATGTTCATACTACATTTTGGTGCCGTTTCCAGACAAATAAGTCAAATACAATATTTTTGTCTAAAATGTGGATAGGCTTTGAAACAATGAAGTTTTTGTCTTAAATAAAACTAAGTATGTATATCAAAAGTAGATAACAATTTCAAACATGTGTATGGGACGAGTGTATGGGACACTCAAAAAAAAATTAACTACATTCCGTCATGAAATAATCAACAACTTTCGATGAACTTACGAACAACTTACGCGGTTAAAACCGAGAGACGCAGCTAGTAATCGATAATTAGATTATCTACGCAAATCGTACCACAATAAGAACTGCGTTCTCATCTCTACCTATCACTCCGAGTAATGAAACCTTCTAAACCCGACGGCACTCTAACGAGGTACTCATAAAAATGTCCAGGAAAACCTGCTAAAATTAACTAAGCTCTTTCCGAATCGAATAAAAACGCTGACTCGAGTTCTATCGATTCGTCGGTTTCAACTTTCAATGGAAGTTGAATCGATTGTGGGTATCGGCGTCTTCTGAATGCGATCCGTTTCATTGTGATCCAATGCATTTTTAAATTCTAAAGGTTTAGTAGTGACTAGGGGGGAAATGTGATTATTTTTTGAAGTAAGGCGCAATCCTAACTGGGTAGAATAAAATAATAGAAAGAGATGTCTAGAAATATTACAAACGAAAGTTTGTATGTAGGTATACACATACCTACATACAAACTTTCGTTTATAATATTAGTAGGATTGTCCTGGATCCGTCGGACAGGGTGGTTGCCTCCTCGACGCCTCGGAGTAGTTTTCGAAACAACGATACGTTACGACTAAGTCTACCTTGTTACGACTCGTAAGTCTACCTTGTTACGACTCGTATTGTTACGACTCGTATTGTTACGACTCGTAATGTTACGACTCGTAATGTTACGACTCGTAATGTTACGACTCGTAAGTCTACCGTGTTACGACTCGTAGTCTTCTGTCTCTCTCCCTCCTCGGCTTAGTGGACTGTATGTTCGCTCCCTGTTTGTCTGCGCGCTCCCAAATAAAAACACGCCTGATGTTCTATGTATACTTCTTTATTGTTCTATTTTCATTTGGGTTCTTAGTTCTTTGTTCCAGTCAGGTGTCTTCAGCGCAGTGCAAACAGCTTCTGACTTTTACAAAAACACCCCTGCCTTATATTAGAAATGATTGCGCAACATCTATTACGCATTACATTCGACTGAAGGTCCCACCTTGCATCTCACTTTATTGATATCTCTGACCCTGTCGCGCTGGATATAGTCAAACGCGCCAGGGCAGATTTATTACACGGAATACATTTTACGCAGAAACTTATAATCTAACACATAAAAGACATCTTAAAACCTCTTTCACGCAAAAACTACTAAACCGATTGCGATAAACTTGGAATATAATTAGTTGGAGACCTAGAATAACACATATGCTGGTACTTTTATCCTGATATTCCCGCGGGATCAGGTAGTACATAATATTTTTGAAACGTCGACTTTATTATTTAAGTGTGGTTTCGGAACCGAGTAGAAGAAACCAAAAGAAAATAATTGGGTTTTTTTCTTGTTTGTGATCATATTGTGTTAAATAACAATCGTCATAATACAGATTTCTATTGAATTTGAAAAGGAGCAGTTAACAATCATATCCATGGATTCTTTTCTTTAAAATATGACGACGTATATTATACAACTAGCTGTATCCCGCGGTTTTTCCCGCATAAGAAAGGATCCCGTAGGTATTTTCAAAAATTGATTTTCTTTCTAATCGGATGCCTACATTACATACAGAACCCAATCTCTAAATTTCAGCTGTCAACTGTCAGTGGTTTAGGCTGTCCGTTGATCAGTCAGTCAGTCAGGGTAAAGAGTTTTATAGATATAGATTTAAGTAAAATATATATATATATCTTGGGACACGGGTGTATGTGAGTATGAAGACACCTTGCGTTTGACTGAATAAAAAAATACTTCGGATTTACTTACAATTTATGATTAAATTACGTTAGCGGCAGTCGGAGGGTGAGAAAAAACCCGAGAAATGATTTATAACTCATTTATTGAGTTAAATCCTATATCTAAGTTACATGATTACTTATAATTAATTAACCTAAGGTGAGACCTAACCGAAGTGAGGTATAGGAATGCTCGATGTATGACGGTATGCAGCTACTGCGATCGAGGTCACTGCAATTCAGCACTTTTCGTCGGTGATTATTGCGACATAGAATGTGGCGTGACTTCGCTTGCACGATGGCTCACGATATAGAGCGCCGGGATATAACAATTAGCATACATTTTGACAATATTGTCAAAATCATAAAGTAAATTAAACTCATCTTTCTTGGTCACGGGTTGACCCGAGACAAAGAGGCACTCTAAAGTCCTCAAAACATCGGGCGTTAAAAATGCTAAAAAAAGACGGACACCTCAAACTTATAACCCTTCTTTTCCGTCACCAGGGCGTTAAAAAAAAGAGCCAAACAATCAAACCAGAAAAACTTTTCAACATCGCGAAAACTGAAGAAAAACGTACCTACTATTTCCTCGTATCTGTCCAGACGCTTTCTAAAGGCGTTACTTTATTTTTCTTTATGTTAACACTAGCAGAGTTCCGCGGTTTCACCGTCGTAAGTCCCGATTCTACGAGATTTTCCAAAATCCCTTTCTTAGTAGATCTATAAACATCACAAAGACATCACTATCCAAATTCCATGTTTCTACGACCAGAGTTTGGGCTCTGTGGCTGCTCGTAACGCTTGGAAATCGGACGATTCGGCAAATTGGACGTTTTGGCAACTGGACATAACAATCGCTAAACATTATGACAATTAGGCGATCCGGCAATTGGAAAATTTGTCAACTAGAGGTTATGTTCATTGGACATTTTGGCAACTGGCTATTGTGTCCCTGGACGATTTGACATTCGGACGAACTAACATTTGGACATATTGACATTCGGGCCAATACACCCCGGAGGCGTCTATTCATATCAAATTCAATGTCCTGATGATATGAATAAGTAGATAGATTTGAAAACATAAAATAAAACAACATTTCTATAAAACAATTCAAAGCAAATTAACACAGTTAGATAGAACTTGTTAGTAGGTACCTATATCAAACACAAATAAAGGTAAAAACTCAATTCACAAAACTAATTTTAATGCAAACAAAATAACCAGATGTTATCATTCTCGCGAAAGGAAAATTCCGTTGAAATTTCGTGTTGAAAAATAGAAAAAATATCACGTAAAACATCCACATTGGGGGCAAATTCATTCATTTCCGTTGCGTCAACGATTTTTATCTAGATGTTGACTTCGAGAATAGGAAAAAACGTTTAAGATACGGCCAGAGATTTAGAGATCCGCGATGGATAAAAAAGTTAGACCATCAATATTATGAAATATAAATCATTCTTCTCCGGACATGGTGGAGTAAACTGAGACAGCTTGGCACGTCTATTCCGAAGTTTCCTATTTTTTAGTGTTAACATAATATACTTAGGGGATGTTGTAAATAAAAATGATCCAAAACTCAAGTACGTCGATTTAAAATCCGTAAACCATTAAAAGATTAGAAGAAAAAAAATACAATATATAAAACAGATAGCCTGATAGTATCTACATTATGTCACAGGTTCACAGTGCCACGAATGGCATGGATTTTAGTTGCCAGCGCTGCATAAATCATCAGTATTTGGTTTAACATAGTACAACGTGGTACAACCCCCTGCAACAACTGAACTACAATGTTATAGCGTCCTTAACTATGGCCAACATTTAGGCATAAATGGAGGGGTCCGCTGTACTGTTAGGCCACTGATATACCAACTATAGTACAGTAAGTATCTAAAACTCACAAATGGAATTATTGACACTTCTAGAAAATTTCAATTACGATTCCAATCACAAATTGCATTTTGTAATGGTTGAAAATAGGCAAAAACTACAAATGCAATAAAATACAATGAATCAAAATTATTCAAATATTCTTATTAAAGCCTTAGGTCATCAGAGCCACACCACTAAAAGAAAAGAAGAAGATTCCAAAATATTGCGTAAATTCCAACCATTTTTATACGGACCCTTAGTAAAAAATACCCGACTCCACGTATCTTTTTTGTGATGTCGTCACGGGCCATTATTCAAGTGACAAGCGGACAGCGCGACGTTGATAAATACATTTTGTTAAGAATCATCTCTGTCTCACGAGAATTGCGTGATAATAACAAATAATGAAATAAATAACAGCCCATCTTGAACTTTTTAGACATGTAACGTCGATCTCGAACGCGTAAATCATGATCCAGGATAAATGGTGGCCTATATCCATAGACTTATAAATTACTTCGACAGACAGGCCTTCAGGAAGCGGTTCTCATATAGGCTTATTAATAAATGTGGAGTAGAGTCGGAATAGATTTAACACTTTTTGTTTCTTTCTGTCAAGTTTTAAAGTTCTTGTCACGGAAAAAGATAAAGCATATTCTTACTATTCCGACCTTTTTCCACGTTTATTAATAAGGCTAATAACGATGCAAACATAGAGTATCTTGATTTTATTTTTAAAACAAGCGACCCGCCCCTTGTGCAGTGCCAATACTTAAATATACTACAGAATGTCTTGAATACAGCTTTAACAGTTTTTTTGGTCATTAAACAAACCAACATGGTTTCTTTAGAGATAAAAAAATGGTTTTTATTAGACATGTAACGTCGATCTCGAACGCGTAAATCATGATCCAGGATAAATGGTGGCCTATATCCATAGACTTATAAATTACTACGGCAGACAGGCTTTGAGGAAACAGTTTAAGGAAATTTATCATATAGGCAACCAAAGAATATTATTATTTTATTTTTCAAGCGTTTCCTACCACAGAAAAACTAGATAGTTTTGTGAACTTTATTTCTTATAGCCCTTATAATAAACGTCGGAATAATTATACCACTTTTTGTTTCTGTCTGTCAACTTTAAAAGTTCCTGTCAAGGAAAAAGACAAAGCATGTTCTCACTACTCCGACTCATTAGTAAATTTAATAATAATAAGTAAATCATTTACTTATTAGTAAACTCCATGTTTACTAATAAGGCTATTAGTGTTTACCACACTTTAGGAAATAAATAAATAAATATTGCACGACGTTACACACAGCGCAATCTAGCCCCAAACTAAGCACTAGGCTTGTACTATGGGTACTAGACAACGGATATACTACATATTATATTATTTTTTTGTAAATACATACATATGATACATAGAAAACACTGAATATCCCATGTCTTCGGACCGTGGTGAGTCCTAGGACATGTTGGTTTCCTCACGATGTTTTCCTTCACCGTAAGAGCGATGTTATTAGCGCACATACTTTTTTCTTAAAGAAAAAGACATCGGTGCGCGGTCGGTCTGGATTCGAACCCACGACTCTCAGAATGAAAGCCGGGGTATCTACCACTAGACCAACAACGCTCTCATATTGCTTTTTTACTGCTTTTTTGAAAAAATGCTTTCAAAAATTATAGTACCCGGCGGGATTCGAACCCGCTACTACTGGTATTCCGTTCTAGCGCGATAGCCTCTACGCCACAAGTAATATTATTATTTTTTACGCCCTGCTACCTTACAAGTCTATATGTTACAAAGGTTCGAGCTAAATTGTAGTCTGAATTGGACAACCGCCAGTTCACGAAGTTACGATCACTTGTAATATCCAAATTGTGGTCTAGTCTAGGTTCTAGTGCTAAACGGAAACTTAGGTACGACTATAGTTGTAATGTGGATGTTAGCTTTCATTTTTAGTGAACATTACTCGTAAATTTTTCTTTAGTGGATGTAGTGCTTACCTACTAGTGTGACTATTGCGAAATGTGACATTTTTCATGGTAAGCCCATGAAGTAGATTTGACTTACCAAACTTTTACTTTCGCATTAATAATATTACTAGCTTCGTGCCGCGGTTTTACCCGCGTAAGTCTCGATCTCTCGGGAATATCTGGATAAAAAGTAGCCTATGTGGTATTCTAAGTTTCCATCAATCGGTTGCCTGGAAGAGATCGCTATAAGGCCGCCCATTGTACCTATTCTAAAATTAGCAGTAAGTTTTTGTTTTTGTAATGTGTTTTGTAAATTTTTGGTGGAATAAAGTTTTTATCTATCTATCTATCGGTTATTTTTCGCGTGTGAAATTTAAAGTTTGTTCTTTATAAATATGATGTAGACAGCTAAGAAACGATTTTTCAAAAATCCTACTAGATCAGGACGCGGGACACAGCTAGTCTATCTATCTATATACCTATATATAAAACTCAATGACCTGTTTTAATAAATATAAATAAATAAATAAATTCTGCGAACAACACACAGCGCCATCTAGCCCCGTGGTAAGCTACTAAGCTTGTGTTACGGTGACTAGACAACGGATATAATACTTATATTTATTTTTCTTTGTAAATACATACATATTATACATAGAGGGACACCCAGACCAGACACAAATATTTATCTATATATATCAACCCAAGCCGCTGGTTCTAGAGACATGCAATTCAGAGAGTGTGTTATATCTATGTGATGTGTAGGCATCCACTAAAAAAGGGTTTTTCGAAAATCCCGCGGACTTGGGACTTGGCGGGTAAAATCGCGGGAGACAGCTAGTCTAACATAATATTGGAATAGAGAGTAGCAGTAACTTATTGAGAATTTTCATAAAAATATGAACGCAAATCCATCGAATTACCCACAAGTCCGGACGAGACTTTGAATCAAGTTTCAAAACTCAATTCCGACGACAGTTCCAAGCTGTGGACAGTCCGACAGGTTTATTACATCCAGAATTGTTGGACTTCAAGTTATAATCAACGAAGTCGTAGTTATGCCAGTGGCTTTAGTTGGTGCAATCAACTGCAATTGTCGAGATTGTTGTCCTATCCTATTCTATAAAATTTCTATTAATTTTTGTATGTAGCTCAAGGCTATTTTATTTAGAAAATTTATTTTCAAGGAAAAATAGCATTCAAAAATTTTCACTTGCGGCGAGGCTTGAACTCGCGTCTTTGGGTCAGTACCCCAACGTCATTACCAACTAGAGCTTGTGAGCTTTCGTAGTCTAGTTGGTAATGACGTTGGGGTACTGACCCAAAGACGCGAGTTCAAGCCTCGCCGCAAGTGAAAATTTTTGAATGCTATTTTTCCTTGAAAATAAATTTCCTATCCTATTCTATTAATATTAAAAACGCGAATGCTTCCAAGTAAGTTACTAATATAAATGTAGGTATGTGACTTTGTGACTCCTTCCCGCAAATACTACTGAACCGATTGCAATGCAACTGAATGCAACTGGGTATGCTGAAAACTAGATATGTCAATGAACAGATAAGCTTTCTTTTATTACGATATTCGGGATTTTATTACGAGATCGGGACTTACGTGAACACCGCTTGGGGCAGCTATATAGTTCAAGATAATTATGAATTAGGTATAGCCTTTATGACGACCTCTGTGGCGCGTCGTGCGAGAGCGCGACTGCAATGCAGGAGGTTGCGGGTTCGATTCCCGCCGGGTGCAAGTATTTATGCTTAAAAAATAAATATTTGTGTCTTGTCTGGGTGTCCTTCTATGTATAATATGTATGTATTTACAAAAGAAAAATAAATATAAGTATTATATCCGTTGTCTAGTCACCGTAACACAAGCTTAGTAGCTTACCACGGGGCTAGATGGCGCTGTGTGTTGTTCGCAGAATTTATTTATTTATTTATCAAAAGCTATAATGTCATTACTCATTATTGATGTACCAACTATACATTAGCTGCTACCCGCAGTTTCACCTGCTTAAGTCCCGATCCCGTAGGAATATCGGGATTAAAAGCTCAGATGTTAAGAGCATCGTCTCCATTCTCGTTCTCCATACAAACGTAGTTTAAATATTCCTCCCTGGATAAAGATATTAGAGCAAATATGTTTATGCCATAAAACTTATATCTGTCATGACTATGCATCTACTTTTTTATTTTTTTCATTTTATTATTTTTTTATTTTTTATTATTGATTTAATTAGAAAATAAAAAAAAATAAAAAGGTAGATGCATTGTCATGACAGATAATAGGTTTTATGGCATAAACATATTTGCTCTAATGTCTTTATCCAGGGAGGAATATTTAAACTACGTTTATAACACATTTGCTCGTAAAGGGCCTCTTATTTCACCAATTTCAATATCGTAATGTATGTCATTACGTACTTGTGCGTAATCGTAAAGTAAAACGCACGAGTTTCTTTCTAATAAGGTAACACGTACGGTTTATCATGCTCCGTCTAAAACCAACGGTACTTTTTTAAATCTTAAGAAAAAAAAAGCAAAGAAAGCAAATCAAAAAGTTTTTGTCAGAAAAGTGGTCAATATTTTATGAATAAAATTAACTTTGGGAGATAAAATATAAAAAATAAACATTTAATTCTTTAATTTAATTCATTTTGACAGTAAATTACATCTGTAACAGAAACAAATGTTCAAATTTTTCTAACTGCTTTAACAAGTGATTAAAGATTTATTCGTTTAAGAAAGTCCGAGTTTTATTTATTTCCTCGCAAATGTGTTATAAAACGTCGTATGACATACGTGCGCTTTGATAATTACAGCCTCTGCTTTCTTGTAGCCCTCGCCTACGGCTCGGGCTAGCAATATCGCCTCGGCTGTAATTTTCAACTTACCGCACTTATATCATAATGTACTATTGTATGGAGACTATCCTCTTAATTAAGATCTCTCAGCAATCTGAACACCAAGTTTTATCTCAATCGGTTACTTAGATAAAACTAAACAAAGGTAGATACGGTATTCGAAACATGAGCTAGAAACACCTACATGCATTTTCATAAAATTATTGTAATTTAAAAACATTTGTCTTTAAGAATGATTCAGGCTTTGTAAATAAGCAAAATGCTTATGGCTGTCAAAATGATAATCGCAGTGTGACAGCACGTGCTCACGCGGCAACGCAACGGTTCGACATACGACTGAGGCTAGTGCGTCAGCTAGACGCAGTTTTACTGTCTCATTTTCCGTGACTACGTACCGTATCTTTGGTTTTTTGGTTTAATCTAAGATCGGTTACGTAATTTTTGCGTGTAAGGGGTGAGAAAGATACTCGATTGCTTACTTACACACAAACTTTTTAATATTTGTAGGATTCTACTATCCCACTGGATATTCCACTAGATTACGCGGCTCATCTCTGTGGATAGCGGCTTTCTTTATTTCTAACTACAATATAGATAGGTAGGTATCATCAACAACGAAAGTGGGTATACACCGTTAGGTATATAATTTCGCTTGGAGGGTAAATTTGGGTTCACTTAATAAAGATACCTACGACTTTATTGTTAATTGTTACCTACCTACTACCTATCGTCTGCTTGCATGCAAATTTAGATACACAATAATTGTCACACATTTGATATTTATAGACATACCTATTTCAATGTGTGTGTAATATGCTTATTCCACGCTCGGCGCTCGGTTCAAACGAATCCGTCGGCTAACTGAATACCAATTTTGTTGTTGATAGTACATGTATTATAATAAAACTGGACACAAAAATAATAAAGGAACACTAATAACTCACGTTTCGCTTCAGAAATTTCGGATTTGGTCGCGCAAAAATGAAATCTTTCACGGCCCAATTCTGCCCAAGGGAAATAAATCTGATTGTTGTTATTATATTTATAAATAGTTGTGTTTTCGGCTTTAGGGAAGACAGGCGAAATAGGTAAACGTTTCTTTTATATTTATCCATGCGTTTATTTCTTTTTGTAACTATTGTCTTTTTTTATCCGTTGCGGGTGTCGCAGGATCCGTCTTTCTAGGGTCTCTGCATACGTAACGTTTCCCGGACGGGGCGCTGGCACGGGATTTTTGTACGAAGAAATTGACACGTCCCGTCCGAGAAACGTTACGTATGCAGAGACCTTAAATCCCTACTAATTTTATAAATGCGAATGTAACTCTGACTGTCTGTTACGTTTTTCGCCTAAACTGCGAAACCGATTTTTATTAATTAAATAGAGATACATAGGACCTTGGAGAAGGACCAAGGGTACTTCTGATCCTGATATGCGGACTTACGTGGGACTTTACGCCACGCTTAAGTCCCGGCTTTTTGAGTCCTAAAATAGGTACCCACTTTTGAGTTTAGTTTAGTCCTCGTAATATTTTTTCCTAATTATTCTATATCTACCTACTGTTGTTTATTATTTTAAAAAACAATAGCCAATTGATATTATAAAAAACTATTACATAAAACCTTTTTTTACTTCCTTACTTCCTCTAGTTCTGTGGGAAAATGAAAGCATCTACGTGTCGTAATGCAAGGGGCGTGGCTTCGACGCCAGCTCCAATAAAACCAGGGTAAGTGAGGATATTAATCTTAAGGGCTGATGCAGATTACACAACTTTTCTATCGGGCGATTGCTTTGTATAGTTTAAAATGTTTGTACAATTAAAAATCTGATTGTGTGTGGTTCTGACTGACAAGACCCACGTCAAAAACAAAGTTTTTTGAACTTTTTCGTCTTCTTTTCGTGTAGGTAGTGGTTTCGCTCACCTAGTGTTAGTTAGTTTTCAGGTCACCCTAATTCTCCTAACTTGACCTAACGACTGCTATCAGAACAATTTGGCTTTGATTAACAATATGATTGTAATTTAAGTACAAAATACAATACAAATACAAAATACAAAAATATTTATTTCATTACCAATTTTAAAAACTACATATATTACGCAGTACACAGAATCCCCTTTTAGGTATAAGAACACCTGTGATAGGGGACTCTGGCCTTATACACATTATTAATTGTATTTTCCATTGGTATCCACATAACATGGTTGGTTGCTTAGTTAAAAGCCAGATGACAGCTGGGTGTTTTCTGTATGTATTTATGGAAAAAAAAGTGTTGATGTAGAATATCCGTTGTCTATTACCCATAGTACCTACTTGCCTAGTTACGCTGTATGGAGGCTAGATTACGCTGTATGCAAGGTCTTGTAATTTTATACCTTTTTGATTATTTATCTAGCGATAAGACAGTCTTCCTTCTATATCTGCCCTAAAGGAAAACGTTGGATCCTATGACTTCTACCGGTTTTAAAAGCTATCTCTGGATTTTATTTTTCTTTGTAGAAGTAATTACTGAACGGATTAAAATTGAATGAAGATTTAAAATCTTTAATCTATCTCAGATGAACGTTTGAATTTATCTTTGAAAGAAATAAGGAGAGGGAAGAATTTGAATATTTATTTTACCTATCTTATCCATACATATATATACCAACACTAAATATTTATTGTTTTATGAAAAATTGTTTTGGCAATATTCAGAAAGAAAACAAATACGTTGGTTTGGGAGAGACCAAGCCCAACTAAGCTCTTAGAGGAAATAATAGTCTTCTTCTCTTTACGTACAAACAGTGTCGATTATTTCCTCCCTGAATACAAATATTAGAACAATCATTGTATCTAAGCCATTAAACTTATACCAGCCATGACCAATGACCAGGTCCCTATTATTTTTTTCCATATTCTAATGTCTCTAAAATGTATTTCTATTATATTTAGAAACTAGCTGCGCCCCGCGGTTTCACCCGCGTAAGTCCCGATCCCTCGGGAATTACGGGATAAAAAGTAGCTTATGTGTTATTCTAGATTTCCAGCTATCTATATTCCAAGTTTCATCGCAATCGGTTCAGTAGTTTTTGCGTGAAAGAGTAACAAACATCCAAAAACCACTACAAACTTTCACATTTATAATATTAGTAGGAAGTAGGATAGGAAGTAGGAAGTAGGATATTAGTAGGATTAGTAGGAAGGATGTCTAAGACCTATCTATAAAAATAAAATTCAAAGTCCTGACTGATCTATATATCAACGCAGAACAGCTGTTTCTAGAGACTTGTTTGGAGAGTGTATCCACTAAGAAAGGGTTTTTGGAAAATCCCAGGGGATCGGGCCTTACGCGGGTGAAACCGCAGGACGCAGCTAGTTAGATACAAAAACACAAATATCACTACGAGTAATTACAAATCTCCAAAATGGCGACCCAATTCCAGCCCCAGTGTAAATTGAACTAACCAGTATACCTTCTAACCACTTTAGAACCTCTCAATAGGCAATTTGTCATTGAAAGACAGCCTTCTAAAAATGCCAGCGACTCAGCAAACCTCCAAATCGCCTTTTCACTAAATAAATAAAAGTTTTATTTACGAGGCGTGGGGCTTTTCAGATACTGCATTGGATCTAATGTACTGCTTTGATTTGGGTTCGATAAACTTTATTGGGTTTTGGAAAACAAAGGATATTTTACTGGAAAAACAACTGTATATACTTTCTTACTTGTATATTGTATCTCCTACATAATATTATCTAAGACTTACTTAACTAGTACCTAGTTTATTTTTGGATTATTAGATACTAGCTGCGTCCCGCGATTTCACCCGCGTAGCTCCCGATCCCGTGGGAATATCGGGATCAAAAGTATAGGCTACGTTACTCCTCGATAATGTTGAATTTTTGAAAACAGTCCAGTAGTTTCAGAGATTAACCGGAAAATACATAGGTACATACATAAATGTTACCAACGTTACCTCTTTATAATATTTTTAATATAGATATGTATTTTGATTGTTAGCTTTGTCGTGTAGCCATAGAATAAATATAAATAAATAAATAAATAAATTCTGTGAACAACACACAGCGCCATCTAGCCCCGTGGTAAGCGACTAAGCTTGTGTTACGGTGACTAGACAACGGATATAATACTTATATTTATTTTTCTTTTGTAAATACATACATATTATACATAGAATATATAGGGTTTAGAATAGGGTTACCCCATTTCTTCTCGTGGGTGTCGTAAAAGGCGACTACGGGATCTGAGGCAGACTGGCAAACCTAAAAAACGGGGCAAGTGCGACACTCGCGCATAAAGGGTTCCGTATTACTATCACAATTGGATACGGAACCCTAAAATGGTTTACAACAACCAATTTTTAAATTTTATAGGAAAATATGAAATATTTATCTTCGATTCTTACTCCCATCAAACGACCGAATCATTCAAAAAAAAAAACCTTGGCACAAAGAAAATCTGAAACATAAAAGAAACTCTTTGGTAAGTGAAGGCAGACTGGTATATTTGACAGATGGGGCAGCCATTTTGAATTCCATGACCAACTCGATTTGTCCTCCTGTCCCTCTTCCTGTCCTGACTCCTTGTTATGTTTGAAACACGTTTGTTGTATGGGAGCCCCTTTTAAATAATTGTTTTATTTTGTTTTTAGTATTTGTTGTTGTAGCGGCAACCGAAATACATCTTCTGTGAAAATTTCAACCTTCTAGCTATTACGGTTCATGAGATACAGCCTGGTGACAGACGGACGGACGGACGGACAGACAGACAGACAGACAGACAGCGAAGTCTCAGTAATAGGGTCCCGTTTTTACCTTTAGGTACGGAACCCTAAAAACCGGAAAATTAGTTCAGACTTTAAAATAAAATTTATTTTGTACTGTATACCTAACGTGCCATTGCCGAGGGCACGTTGTTGACGTTCAAGGGAAAGCGGTTTTCTTTTATCATTCCTAAAATGGTATCCAATTAATTTGATAAATGTTTAATAATAAATAAATAAATAAATAAATAAATTTGATTCTTCTTCTGTTTTCGCGATGTTGTAAAGTTAAAGACATCAGCCAGCGGCTGTCAGCCACTTTTGCCGGTTGTAGAATATAGTATTTTATATTAGCTTTTGATTAGAATAAATTTGATGTAAGCATGAGTCATCATAAAACAACCCCCAGGAGTTTCTTGTGACTTCTTCTCATGAAGGGGCGCGTTTGCGAAGTCACGTAGTGATAAATTAATCGTTGAAAGGTGATTTGTGCATAGTTGGTAATGATAGGCTAAATAAAATGTAAATAACAAAGTAAAATAAAAATAAAGTAAATAAAAGTAATAGAGTTAAAATTAAATAATAAAGTTTAATAATAAAATTTAACAATAAAGTAAATAATAAGTAATCATTGCAATTTTGGAACCTGCGTAGACAGGAACGTTTTTGATAACATTTTAATAGTTTTTAATAATAAGACGGTAGTCTCACTGTAACCATTATAATACATTAGAATGACAAATCACATCTTAGTCTATCCTGAGGAAGAGACCTGGAAAGGTCTCGAAACGTTGAGCGTTGTAACAATGCTAAAAGTAATAAAAACCACGCGATTAAAACCGAAAAATGTCTTTAATTTCAAATAAATTTGATTTAAAAAAAAACAGATTTGCGAAACCTCGGGACTCTGCTTGTACCTACTCTTCTTCTTCTTCCGTGCCTTATCCCACTTTAGATAGCGTCGGCTCTCCTTGTCTCACGGCGCCAAGACGGTCTGTCAAGGGCAGCTGAAGGCATACAATCTAGTCTATGCCTGTGGGTTAACTCACTTAAAAACTCGGGACTAAAGGTCATAGCCCACTTACACGACTCTGCTCCCACCCGGCAAAAATAATACAATTCAAATATGGGCTTTAAATATTGCTCTTTAGATATATTTTACACTGACTGACGAGCAGTCTGACGGCGGTAAGCTCGCTGAAAGCGAGCTGTCTGCTAATTTATGATGCCAATGTAAAATATATCTAAAGAGCAATATTTAAAGCCCATATTTGAATTACATTATTTTTGCTAGGTGGGAACAGGGTCGTGTAAGTGGGCTATGACCTTTAAGGTAGAACAAAAACTGAACACCTCTGCTAGTACCTACTAAAAGACTAAAATTGTAAAATATAAAAATAAACTTAATGGAATAAACCACTTCTATTAGCTTGACCTGTCGCAAAGGAACCAAGAACACTTTCAGAATTTAATTCAATTCTGCAAATAGCTAACTACTTTGTATAGCAATAGGAATAGCAGTAATTTGTACCAGAAATGAACCGAAGCGGTTGTCCTATCCGATAATTATTATTATTGTTGTTCCATTAGGTAATTAGGTACCTAAATACGTTTAAGCTGATTGTCCACTAACCTAATTTAGTTTAGCTCAGCTTCGCATAGCTAAGCATAGCTAAGAGGATAGTCTCCTTTATTATTTTTTTATTTTTTATTATTATTTTAATTAGAAAATAAAAAAAATAAAAAGGTAGATGCATTGTCATGACAGATATAGGTTTAAAGGCATAAACATATTTGCTCTAATGTCTTTATCCAGGGAGGAAAATTTAAACTACGTTTGTATGGAGAAAGAGAATGGAGACTATCCTCTTAAGGCGAAAGTCTACATGGGTACTCTTTTCTCCATACAAACTTTACAAACGTAGTCGACTGTTTCCTCCCTGGATAAGGACATTGGAGAAAATAATGGTTATGCCATAAAACCTATATCAGCCATGACCGTGACTAAGTTTTTTTTCCTTCATATTCAAATTTATCTAGAGTTTGTTTCTATTCTAATTAGAAAATGAAAAAAGGGCATGATCATGGCAGATATAGGTTTCATTTAATGGAATTCTTGCTCTAATATCTTTATCCAGGGAGGAAACAGTTGTATGGAGAAAGAGTAGGTAGGCTATCCTCTTAAGCCAGTTTTTGACACATGCATTTGAAAAAAATATCACATGTCATGTTGTCATGTCTTCCCGCGACCACGGCCAGATAATAATGGTCAGAAATCTTTTAAGTTTAAAAAGTGTGTAGTGGTAGATATCATGAGATACCTACCTACGATAATAAACAAACAGAGGCACAATGGAGTCTCAGTAAAATGATCCCTTTTTTACCTTTTGCATACAGAACTCTAAAAATAAATAAAAGAGTAAACCTCCGGAATTCAAAAATGAGAAATTATCCTATTTTTTATTTTAAGTGCTAAGCCTGCACTGGACTGAACTCAGCGTCGATCGTGCGTTGTATTTTTGCAGAAGTATTTTTTCCTTTAAAATATTCAGTATAAGTATGACTGAAAATATTTCAAAACGTGATAAAATCTTAGATGAAAACAAAAGATTGCAGATACGTTACCTAATCTCGGAAAATGGACGATAAAACTGCGTCTAGTTGACGCACTAACCTCAGTCGTATGTCGAACCGTTGCCGCGTGTCGCGCATTATCTTTTTGAAATCCATCAGAATGCCCTTTTGCTTATTTGCAAATGCCTAAATCATTCTTAAAGACAAATGTATTTAAATCCAATAATTTTATAAAAATGTAGATGTTTCTAGCTCATTTTTCGAATACGCAATGTTATGCCGTATCTACTATTTTTGTTTTCATCTAAGGATAAAATCACCTATTTTTGACCTTAATTTTTCGAAAATTCTAACCTGGGCCAGTGATAACTCTTCCAAAATTGGAAAGCTACCAAAAATGCTGCTGTACTATGGCTATTATAGGAGCCATTTATTACAGAGCTGGGTTATGACCCGTTTAGTTATTTGACGTTAAACTAATAAATTAGTAGGTGCCCAGTGTGTGAGTAAAGTAAAGTAAAGTTTGCTTTTAGGCAGAGCTATTTTACCTCTAACTAGATATAGATAGGTAATCTTTATTTCGACCATTTAACTTAGATTAAATTAAGGTAACTTAACATATACCTACAAAAGTCGGTGACATAGTGGCATTTAGAGACCAGTCTCCCTACTCTTTCTTCATACAAACGTAGTCGACTGTTCTCCCTGGATAAAGATATTAGAGCATATATGTTTCTACCATAAAACTTGTATCTGACATGACCATGCCTCTACGTTTTGGTTTTATTCATTTTCTGATTAGAACAGATATAAAATTCAGAAAAATTAGAAAATCAACACGTCATGGCTGATATAGGACTTATGGCATAAACATATTTGTTCTTATATCCAGGGAGGAAACAGTCGACTACGTTTGTAGAGTTTTAATAGAGAAAAGAGTAGGTAAACTGTCTTCTTAAAACGCCTCTGAAATTAAACAATTTACACGCATTTTAGCTAGATTTCACGATAATAAAAATTCAGCAACACGTATCTTCTACGCGTTCCCTCCAAAACTCCCTCTACTACTTGTCGTTAATATCTTAATGTCAAATTCACAGGATGATGTCGAATTTTATCTCAAAGGAGTTGTTGAAGGGTCTGTTTGACCAGAATTAATTCTTATAAAATATGATAACTTTGAGTTCATTAGGAAAGTTACTTACAAACGATAACCAAGTTTAATTGTTACCGAAACTTAACCGTTTTCGAATTATTATTAACTTTCAAATTGTTGGTCTTATGGTGTATCCACACAGTGCGTTACTTTGTAGACCGTTTTCAAGAAGTATTCATAAGCATTAATTTATCTATTCAAAAATCTGTCCTGCAATCTATATACACGGTGCTCCGAGGAGGGGGTATTAAGCCGAAAGGGGGTTGCTCCAGAGGTCTAGGTGAACAACTTTTTTTCTACAAGTTTTGTAAATTAGAAGTAGTTTTCGAAAATTTTGAGTTTAAAGTTTGTATGAAAATCAGTTGTTTTTTAAAATTTTGAGGTCATTGGCCTTAAGGTGTCCTTTTATTTAGTTTGGACCACTACAATCCAAACATTAATTGCCTTTTTTTTACAACAACAGCTGTTTCTTTTAGTGATACAACTTTAAAATTTTCGAAAAAAAAGTTCGAATTTCCAAAACTCGTAGAATAAAAGTTGTTCGCCTAAACCTCTAGAACACCCCCTCTTTGCTTAATACCCCCTCGTCGAAACAGCCTGGATATAAAATTCAATGTCCTGCCTGATCTATATATCAACGCAGAGCCCAAACAGCTGGTCCTAGAGACATGAAATTTGTAGAGTGTGTTCTCTGTGTTGTGTAAGGATCCACTATGAAAGGGTTTTTGGAAAATGCCGTGGGTTCGAGACTTGCCTACGCGGAAGAGGAATAACAACGCCAACGACCTTGAAACTGAAAATCCCTGTCGGGCTCATCGAAAATTGCTGATTATTTCATGACGGAATGTCGTAGAACTTTTTTTGTGCACAGATTGTAGATGACATTGTTTCCTACATTTTGGTGTAGTTTTAAGACAAGAACCTCCTATTGGTGCAAAGCCTATCCAAATTTTAGACGAAAAATGTCTGATTTGGCTAAAATGTCGATAGGCTTCAATACGTTTCGACATATTTGTATGGAAACTGCACTAAAATATCGGAAAAAATGTCGCCTACAATCTGTACACAAAAAAAAGTTCTACGACATTCCGTCATGAATTAATCAACAATTTTCGATGCGCCCGACATGGATTTTCAGATTTTCAGTATAGGGCCCTTATTATTCCGCCATAGGGGCAAAAAAAATCCTATGTCCGTCTTCTCGTTCTAAACTACCTCCCCACCAACTATCAGCAAATCGGTTTAGGCGTTCTTGAGTTATAAAAATAGTGTAACTAACACGACTTTCTTTTATATAAATAGATAACTGCGTCCCGCGGTTTTTCACCCGCGTAAGTCACGATCCCGTGGGAATATCGGAATCAAAGTAGCCTATGTTACTTTCTAATGGTGAAAGAATTTTTAAAATCGGTCTGGTAGTTTTTGAGTTAACAAACATACAGACAAACACACACACATACAAAAATACAAATCTTTCCTTTTTATAATCCTACTTCCTATCCTACTTCCTATCCTATCCTACTAATATTATAAATGTGAAAGTTTGTATGGATGTATGGATGTTTGGATGTTTGTTACTCTTTCACGCAAAAACTACTGAACCGATTGCGATGAATATAGAATATAGATAGCTGGACGCCTAGAATAACACAAAGGCTACTTTTTATCCCGTAATTCTCGCAGGATCGGGACTTACGCGGGTGAAACCGCGGGGCGCAGCTAGTATTAGTATAAAAGTATAGATAGAGATATCCGTTGTCTAGTGCCCATAGTACAAGCCTGGTTAATAGTTTGGGGCTAGTTTCCGCTATCCTGCAATATTTTATTTTATATAATACCATGTTATTAAATGTTGGCCAAAATAAAATAAGTGCGGTGTGGACGCACCATAAGATGTAACAGCACAAGTTTGTATGGCTATAATGCCAGCCTATCGGACGCTTGTGGTTATTCTGATTAATCAGGGAACTCAATTTTCAAGTAAATCTTCTTATTTTGCTTGTCATGTAAGCCTCTTGAGGACAGTCCCGTGATAAGGACACGTCGGGAGGGGTGATTTTCTGACTTTAGACATTTTCTTCTGATTTAACTTATTTTTCGGTTTTAATCAAGCGTAATTTAATATTTTTAACATTGTTTCAATGCTAAACGTTTCAAGACCTTTCAAGGTCTTAATTTTCGATTTTATTCGCGTGCCGTTTATTACTTTTAGCATTGTTTCAATCCTCAACGTTTCGAGACCTTAATCTCTTCGTCATGATTGTCTGGACTGACTGTCAATTCTGATGAAGAGACCTTTAAATGTCTTTTACAGGTATTCTCTTCAGGATAGACATAGAAGAAGATGAGAAGTCAGAGTCTATCCTGAAAAAAAAACCTTTAAAGGTCTTGAAACGTTTAGCATTGAAACAATGTTAAAAATATTAAACTACGCTTGATTAAAACCGAAAAATAAGTTAAAGCATTTAAATCCAATCCAAAAAAATAGGTATTCTTAAAAACACTCTAAAGTAAAGTAAATAGCACGTAATATGTAGGTTACCTACATAACTAAAAAATATCAGTTAAAACAAACATAAAACATTTCACACAAAGAAGTCGCTGTAAGCTTGGTAACAACGCATCTATTTTTAGTTACCTAATCCAAAAATCGGAATTGCAGTTTCGGTTTGGCTTCAGTCTCCAAACATAAAAAGAAACACCAAATACCTTTTATCTAGCCCCAGCCCCTGCCACACACTGTAGCGTACAAAAGTTTTTGGTACGCTACTGTGTTAGTTTTTAGCGAAAATCGCGTGGTCCGAAACCACTCGGATCGGGTAAAGGGGGTAATAGGGGGTAGTTTAAGCCTGTTTATGGTAAAATTGAAGCAAGTTTTCTTTTTAAAATGTTGAGAAAACGGCTGAAACAGCGGGATTTATACCAAAATTAGCACTGTTTTATTGAAAAAGTGACCAAAATATGAATTTAATTGTGTGCTCTTTTCTGTTTCAAGCCCTTGACAACCGCTCTAACGCCGCAGCGAAACTAACTACTGGATTAATTAAAAGAAACTTTTAAGAAATCGACAAATGTAATTAATGTATGCCCCAGCCCCTGCCACACACTGTAGCGTAAAAACTTTTTAGCAGGCAACATTGTTAGTTTTTAGAGAAAAAAGCATTTACAAAAATACACGCGACACATGGCCGACTCTGGGCGGGATTCGAACCACGCATCTTTCTTCTAGCCGGGAGAAACAACTAGAAAATTAATTAGTTAATCTACAGTCGTCGTCGATGACTCACACCCTGAACTTTTGCATGTTAATATTTCTATAAACGCCCAGTGCAGGCTTTGTTGGCTAAATAGCAATGTAAATTAAAATTTGTACTTTATAAGTGGCATCATTTTAATCCTATGAAACAGGAGCTTTTTTGTTTTGCGTGTGGAAACATTCTCCTCCTGTTTCTCACCGGCACATAATGGCCGCAAGAATTTTGCATTATATAGTATTTGGAACATATAACAACATCAAGAGACCCGAAATTTAAAATATTTTACAACTGGCGCTAGTCTATCACTCTATCTCTAGATAGCGCGAGTGTCGTTGCGTTTATATAGTAAATATCACGTTTGTTGTAAGGGAATACCTCACCTGTAAAAATTTCAACCGTCTAGCTATTACGGTTTATGAGATACAGCCTGGTGACCGACGGAGGGACGGACGTACGGAACGGACAGACAGACAACGAAGTCTCAGTAATAGGGTCCCGTTTTTACCCTTAACAAGCTTAAGCTACTTAAAATAAAAATAGAATATTAAGAGTCTAGTTTGTTTTTCAACATATTCTAGCCCCACGCAGTGAAACCTTCTGTACATCTCTGTCCAAAGGATCCATGTCACAATCACGTTTTCATAATTTGCCGTCGTCTCGGAATTTGGCGGCCAATTTTGTTTTCGGAATTCATAATATATTATTTTGTCAGTAATTGAGTTGTACCCGTATTGATTGTCGATGTTCTATGGTTTCTTTTCTCATAATAATAAATTTGTTTTATTTCCTCGAAATGCCTGCCGGGAGTAAAAGGTAAAACGGGATATAAGGAAGGAAAAGTAAAGTCGTTCTCAGATCATCCAAAAATATTGTGTAAATATTTTGTGAAATGACAAGGTTCGATTTCTGGCTAGGGTAAAAATTGCCATCTCATTTTTGCCAAAATCAGGGACGCAGTATTTTTGAGCATTTTTTGCTTTCTCTTATTACCTATTTAGGAAATCCCCCTGAATATCGGTCTAAATAGCTCACCCTGTACAGACTAATATACTAAGGAAATCATCATTTCCTTCTAGTTTTGTTTTATTTTGATCGACTTTTATTCATATTTCGCTCGTCTATTGTTTTCATTTCGATCATATTTCTTTTCGGTTGATCATATTTCATATTTTTTATGTTTCGCTCGTCTTTTGTATCTATTTTGCTCGTCTTTTGTTTTCATTTTGGTCGTCTTTTGTTTCGGATTCGATGGTCTTCTGTTTATGTTTTGCTCGTCTTTTGTTTCGGTTTCGGTCGTCATTTGTTTATGATTTGCTAGTCTTTTGTTTTGTGTTTCGCTCGACTTTTTGTTTCTGTTTCGATCGCCTTGTGTTTTTATTTTGATTACCTTATTACCCTTATAAAAAGGTAGGTACGTCTGTGTGTTGATTATTAATTTATCTGTACAAACTATACATTTTATAAACCTAGTCTAACCTTATGTTCTACGTATGTGGCGGACGCCCACAGAATCAACTAGATGGCGTTACTAGTATGAAATCCTGAATCGCGCTATCAACATTCTTTCCGAGATAAGCTCATATACAACTCCCGATGAGACATCGTCGGGCCGCGGCCTACCGGGCAAAACCAACCGCCCGGTGGAAGATCTTCCCTTTGGAGGTACACATTATCTCGTACCCCCAAACTGGTGACCCCGCACATGGACAAGAGCGCAACCTTCGCCGAAATGAGCTTCAACCCCGCACCACCCTCACCTACCCCCTGCATCCTGCCAGCAGCAGCCGACAACCACTTCTAGCCAAATCGGTTGGACCACGACGCCTGTTTACTACACAAGCACTGGTTCACCCTCCAACGGCTACACCACATCGCAACTGGGCACCTGCAGCACGCTGACTACATCCGGAACCTCATCGATTGGCCATCGACATACTGGATCTTCACGTGCTATGCCCCCTTCACATGTCCCGACTCACCGTGGACAACACTGTTCCAACTCACTGGAGCAGCATCCCGACTCACTGGGATATTCCGTCTCGACTCACTGAGACGCACGCAACACCACAACTGGCAACACTGGCAAAAACAATCTGCATCGACCTCCGGTCTCGAGGGGGAGTGATGTGGCGGACGCCCACAGAATCAACTAGATGGCGTTACTAGTATGAAATCCTGAATCGCGCTATCAACATTCTTTCCGAGATAAGCTCATATACAACTCCCGATGAGACATCGTCGGGCCGCGGCCTACCGGGCAAAACCAACTGCCTGGTGGAAGATCTTCCCTTTGGAGGTACACACCATCTCGTACCCCCAAACGTATACGCTGTAATTAAAGCCGATATACTAATTTTAAAGAGGCTTAAAATTATGTAATTTGGGATATGTTTCATTTAGAAAATTTATTTTAAAGGAAAAATAACATTCAAAAATTTTCACATGCGGTGATGTTTCATTTGTTAACCTTTAATATTATAATGGACGATATAAATAACTCTATCCAAATAAAATGTAAATATAATATGCAAATATTTTATGAAAACAATTTTATTCCGCAGTCGATACAAACTGCTACCCACATATTTAACCATTTTTGCAAATTCTGACTAGCAAATTTATACAATATTTTCTTTCTCTGCCTTTAATAAAGTTAATACAATATTATGATCTGTGCCATTGAAGATTTGTATTTTTATCTGTACAGTTACCTTTGACTATGATAAATAAAACTTATTATAAATACTGAAACATTTTCCAATGTAGGTAAATGTTGGACGAGAGAGAAAGCCATCAATTGAACAAATGGAAAACCCTAGAGATTCTTGTTAAATAAAAATGCTTTTCTGTATTTTAACTCTTGATAGATTGGAATTGTCAGACAATACTCCTCCGACGATATTCACGATGTACATCCGACGAATTTCCAACTGCAATGCGAGAAGGTTCCGGCTTCGATTCCCACCAGGGACACCTATATTTGTTTCTGGTCTGGGTGTCTTTCTATAGGTACCTACTTAGTTTTTTTAATTTCAGATTTCGTTTCTTTGTATTTGAGGTTTTTCCTTAAGGCAAAATGTGTCAAATCATAGTCTACAATTAAAAAATGATGAATACGTATAATAATGTACGTATTTTAGATCAGTGTTCGTTCGAAAGAACGAAACTAGACACTGAGTCATGAGTCTCTGAGCCCTTTTGTCCTGCTGCAACACACACATGTTATCAGTTTATTTGTAATTTAAGAAATTGTGTAATTATTTTTATTTCCATTTCGTTTTTGTAATATGTGTGTGTTTTAGACCAAATAAACTATTTTCTATTCTATTCTATTTATTGTATATTAAAGGTCATACAAATATAATATGTTATGTATTATATCCGTTAAATTGTCTAGTCACCGTAACACAAGCTTAGTAGCTTACTACGGGGTTAGATAGTGCTGTGTGATGTTCACAGAATTAATTTAAAAATAAAATTATATAAATATTGCACGACGTTACACACAGTGCATTCTAGCCCAGGCTTGTACTATTGAGCAGCTTCTAAATTTAAAATTAGTATAGGATCTTTGAGTGTGAGAGCTGCTTAATTTGTTCATGTAGAACTCAAACTTTGAGTATCGTTTCTGTATTCGGCCGTTAATTGTTTAGGTAGCCCTCAAATTTTGATTAGCGTCATAATTTATATTAATTTCAATTTTTTTTTAAATAAAACAAAACAGAACTTAAACATATAATTAGGTACAATATAGTACAGACACATACACACACATACGTAATAGTACAATATTTAGATTTTTAATTTAGGTAAGTATATTTAAAACTAAAAAACGCAAAAAGAACATTTTCATCAAAAGACCGAAAACGCTTTGATCATAAAACATCGCCCCAAAGCCGAACGTCAACGAAAATATTTTCAACAAATTATTGTTTCATATAAATTCCCTCACTTGATAATGGTTGGACATTAATATGCAAAGTGTGTTTGTCTGTATGTTAATCAAGTTGATATTAACCGGGTTTTATTAAATATGCCCCCGATGGAAGTTCCGACCTAATTTAACTTTCAACTCATAGTTCATTACCTCATATTTCGTATATCATATGCGAATTCGAGACGCTCAGTGGCGTTATCTGATCTTAAAAATGGTTCCGCTCCTCTAAATGGTTCTTAAATGGAGCACCGCTCGGCACGGTCATTACTTGGACTTACTTAATTTAAATTGACTTCAGGGTGGCATGTGGCTGATTGAATATCTCTGATATAAATTGTAACTTAGAATATACTACTTATATAAATTGACAAATTGTAACTAAATCTAAAATTCCAACACCACTCTTGGTACAATATAGTTGGACTTATTTATTATCTACCTACTGTAACACTTTTGTAAAACCTATATTGAGGAATAAATGAATTGAATTGAATTGATGGGTGACCGATAATTTGTGTGACAAAGATCACTTTCTCGAGCTCTTCCGTGCTTCGGAAGGCACGTTAAGCAAATGGTCCCGGTTGTTATCTCTCATTTGTATGAGGTGTTGTTCTTTTAGTCGCCTTTTACGACACCCATGGCAAGAGATGGGTAACCCTATTCTATACCGGGGATACACGGTTGAAAAACTTGTAACTATTTCAGAGCACAGCAAAACCTTCTACTATATTTTCACAGCTAACCAATGTTATAAATAGTTCGGTTTTAATCGCGAAGTGTTTATTACTTTTAGCATTGTTTCAATCAATCCTGATGAAGAGACCTGCAAAGGACTCGAAACGTTGAGCGTTGGAACAATGCTAAAAGCAATAAACACCACGCGATTAAAACCGAAAAATGAGTTTAATTTATATCCAACATCGCGAAAACGAAGAAAAATCTATATTAAGTTTATAATATTATCTTTATTATCTTGTACCAAAAGTTATACCTACTTCTAACTCTAGGGAGAGGACAACAGAGCAAATATTGTGTTCCAAAAACTTTGTACAACTTAATAATAGAAAGTCACTCAACTTCTATATTATCGTTTGTATTGTCACCCCTTAGCGCAGATAATGAAAAGTATCTAGTGTGGTCTAACTTGGTCTTCAGTGTGGAATAAAGTTTTTGTGCAATATCAGCCCTTTTAAGTTAGTTAAATCACAGTATTAAAGGTTTATATACTATATATTTTAGTAGGTTTTCTATACCTACATATGAAATTCAATGTCCTGACTGATTTACTCAACTACAAAATACTAGCTGCGTCCCACGGTTTTCCCGCTCAAGTCCCGATTCCTTGGAAATATCGGAATCAAAAGTAGCCTATGTTACTCAGGGTAACATGGTGAAAGAAGTTTTGAAATCGGTCTCGTAGTTTTTGAGTTTATTCATTACAACCATACGACACACATACGTACACACAGTAAAAAAGGTTTTTTCGAAATTCCCACAGGATCGGGTAAAGTAGCCCATGTTACTACTCGATAATGTAGCTTTCTAATTCCAAAAATTCTTTATCCAATAATTGGTTAAAGAATTTTTGGAATCGGTCCAGAAGTTTCAGAAATTACCCGAAATACATACATACATGTTACCAACGTTACCTCTTTATAATATTAGCAAACATGAGTATATTTGTATAGATAGGTTCTGGTAAACAGGGGTGTATTTATATTATGTGGTCTTATTAAGTTAGTTGCGAACCCACTCACAGCATGCTTGTATGGTAAAAATACGATCGAAACAGAAACACTGTTGTCAGAGAGAGGATACAACGGACAGGCTCTATAGAACAAATCTCAATATTTTTTGATATTTTTTTTCCACTTAAATTGCCTACGTTGAAATAGAGCTCTCGACTCCGAAAATGAAAGGGGAAAATGATGCGGCCTCCCCACAATAAAGTAGAATAAGCCGAGGCAAATTTTTATATTTCACAGTGTCATTGAATCGGCCCTTAAAAATTATGTCGGTGGCTCATTCAACCATTTCTCATTTTGAACCCAGTTTGTTGAATGGATTAAGAGCTGGCGCAAACTGGACACTTTCTGTTGCCCGACAGTTCTAATCTCTACAGGGTTAGAAATATTGTAGGTACAAAGAGAAATGCATCGTCGAAAATTCTTCTGTGAAAGGATTCGAACCTGTGCCTCTCGCTTGCTGGGCGAATGCGCTAATCACTGCGCCACATGGGAACCCACTTGACATGGTGAATTAAGAGTCCATATAACCCTAATTGCGTGACAGGGATAACGCTAGCGAATATCAGATGCGTTAATGAAGGACGTAAGATGCTACTACGCAAAATTTTAGAGCGTAAAATCAAACAATAGGTAATAACACGATAATAAAACATTAATTTTGAAATTCAAATCATGACTGCACTGTATTGAGCTAAGTTCAGTTCTTATACAAAGTTTTATTAGTTTACGTAAAATATTGACTGAGTAAAATCACTTATTTGTACAATTTAGAGGGAAGTTTGGGATTTTTTTTCTATCGAGAAAATTTTCAGGAATCGTGTTTTCACGTCATAACAGACTTAGTAAGTATCCTCGACTTTAATAAATATGGTTTCAAAAACTTTCGTTTCTAATAACTTTTGTAGTAATTCATCCTAGAAACATCAGTTCTGACCACTACGAGGCCTTAACGATCATGGGAAATTCAATATTTTCGGAATTCAACATTTTGGCACTAACGGTGTATTGTCACTGTTTTTGTTTACCGAATAAGGCTCCTTGTGTTCATCTACCAGAACAGTTTTACAACTATTGACTGGCTCGGGTGGTTAACTTTACAGTTAACGTCAATCTTTCTACAATTTATTATTCATTTTATTTTATTTAATATTCTCTATCTACATAGTTGTTTAAGTTCCGTATCCAAAGGGTAATAAAAACGGGCCCCTTTTACTAAGCCTGCACAAGTATAGAGAAAACAAAATTGAGTGTTAAACATTGACTTTTCTCGTTGCAAATCTCCTTCAAGGTTATGATAAAGTTGCCACCGCTTTACCACAACTTCTGCCTTAAAAACTTTGAGCCCGATCGAGCCAATTTCATGCAAATTATGCATCATCGACGCGATACTTGATACTGGTAAGATGTAAAAGATGAACCTACGATGCCAAAACTAAAAGAAGAAGAAATATTTAACAAGCTCTCAAATTTTAAGTAGTGCTTCAATATTCGGCCGATAAACTGAGTGGACCGATTTAATGTGAACGAACCATCGGCCGATGAAAAAGTCCCTGAGCAGTCTGCGGTCCTACTAAAAAGTGTCTTTATTTTGGCTTAGGATGGTTTGTGTGGGTTTCCCTTCGTAAACCATGAAGGATTTTGATAATTTTAACATCTCACCTTTTTATTATTTCGGATAAATTTAAATAATAACCTCGTTGTTTTGAGTAAAATCGCATTAATCACCACTTAAATGCTCACCGGAAACTTTATTTTCAACTAGTACCGACCCCTGGTTTCACTCGCGTAATTCCAGATCCTGTGGGAAGTTCCAAAAATCCATTCCTATGGGGTTAAAAACTTAAAAGTCGAGGCAAGTAATGCTAAACCTAAGAGAATAGATTTAGGTAGGTACATACTTACACAGACGGAAAATCCCGCGGGATCAAAACCGCAGGACTCTGCTAGTTAATATAAGTACACACGATTTTATGGGACCAACTCGGGACTCTCACTTTCCAATTAAAAAAAGAATTATTAAAGTCGGACTTATCATAGGTACATACAAACATACAATACGGGTCGAATTGAGAAACTCCTCCTTTTTTGAAGTCGGTTAAAAAAAGTCAGAAAACAAGCCAATGCTTGTTTACAAAGCAATATAGTTTTTAACTACCGGTGGATCCATTCAATAGCTTTTCATAGAGCAAATATCGAAGCAATAAAACTTTGTTTACAGAAAACTATACCACTGTTTGTGCACTTTATATCCGGGGGTATAAACCGTTGGGTTCGGACGCCATATTAGATCTTATTACATAACAATAGAGTTCCAAATTGAAGGTCAGGTAATTGGTTAGAGCGAAGTTACTGATATAAAAAGTTTAGGGGGTTATCCATGTAATAGACTCGTCTAAAAGATCTTTTTTTTCCATACCTAAATGAACGTTTGACCACTACCACTTTTTCTATGTTTCATATGTAAATATTTTACAAAAAAAGTAAGTATAATATTATTTAGGATTATCTGTTGTCTAGTAGGGTAGACTGGGTACGATTGTGCCACAGGACGAAAGTGACAGTCATAGTATTGTCTCAACCTACCCATAGTACATACCTAGTGTTTAGTTTGATGCTAGATTGCGCTTTGTGTAACGTTGTGTCGTTTTGACGTCGTCAAAATTTATTTATTTGTTCGATTTACTATTATAAGTAGGTGTACCATGTTTCTAGATATTTCTATATACGCACATAAAACACCAGTGTTCTACCCCGATTGCACTGTACAAAAGCCGTATCAAAAACGTTTGAAATAAAAAAAACATGATAGATATTGATGATGAAGTGGACATCTGGACAAATTGTGTCAGTTCGTCGAGCAGTGAAATAGTGTCAATTTGTGTCAATTGGTCTAGTAATTTGTCAAGTCTTCGAAAATTGTCAACTCGTCAAGTCTTTTTTGTCAATAAAAAATATAAATAAATAAATAATAATAAATAAATTCTGTGAACAACACACAGCGCCATCTAGCCCCGTGGTAAGCGACTAAGCTTGTGTTACGGTGACTAGACAACGGATATAATACTTATATTTATTTTCTTTTGTAAATACATACATATTATACATAGAAGGACACCCAGACCGGACACAAATATTTATTTTTAAGCATAAATACTTGCACCCGGCGGGAATCGAACCCGCAACCTCCTGCATTGCAGTCGCGCTCTCGCACGACGCGCCACAGAGGTCGTCGTTGAATATTGATTATTTGAAGAAATGCTTGCCAAAAATTTGCACCCGATAGGACTTGAACCTACAACCCTGACATTCCGTGTCATCCGCTCGCCAATTACGCTACAGGTGCTCTTTCTACCGTGATGAAATAATCAGATTATCAGTCATCCAAGTGTGGAAACTTTAAAAAACAACAATAATATATTTGTTGATTTTAAGCACGTAGTTGCTTTACAAAATGCACTTAAAATTACAAAACAACAACGTATTTACAGCACTTCTGTGTTTGATGGTACGCGACGTACATTCGGTGTGAAAAGGGGGTTTTACCTTTTATTGTCAATTCGTCAAGCAGTTAATTAGTGTCAAATTGCCAAGTCGTGCATTTGTAGACACAAATGCACGACTTGGCAATTTGGACAAAAAAGTATTTGTTGTGTCAATTTGTCAAAAAACTGAGAACTTATCAAGTCTTTTTTGTCAATAAAAATATTCCTCGATTCTACGCACGTATATTTGCTTTACAAAATGCACTAAAAATCTCAAAACAACAAAGTTTTTACAGCACTTCTGTGTTTGATGGTATGCGACGTACATTCGGTGTGAAAAGGGTGTTTTACCTAAGTGGTAAACCTGATTACATGTGAGTGCAAAACTTTGTTTAAATTTATTTTGTTCTGTAGGTACTAAAATTATGAATTTAAAGACTTGTGACTCTGAATGTACGCTCGAACTGTTCATGTGTGCGAGTGTAACGTAAATATATTTACGCAGGAGTGACAGAGACAGACATAGACCCTGCTATTATAAAACGAGTTTTAAGTCCCAGACCTGGTTTAAACCATGATTTACTATGGCCAATTCATGGTTTAAACCAGGTCTGGCCTTAAAAAACTCCTTTAATAAGGAGAGAGGTTATTTTTTTTAATTCTTCCGATGAGGGTCACCCATCCAAGTAATGGCCGCGCCAAGTGTTTCTTAACCCGCACGGCCATTCAATATCGGCAGGTGCAGCTGGGTCAATAAGTCCTTAGCTTCGTTACAAAAAAATGCTGTGCTGCACCCACATAGTGATAAAATAAAATACTAGAACCAAATTAACATCAAATAAACATCACTCTTGCGGTGAAGAAAAACATCGTAAAAAAAACCACCTTGTCCTAGGACTTACCATGGTCCGAAGACATTCGCCAATCTGGAGTAGGCTCCCGTAGCGTCTTATTCATAACCCCTTTAAGAGAAGGCCATTGCCCTACAGTGGGACCAATAAAAAGCCTAACAACAACGACAAAACGGAATATAATATTCATATCATTTATCTACCTATATAAAAGAAAGTCGTGTAAGTTACACTATTTATAACTCAAGAACGGCTGGTTGCCAGCACTAGTATCATCTATAAAGAGGAAAGATTTGTATTTTTGTGTGTATGTATGTATGTATGTTTGTTATGAATAAACTCAAAAACTACTAGACCGATTTCAAAAAATCTTTCACCATTAGAAAGCTACATTCACCCTGAGTAACAAACTACTCTTGATTCCGATATTCCCACGGGATCGGGACATATGCGGGTGAAACCGCGGGATGCAGCTAGTCAATAATAAAATCTTCATTTCCTATAACCCTGTACCTATGTAGGTATAAGGTACGAGATTAAAGTAGGTACCTACATTTCCAATCCGAACCCTAATTTGTTACAACACAAATATTCCAAATTGAAATCACTCGAACTGGCCGGGACTAGCGCTAACACGTTAATTTACAAAATACAGATCTAAAGCCTATTTCATACTTCGCCACGCAATGAATAGATTTAATTAAGATTACAAGAGATCTGAAGATAGTTGGATTGAACCATGCAATCGTTGCAGACCGAACACTTCTTGTCGGTCGATAGTTCTTCTCATCAGGAGTGGTATTTTTGAGTATTAATTTTTTTAATGTGCCACAGTGTTCACAATAGCAATTCACCCCGGCACCGATCTGTGGTACCCGGCAGTTGAAATTTTGGAATATATTTGAGTCATACGGCTTCTCGACTATACTCTTTCCTACTCAGGTAAGATCGGATAATGGGGAAGACCCCCTTAATAAAAAAAATGAAAAAAAAATGAAATAAATGATTTATATTTATTTATTTATATTTATTTATTTATATTTATTTAATAATAATTTACTGTAGTAGACTACAGTAAATTATTATAGTCTTGCATCGGCCGACAAAAAGTGTTTAGCATGCGCGTGTTTTTAATCTAGCGATTACTATCTCGTTTTAACATACAATTTACATAACGGAGTAATCAGGCTGCAATTCGGTATTTTTTCCTCGGATGTTAGAAGGTTTTTAAATAAATGTCTCCATAGCTTTTCGTTCTTCAAATCCGACTTAAGTTTTTAAACTTACACGGTTTCCGTCTATCGTTATAATTAGACCATGTCAAGATCGCGTTGTAGATAATCATTTTTATTAATTACTCCGACGTTTCGGCAAACGAGTCACACCGGCCGTAATCGCGAGAATTATCTACAACGCGATCGAGACCCGTGTTTCTAATAATAATGACCGACAAAGGTTGTCGTTGTCGACTTTGTGAATCCATCTGTGGCCTTAGAATATTGAGACTGTCAGAGAATATTGTGGCTGTTAGTCATGATTTTGTTTTTTTAAGTCACCTATCTAAAAACCATTGATATTGACTGATAGACGAATCTAACGATTACATAAAAGGTAGCCGCGGAAAACATATTAACCCATTCCTTGCACCCGGGTAGAATAGGTTACCTTTATTGCGTTAATACCTATACAAAAAAATAGACATTGCTCAGTTACAATCCCTACTCAAATTATAAATGCGATAGTAATTCTGTCTGTATAGAAGATAGTTAAATATAATCACATTGGTATTATAGAACTTACTAAATCAAAGTCATATCAACTTCCGTGATTAATTTATGTATCTGAAAAGGCAGTAATTAGCTCATGTCAAATGCAATAGGCAACTGGACGGCAAGTACAATCTGAATCAGGCCCAAAACTGGGTCAACGAAATCCTATTGACCACATTTTTGGTTAAAATTAAGTAGTTACTAATGCCGGAAATTTATAACCGATCTCTCGATCAAATCGAACGATTTTAGTTCAATATTTTGACATAAGGTCACATAAGGGGGAAGTGCTTCTTATGGGGAAAGCGCGGCGAAAATCAATTTACCGGACAACGCGGAACTAGAATGCTTTGCTATATTTCTCTTTCTTTCTCTTTCCGTGGGCTCGCGCTTCTTCTCGGGCTTCTTTTCAGTGGGCTCGCTGCCAAAATATGATGGATAGTAAATATACTTATTATGTAGATAGATAGATAGATTTTTTTATTTGCACAACATAAACAAAGAAAATACAAAAAAACACATATACAAAAGTAAATAATAAACAAGCTTAATATTAAGTTGCACAAATGGGCGGCCTTTCGCTGAAAGCAATTTCTTCCAGGCAACCTTTGGATCGAATAGAACTGTAACAGCTTGAGGTAGGCAGTGTTACAGCTTGGGGTAGGCAGTGCACCTAGAGTTTACCACATATCTCAGTTTTAAGATAAGTGGTTAAAATATCATAAATAATACCTATAAATATATGATTAATGTATAAAGTGTTACTGTTTCTAAAAATAAATATATTTACCGAACTTACAATTGATAAATTGATAAAATCGCCATCTAGTGACGATATTTATGTAGATATTTCTCATATCATAATAGGCGATTTTAGGAATATAACTATTGTAAGTCCAGTAATTTGATGTTCGCTGCACTTTCCCCATAAGTCGCACTTCCCCCTAGTAACCTTAAAAGGTTTTCAAAGAAAAAGTCGAGGAGCTCATTGGTCTCATGTCGTCCCGTTCGAGTTGAAAGTTTTGGCGTCCGGGACGGATGAAAGCTTTAGGGTAAGTCGACAGGTATCTTCTATCCCGGTGAGGTAGCAAACACAGATTGGAACAGATTACATTCAAACGATCAAAACTAAAACCAAAACAATATATATCTACTGCTTTTTTTAAAACCAATGTTTTTAAAACTTTAGTACTCGGCGGGATTCGAACCCGAGACCAATGTCAATCCGAACCAGCGCGTTTGACCCCTTAGCCACGGGTTACCTAAAACTTTAGTAGTTTTTTCTAGGTGAGGTTTCACACTAAGTTACAAAAGAATATAACTAAAAAACTTTCATAGATTTTCAAACACTCGTAACTGACAATTTTATGTTTTCTATTCATCTTCAAACAAATCTTACCCCTGATTCTTATCCAGGAGGGCGTTTCAAAAGTTGAGAACACGAATAATAGGGACTGCTGTGTACAAACGACAGGTAAGTCCGGGTACTTTTGATGACAACATAGGTAGATTTGATCCTAAACTCTAATCGGTTTTGGACACTGCAAAATGAGAAATTTAAAGCTGGACCAGACCGGATGCATAATTCTACTGTCAACCCTACTATCACAGTGACAGTAGAATCATCGTATCGGCTCGGACACACTGCTTGCGTCGTCTTCATTACAAAAGCAGTGTGTCCTGTCTCATACAGTTTCATACATTACAACTCAGCGGTAGGTACGTGCACGTCTACGCTTACGTTAAGTATACGCATCCGGTCTGCTCCAGCCTTAGCGGAATCTAAGCGGAATACAGAAATAGATAAGCGAAGTTACGCGCGAATTGCGCGAGAATTTGTGCATAATTAATACACAATATGTCCATTAACGTTGTACTGATCTATGATTTAAATTGATCACTTAAAGAGGTGAAACTAGATTAATCCTGATCTTTTGATATCTGCATATCAAACATCGCATCGCAATCGATTTAGTAGGTATGGCGTGAAGGAGTATCAGGCACTAACAACCGAATACAGAAAAGCCACTTAAAATTTGTGGCGTACTTAAATAATTGGGCAGCTTCTAAATTTAAAAATAGTATGGGAATTTTTGAATTTGAGAGGTGCTTAGTTGTTAAAGTAGAACTTAAATTTTGAGTTGCGTTTCTGTATACCTACTTACTAAGACAGGATAAGCGTCAATAAGCATATTATTGACGCTTCGACCTTGGCTAGTATGAGTTGACCAGTTTCGCGAATTCCTTTAAAGCTGGCTTATCACGGTGTGAGATATCGCAAGTCGCGCCGCACCCCGGTCGCGCCGAGTCACCACGAATCGCACGAGATCGCACGAGCTAGCCCGCGTCGCCTCGAGCCAATACCTTTACACGGCGCGTAGGCGCGGGCCCCTGTTTCATAAAGCTGACAATCCAACAGGTGCGACATATGTCAAGAAGCAACAATTTGTCAATTATTCTATTTCATAAAACTGACAGGCAACAAAATTGTCATGGTGGAAAATTTACAAACACGTCAAATTGTCGCGACAATTTGACATTTTTCTGTTTCATAAAACTTTTTGTGCGACAGCTGACATTTTGTGACATTATGTCGGGAAAAACTTGACAAATCTGCTTTATGAAACATAGAATTGTCGTGGCATATTTGTAAAATTGTACGATTATTGCGACAGGCCTTACCCTTCCGTCTCGGAACCCGACAAATATGTCGGCGACCATTGTCGGTGAGAATTGTCGCGTTTTCTTGACACATGTCGCATTTATGAAACGCGTTCTACAATTATAATTATGTCAAGGTTTCACCTGTCGCTTTTTAAAATAATTGACATTTTTATGAAACAGTCTAAGCGTGACAATTTGAAAATTATGTCAGTTTTTGACATATAAGTCGGATTGTCGGCTTGAGTTTGAGGCTTGGGCTTGACTTGAGATATCTCGCGCCGTGAGAACCCAGCTTTAGAAAAATACTTCACGACCGTGCTGGCACTGCCTTTACTAAACAAATCAAAAGCCTCGATAATTAGTACGTTAGGCATTTTAATATTTAAAACGTTAACAACACGCACGACCTTCTTTTCCAACATCGGCAGTTAGTTAGTTATAATAAATAAACGACTTCTTAAAATAAACAACCCCTAATTAAATAGGTACCATCTAATTAATACATTTTATAGGAAAATTTACAGCCCTTTTTATTTTAAACGAAAGTAGGTAATATTATAAATTAAAATCACTGCTGCAGCTGATACAAAGTGTCGCCGGGTTATCTAGTTTGTATTTTTTTGTCATTTATCGTACCTATACGTGAGACCTATGGTAGGTACGTTTTTTTTTATTTCAGAAAAAATCTTACGTTTGGTCGTTGTAGTTGACATTTTTTTCTTTCGAAGGATTTGTCAAATCGTAGCCTACAATGAGGAGAAACACTAACTTTTTATCCCGGCAGAGGGCGTTAGTCGAATGATCTTAGGTTTGAATTAAGAACTGCCAAACAGGTGTTTTTTACAACTCTCGGCGCCAAATTGGCCATATCAGTCTCAGACCGAAAGAAAAAAGAAACTCGGCGTTTTTATTCGTGGGGGACCATCAACAAAAAAAAAAAAGATCATCCGATGCCAGCGCCATCTGCTCACAGGTTTGCGTGTGCCACCCCATTGAAACACGAAGTATATTTTATGACAATAACGACACAACCTAGGTCTCTTTTAGAGATTTTATTATAGTTGGACGTTTGACCACTATCAAAGCTCAGGTCTAAGATTTAGAAGATCATCTAGAAGATAGGAGGACAAGATTTGATCCGTCTTGCCTCTGAATAATCGATAATGCTACGACTACATTGAATTGCGAAGATTCGTGTTAGGTTGTCGCGATAAAAACTTCGTGTTTGATCTACGACGAAATGGCCACATCTAGGCTACGTCGCGACAAACTAAAATATCGCGTTAGGATGAATTCTTTAGCCAGACGTGTCGCGACAACACGAATCATCGCGTTATCGCGATAATGTAGTCACTGAGTATGGAAAAGAGATTCTTTTTGAATTTGGTTACTCAACTCTATGGTCCCAGTGACATAAATATACCAGAAGCGCGAACCGGGGATACCTACGTGGTATTTATCATCAGGCAATATTACAGCGTACCTTTTTTGGGACGTAGCATTAATGGAACACTCGTTACCTCACATGAGTGTGCTTGCACATTGTACACTCAAGTGCAAAATTATTCAAACATTAGCTTGTTTGAAAACGCTCGCCGGGTTTGAATTTCGACCCTTTTATTATGTTCTTTTTTTAAATCTCACTTCGTATTACAATTTACAAGTGTCGAATTTGCATCTAACCGCTGAGTTGTGATCAAAGAGTTTCAATTCGGTTAAAATGATGGGAAGTAAGTAGATTTTTTGTTTAAGGGTTTATGGTTCGAAAGTTCGAGTTCGGTTATTGTTCGAAAACCGGTGGAGTTTTAATTCTATTCTATTCATTAAAATGTTAGTTTATGATTTTAATTTAGTTTCTTTAATCTAAACATAATTATAAAATTCAATATTCTGACTGATTGAATGACTAACTGACTGAACCATAATAATTATATATATACTGCGTCCCACGGTTTCACCCGCGTAAGTCTTGATCCTGTGGGAATATCGGGATCAAAAGGAACCTATGTAACTCAGGGCAGCTTTCTAATGGTTAAAGAATTTTTGAAATCGGTCCAATAGTTTTTGGGTTAATTCATAATAAAAATACAGACACACACACACAAAAATACAAATCTTTCCTCTTTATAATATCAGTATAGATAAAAAATGTACAATTAATAAACGACGTCTTTTGTCGGAGGCGTTAACTCTAAAGTTAACCCGAGTCAGTCAATAGTTGTAAAACCGATGACGTTCAAACCGAGCCTTAGTCGGTAAACAAAACAGGTAGAAGGTATATTCGTTAATTTACCATGTCACGTGGGTTCCCGTGTGGCGCAGTAGCGAGAGGCACAGGTGCGAATCCTATCATGGAAGAATTTTTGATGATGCATTTCTCATTGTGAAATGTTTCTAATTGGAACCTCTTGTTCAAAAGAGCAAAAACATATTAAATTCTGTAGATGCATAAAATGACATCTGAAACGGCACCAAAAATCCTGATCAACCACTTAACCATCAATAAAAAAAACAATGTCGTCTGTCAATCTCTTTCTACTCGTAGTTTATGGACAACAAAAAAGGGTAGATTTTTTGCTCGTTAGTGTAATGGTAACATTTATACAAGTGGAAATTAGGTTCTGTTTCCAAGAAAATACACTTCGAGTAATTCGGTTGGTAAATGATTTATGTGAACCTAAGTGGAATTACCAGTAAGGTTAGTGAATTTGTGACAGTATGCGGTTTCCCCGGTGAATTACTACAATAGATAGATAGATTTTTCGTACCAAATTGTTACAAAAGAAACGTAGGAAAATAGAGAACATCTAATCCTGTCATCAAATTATAATTTTCTAATACCTACTAAACCAGCGGTTGCTTAAGCGGTGGGGGGACGCGAATCCCAGGGGGGGAGAGGCTTTTACAGGGGGTGTGGGCTACCTGTATAAAAAAATTTGCGAACGCTAAGAGAATGCATTCCAGACTTTTCAATATGACCAATGAAATTATCTGAAGTTTCCTTAGTGGGCGCATGTTAAGAACCTTATCGGCCCCGCAGCCACCTCTATTAGGGCCCTATCAAAGGTTTTTGGTACTACTTACCAAATACCGTTTGTATGACTTTGTAAAACTTTAATGAGCAATAAAAATAGTTGATAATTATTATAAGTACAAATTGTTATTTCAAAATTATCTTTTGTCATCCGGCCTTATTATTAGGTATTATTTTTGCAATCGTATGCTTCTGGTATAAGGGTCTCGCGACACAGGCTAGTCCTAGTGCGAGCCCCACTGTTTACATAAACTCGCCTGCTTGCACATACCCGAGGCAAGTGGGTTTCGGGAGGGGAACTAAGGGTCTCCTCCTTTGGATCAGGGTACCGCGGGGTTGGGCTAGCCCGGCAGCCAGAACGGCCACATCTATCGGTGGCTTAGTAAGGAGATGTCGCCCAACTTGGGTTTGGCCTCGCGGGGGCTTGTGGTTTTCAGCCGCAGAGGACGGCACGTTTGTCAACTCTGGTATGCTTGTCACCGGGGGTCGTCCTCATACGCGGCGAGCGCTTTGCACGTCGTTTCGACGAGTGCGCGAGGCTCAGGAGTAGCCTTAGTGGTGCCTCTCGGGGTGCCGCATCTCCGGCTGCGCTGTGCCAGAAAGCGTAGGTCTCTACGCTAGGGAAGACCGGTCCTTACCAGGATTTATAGGCTCTTGGTAGGCATGTGGATTCATGCCAGGAAGTGAGCGTGCCTTTAACAGCTCCGGTACCACACATGGAAATGTGGTAGGTGGCCTCTCCGCCGGCCCCAGCGAGGTTGTCGTTAGCTCCTCTTCCGAGGAACGAGTGGTGAGCGGCTTCATTGCTCCGGTACCAGTCTGGACAATCTGGTAGTGCCGTTTTGGGCACGGGGAAGCTCTCCCTTATCAGAGAACCGAAACTAGCGTTTTGGGGACACGATCTGTCTATAACTGATCCCGCACGGTTGCCCTCCGGGGTGGCCGGACGGAACAGCGGACCCATCTCTTCATACCCTAGCTGGTTATAGCTTGGGACGCTATAACATATATGCGTAGAAGTCATGGAACGGGTTGCTGTTTACATAAACTTCCGAAACCGAATCTAACCGAACCGAACCTAGCGTTTGGGGACACGATCTGTCTATAACTGATCCCGGACGGTTGCCCCTCCGGGGTGGCCGGACGGAACAGCGGACCCATCTCTTCATACCCTAGCTGGTCATAGCTTGGGACGCTATAACATATATGCGTAGGTGTTCGAGAAACGGGTTGTGTTTACATAAACTTAGTGGTGCCTCTCGGGGTGCCGCATCTCCGGCTGCGCTGTGCCACAAAGCGTAGGTCTCTACGCTAGGGATGACCGGTCCTTACCAGGATTTATAGGTTCATGGTAGGTATGTGGATTCATGCCGGGAAGTGAGCGTGCCTTTAACAGCTCCGGTACCACAGATGGATATGTGGTAGGTGGCTTATCTACCGGCCCCAGCGAGGTTGTCGTTAGCTCCTCTTCCGAGGAATGAGTGGTGAGCGGCTTCATTGCTCCGGTACCAGTGTGGACAATCTGGTAGTACCACTTTGGTACGAGGTAGCTCTCCTTTAAAAGAACCGAAACTAGCGTTTGGAGGCACGATCTGTCTATAACTGATCCCTGACGGTTGCCCCTCCGGGGTGGCCTGACGGTGCAGCGGCGGTACTCTCTTCATACCCTTGCTGGTCATAGCTGGGGACGCTATAACATATATGCATAGTTTTAGAGGAATGGGTTTCCTTCCTGTTTACATAAACTTGTAATTTTCTTTTTTGGATAAATGTTTTTATTTATTTTTTGTATCTAAATATAGATTTCTTATTTTCCATGCCTATCTGTTAAGCTGGGGTCATATGGCCCGTTGTATCACAGACCAGGCCAGGCCGCGCCACGCCTGTCGAGGCCTGTGCGACTGATTTTCGTCTCGCGCGACGACAGGCTTCCATCGAACGCTACGGTTCCCACAGCCTGTCTGTCTGGTCTGGCGCGATCTGGCTTGGGAAAGGGGAAAGCACGGGACGTGGGCCCCCAGCTTTAGGTGTAACCCAGTTTTAAATTTGTTTCGTAGTGACGACTAGCCAGAGAGCCGTGCCATGACAAAATTAAAATATTTTAGGAACGCTGGACTAGGTTATGTATTTTAAGAAAATCAATGGATTTATAAGCTACCTACTCTATTCTTTCAGATATGGGCTGCTTGTAGATGGCGCTGAGTGCAATGTCGCATTATACAAATTATATTTACTAACCCCCTTACTTATAAACGATGGCTAAGTTTATGTTACGTTTGTCTTTTACTGTGACATTGTGTTAAATTAACAAACAGAAACAAACGTTACATAAACATAGTCATCGTTTATAAGTACGAGGGTTAATTATCATTTTAAAACCAACGAGGCGTTTGAACAAATTTCACGTTCTCTTTCCGCATGGAAGCATCAAAAGCGTCTAAATCAGAGAACGGTCAATTTCGGGTGTTTGAGAAGGACGTGTAGGCTTCCGGGGAAGTACCTTATACTGAGAAATTTTTCGGGGGGAATCGAAACAGGGGGAAACGGAATTGGGGGGAAACGGAACGAACCCGAGAATCCACGGTTCAGTGAGACATTTGAACCGTGAGATCATCACATAAAGACCTACGTGAGAACATGAAATTAATTTGATCTGTAGATAATTAAAGTTTTGTAAAACAATTCTATTAAGTTTACCCAATTATTTAAAAAAGAATTTTCACTTTAAAGAACTTAATTATCTAAAATCTATACTTAAAACAATATTTTTTGTCCCAACATTCAATGCTTCCTGCTTCAGCACGAGCCTAACTCAAAAAAAAAAATGCGTTACCTAACAACTGTGTCGCTGGAGCTCGCTTAATTAGCTCTTTTTATTAGAGAAGGGGAGGTCGTGGTTTTAAGTCCCGCAGCATTGAACTTTGATAAAATATAGCATTTTTCTATAATATACAAATTCTATTAAGTTTACTAAAGACAGGAATGTGGTGGCTTTGAAGTACTTATTTTAGAATCTAAAAAAATATGTTACAGGCAAACTATCACCACGAAAACCCTATCGAGACCTTGAAATAAAACTTGAGATATTGTTGTATACGCACACACATCCAAGCCAATATAATCTGTTAAAAGATTGTTTATTTATTGACAACAATAATAGCATTACAGGATTATCCCTTGCGCTACCACAGACTTTAGTAAACTAGTATAGGGCTTCATAAGTATGAGCTCTACACACAAAAACAAAATCGTTTCTATTTATGATATCTATCTTAAAGGACTCTTCTAGCTTCTTATTTTTAGGATTCCGTACCAAACGAGTAAATACGGGACCCTTTTACTAAAACTCAACTGTCTGTCTTTCACCAGGCTCTATCATATGAACCGTGATAGCTACACAGTTGAAATTTTCACAGATAATGTATTTCTGTTGCCTTTATGTTGTTACATTTATGTTAATTAATGACATATAGGCACTCAGAACATAAGACACAAACATCTTTATAAAGCGGTAACTATAGACAATGGATATAATACTTAAATTTATTTTTCTTTTGTAAATACATACATTTTATACATAGAGTGACACTCAGACCCAGACTAATTATTTTTAAGCATAAATACTTGCGCAACTGTGTAGCCCCGGCATAGAATAGGGTTACCCCATCTCATCCCGTGGGTGTCGTAAAAAGCGACTAAGGGATCCGAGGGAGATTAGCAAACCTTACGTTCTTCAAGCGCGGTGGCGGATAAACGGCTTGATTCCTAAGAGGGTTGGTGTCAGGCAGGCGGCCGGCCGTAAAGACATTGCCAAATCTAATTGCAGAAGGTATGGTAAATGATGACTTACCGACTGCGCCGACCCCAAATAAAAAAAACAATTTGGAGTTTAGCGGACCCTGGGCTGAGAGGGATGCAACCGAAAACATCGCTCGGATGAGAGAAACTTGCGTCTGCGCGGGAATCGACCCCGTAACCTTCTGCATTGCAGTCGGGCATTCGCACGACGCGCCACAGAGGTCGTCAAACAACGTAGGTGGAACTGTCATGTGCTTGCGATATATTCGTACTTCGTGCCAAATGGGTTGCGGGTTCGGTATTTAATTTAATTCGTTTAGAAGTTTCTGGAACACTAATTGCTGTATTAATGTATGTTTTCGGTCGCCGTTCGGATGCTTCGGGAATTGATCGTTTTGAGGGCTATCTGTACGTGTACGGTTTGTCTCTTCTACATTTTATCTATATCTATCTTACAATATTATAAAGCTGAAGAGTTTGTTTGTTTGTTTGTTTGAACGCGCTAAACTCAGAAACCGCTGGTCCGACTTAAAAAAAAAATTCAGTGTTGAATAGTCCATTTATTGAGGAAGGTTATTTATAGGCTATATTATATTTTCAAATAAATTCGGCGGACGAAGTCGCGGGCACTGCTAGTATTCTATACAGGGTGTTTTGACGAGGGAGTATTAAGCCGAAAGGGGGTTGTTCTAGAGGTTTCGGCGAACAACTTTTATTCTACGACTTTTGGAAATTCGAACTTTTTTTTCGAAAATTTTAAAGTTGTACAACTAAAAAAAACAGCTGATTTGTAAAAAAGGCAATTAATGTTTAGGTTGTAGTGGTCCAAACTAAATAAAAGGGCACCCTAAGGCCAATGACCTCAAACTCTAAAAAACAGCTGATTTTCATGGAAACTTTAAACTCAAAATTTTCGAAACATACTTTGAATTTCCAAAACTTGTAGAACAAAAGTTGTTCGCCTAGACCTCTAGAACAACCCCCTTTCGGCTTAATTCCCCCTCCTCGGAGCACCGAGTAGGTATAATAGCTAGCTGTCCCGGCGAATTTAAGCCGCCTTAGAACTTAGAATAAAACAAAAAACTAAAGATACGGTACCTAGTCTCGGAAAATGAGACGGTAAAACTGCGTCAGTCGTATGTCGAACCGTTGCCGCTGTGCTGTCACACTGCGATTATCTTTTTGACATCCATAAGAATGCCTTTTTGCTAATTTACAAAGCTTAAATCATTTTTAAAGACAAATGTTTTTAATACAATAATTTTATGAAAATGCATGTAGGTGTTTCTAGCTCATTTTTCGAATACGCAATGTTAGAATATACTATTTTTGTTTTTATCTAAGCTGAGAAGCAAAACAATGTTCTAAGCTACCCCCTCACTAATTTTTAGCTTAATCACAGTTCAGCCGTTCTTGAAGTATACATAGAGTAGGTAACACGACTTTTATGTATATAAGTAGTAAGATATAATAGATTAATAATATATAGTTACTAGCTGACCCGGCAAACGTTGTTTTGCCTTATAAATTATAGATAGTAGCCGATTCTCAGACCTACTGAATACGTATACAAAATTTCATAAAAATCGGTCAAGCCGTTTCGGAGGAGTACGGTAACTAACACTGTGACATGGAAATTTTATATATTAGATATATAGTTACTAGCTGACCCGGCAAACGTTGTTTTGCCTTATAAATTATAGATAGTAGCCGATTCTCAGACCTACTGAATACGCATATATAAAATTTGGTAAAAATCGGTCGCGCCGTTTCGGAGGAGTACGGTAACTAACACTGTGACATGGAAATTTTATATATTAGATATATAGTTACTAGCTGACCCGGCAAACGTTGTTTTGCCTTATAAATTATAGATAGTAGCCGATTCTCAGACCTACTGAATACGCATATATAAAATTTGGTAAAAATCGGTCGCGCCGTTTCGGAGGAGTACGGTAACTAACATTGTGACATGGAAATTTTATATATTAGAAGAATTAATTAATCTATAACTAAAGGACTATATGCTAAACCAGTAGGCATGAGGTTCTTGAAGAAATTACTTATCTTCTATACCTATTGACTGACTTAAAATAAAATAAAAAATGCATTTTGTGAACAACACACAGTGCCATCTAGTCCCCATGGTAAGCTACTAAGCTTGTGTTACGGTGACTAGACAACGGATACCAAACTTATATTTCATTTTCTTTCGTAAATACATAAGTACCTACGTTATAATAACCTTATTTCTGGTCTAGGTGTCTCTATGTATACTATCTTATTATACCTAGGTACATAGAAGGAAACCTAGATCAAAAACATATATTTATTTTTAAGCACAAATAAAATACCTATTCCCGGGATCGAACCAGCAACCTTTTATGCATTGTACGACGTACGACGTACGACGTTACACACAGCACAAGACGTTACACACAGCGCAATCTAGCCCCAAACTAAGCACTAGGCTTGTACTATGGGTACTAGACAACGGATATACTACACATTATACTTTTTGTAGTCAAATATTCACCCGCTGCGCCAAAGAAGTCAAACGGCAATGACGATATGATCACAATCTTTTGCGTCAGACGTTACAAAGGTCATTGCCATTAATACTGTAACTTAATTAAAAGCAAAAAATCCCGTAAAAGTTCTCTAAAAACAAAAAGTGTGTGCACCAAACAATCCCAAGCACCCTAAATCGACTCCTAATTAGGTACCCTTTACAAACAAGATAGCTAAAGAAACGCAAAATGAACAAGGCTTCGTAGAAAAACTCGAAGTTCTAACCCCAAAATTAATCATTCATTCCTTACCCGGTTTAGGAAAACCTATGTTATACAGAGAGATCAATCTAGACCAAAAAGGAATATTTATTTTTAAGCATAAATACCTGTTCCTGGCGGGAATAGAACCCGCAACCTTCTGCATTGCAGTCGAGTACTTGCCAAAGAAATCAAATGGTAATGACAACACGATCACAATCTTCTGCGTCAGACGTTACAAAGTACATTGCCATTAATACTGTAACTTAATTAAAAGCAAAAAATCCGTAAAAGTTCTTTAAAAACAAAAAGTGTATGCACCAAACAATCCCAAGCACCCTAAATCGACTCCTAATTAGATACCCTTTACAAACAAGTTAGCTAAAGAAACGCAAAATGAACAAGGCTTCGTAGAAAAACTCGAAGTTCTAACCCCAAAATTAATCATTCATTCCTTACCCGGTTTAGGAAAACCTATGTTATACAGAGAGATCAATCTAGACCAAAAAGGAATATTGACGACCTGACGACCACTGTGGCGCGTCGTGCGAAAGCGCGACTGCAATGCAGGAGGTTGCGGGTTCGATTCCCGCCGGGTGCAAGTATGTATGCTTATAGAATAAATATTTGTGTCTGGTCTGGGTGTCCCTCTATGTATAATATGTATGTATTTACAAAAGAAAAATAAATATAAGTATTATATCCGTTGTCTAGTCACCGTAACACAAGCTTAGTAGCTTACCACGGGGCTAGATGGCGCTGTGTGTTGTTCACAGAATTTATTTATTTTATTTATTTTTAAGCATGAATACCTGTTCTTGGTGGGAATAGAATCCGCAACCTTCTGCATTGCAGTCGAGTACTTGCCAAAGAGATCAAATGGTAATGACAACATGATCACAATCTTCTGCGTCAGACGTTACAAAGGTAATTGCCATTAATACTGTAACTTAATTAAAAGCAAAAAATCTCGTAAAAGTTCTCTAAAAACAAAAAGTGTGTGCACCAAACAATCCCAAGCACCCTAAATCGACTCCTAATTAGGTACCCTTTACAAACAAGTTAGCTAAAGAAACGCAAAATGAACAAGGCTTCGTAGAAAAACTCGAAGTTCTTACCCCAAAATTAATTATGCATGCCTTACCCGGTTTAGGAAAATCTTAGTAGGTACAAGCTTAACACCTTGTTTGTCCCCTTTTATGTCTCGACCTAATTAGCAATAGTGTTTTGTTTTTAAGAAACTTTGCCGGTTTCTTTATTAATTTGACGACTTCTGTGGCGCATCGGGGGAAGGCCTGACTGGTTGCAGGTTCGATTCCCGCCAGGTGCAAGTATTTATGGTTAAAAATAAATATTTGTTTTTGATCTAAGTGTTTTCTATGTTTCATTATGGATGGGTTTTGAAAAAAAAAGTATAATATGTAGTATATCCGTTGTCTAGTACCCATAGTACACGCCTAGTGCTTAGTTTGGGGCTAGATTGCGCTGTGGGTAACGTCGTGCAATATTTATTTATATTTTTGCTCAGTATTTTTGTCGCCTTTTATGTCTCGACCTAATTAGCAATAGTGTTTTGTTTTTAAGAAACTTTACCGGTTTCTTTATATTAATTTTCTTGGCAGTGCAAGGAGTTTTAACGTTTTCTGTAACTTGGGAAGTTTTCTTTTTAACGTTGTGCATAAATTGTAGTAATTGTAAATTGGGTAGGACCCATTGACCCATTTATTACTAACTATAGCAGAGTCCCGCTGTTTCACCCACTTAAGTCCCGTGGGAATATCGGGATCAATCAGTGAAACCGCGGGATTTTGCTAGTCTACACTATCTACGTCTACACTAATCTACATTAATATTATAAAGATGAAAGATTTGTATTTTTGTGTGTGTGTCTCTATGTTTCTAATGAAGAAACTCAAAAACTACAAGACCGATTTCACAGACCATCAGAAAGCTACATTCACCCTGAGTAACATCCCGATATTTCCACGGGATCGGGACTTACGTAGATGAAACCGCAGGATGCAGCTAGTTTGACATAAAGTGACAACTCTTTATTTGCTTTTTTCTTTAAAATTGACAGTTCTTTGTCTACATTTTTAAGCTAAGTTTCTGAAAAAGTGTATAGATGTCCCAAACATATTCCATGTTTCATATTACTAGAAATAAATAAAAAAAGCCGTTGCAGCGCTAACAATATTGTTACGTCTATCGTAAAATGTAATAACACTCGTGGTGGGTGCTAAAATGAAGTCGATGAATGACGCATAAAATGTCAAAAGTATCACTGAATTCGAGGTAGCGGCTTGTTTCAACTGATGCCATATCTACTGGCTGGAAGAGATCGCTTGAAGCAGCCGTTGTGCCTTCTAGATTTAAGTTGTATAAATATTTTCTTTTTAGGGTTCCGGTAGCCAAATGGCAAAAACGGAACCCTTATGGATTCGTCACGTCTGTCTGTCTGTCTGTCCGTACGTCACAGCCACTTTTTTCTGTCTATGGATAGATCTTCAAAAATGATATTAAGGTTTAAAATATTTTATTTAACTGAATAGTTTGCGCGGGAGACACACAGTGGTAAAATGTGTGCCCAACCCCCAGGCACACCTAGACTGGCTAGGCTGTTGTATAGATAATGGTACGGAACCCTTCGTGCGCGAGTCCGACTCGCACTTGGCCGGTTTTTTTTTCTGCCTGTCTACTGGTAGACAGATAGTTTAATTCTTTATTGTAACAGTAAAGGTTGAAGATCAATGCGGTTGGACATCAGTTTCCGCTACTAGACCTACCCTAATTACTAATTTTGTCCTTTTCGGTTAGGTTAGGTTAGGTTTGAATCCACATCCTCCCAACAGTCCCGACTCTTTTACCGTTGCGGCGCTCGAGGCGCTCAAAACAACTGAGCTACGAAGACCACACATCACTGGGTTGAAATTGAATTGAGGAAAGCTTTCTTAGAAATACTTCAAAGTACGACTGTATTTATGTGTGTTTTATTTATTTTTCTGTTTATTAAGAGTGGAATATACAGAACGACAAACTGTTATAGAGATATAAACAATTTTAATATTCTGTTTGTGTTTTCTTGATGGCCATGTTTATAGTGAGGCAATATAAAGTAATGCATATCCTTATGTAGCTCTGAGGGTAACTTAGTCTTGACTTAGTAGGCTTTTCAAACGTCTAACTAAATATTTGAAGAATCAGATTGCTCTTAAGGTGATCGCACATTTATCAGCACCGTACGCGCCGCACGCGTCGTTCTCGCCGCATTTTAGAATTCATTGTATGTAATGATGTCAAACCTCGCACATTTCACCCGCACCGTACGCGCCGCATTTCGTAAAGTGCGGTGCGGCTGAAACGTTACATGCAATGAATTCTAAAATGCAATGAATTGATAAATGTGCGATCACCTTTAAGGGGTTTTTTGCAAAAGTGTGAGAAAACTTTATTGCAAATATCCATTTGGCGAATTAAGCTAGCAATACAAATCATTTATTCATTCTGCAAGCAAGCTATAAGATTAATCATGATTAAAAACTTAAACTTTTCTAGCCTTATTAATAAAAGTGGAATAACGTTGGTGGAGGTTTACTACGTTTTGTCTCTGTCTGTCAACTTTGAAAGCTCTTGTCACGGAAAAAGACAAAGCATGTTATTCCTTCTCCGACCCTACTCCACGTTTATTAATAAGGCTATTCATGTTTAATATCTCCATATTACAAAAAGCGGTTCCACACCTGAAAAATCACACAAATTTCCCGCCGATTTAGTGTGTAAGATCCTTACGAATCGTTATTCAAACCACCCGCGCCCTAAGTTCATACGACACAAAGATTAAATACGTACCCACCCCATTCCAGCATTTCATAAAATTAATGAAAAATAAATAAAACGCGAGACAATAAGACTGGCAGTAAATTGTAAGCTTCCGTAAAGATGGCAAGATACGTTTCACCCTGTTTATTGTGTAGCCGTTTTGTTATTTTAACCGGATAATCTTGGTGTTAATATTCATTGAATTAGGGAAATGAAGTTGTGTTTGAAACAATTTAGGAAGTCGGATATAGGGGCGAATGTTTTTCGCGATCTCTTTTGGCCTTGCAGTTAATTAAAAAACAACAATCGTATTTGTAGGGTTAGCTACAGTTTTTAGAGGAGCTCCTGTAATAGCATTAGCTATGTCGTATGAGGCCAATTAGCTAGTTGGCCTAGCCACTGTACCACCGTTTCAAGATCGGCAGGTACATCTAGGCCAGGGGTTCCCTAACTTATTTGAGTCGCGCCCGCCCCCACTCCATTTTTTAAAATAAAAATGGATTTCATAACAAAATAAGAAGGTATTCTTATTGCTCATTAAAGTTTTACAAAGTCATACAAAGGTATTTGGTAAGAAGTCTAAATACCTTTGATAGCCCCCTCGAGGTTGGCTGAGAGGTTCTTGACAGGCGTCAATTTCAAATATTTTCATTGGTCGTATCGAGCAGTTTTTCTACACAGGTGGCCCGCGCCCCCCTGGAAATCAGTGGCTGTGACATCATTTGTGACATCAGAGACATCAGTGGTTCCCCCACTTAGGGAACCACTGATCTAGGCCAATGAGCTCCTCAAGAGTTAATCATTATTATTAGACACGGGTCTAGATCGCGTTATAGATAATCATTTTGATTATTTACCTCGAAGATTCGGCAAACGGGTCACACCAGCCGTGGTCCCGAGAAGATACATGATTGACGGAAATCGTGTAAGTTTAAAATGGGTATTCCTCATGAGTTAGTTATTGAACTGCTATGTTGATTGGCCTTTTCATCTAACTTTTAGATGATTTAAACAGCCCAAGCAACTTTTAATACATGCTTTTTACTACGATGTAGTGCCTGGGACATTGTTAGGTGGAGTGCGCTTTCTCAGCACCTATATACCACCCTCCCATCCTAGTCAGCCATGCCCAGAGCAAAGAACAGGTCAATACGTCTGGAACCAACTAACTTGCGGGTTTCCTCACGATGTTTTTCTTCACCGTGAGAGCGATGTTAATAACTCGCATAACTTTTGACAAAAAGACATTGACGTTGTTTTTTAAAAGACATTCGTGCGCGGTCGACCGAGATTCGAACGCATTACCTTCAGAATGCAAGTCGAGGTATCTACCACTAGACCAACACCGCTGCCATGTTACTAACCGTGCATTTATGTACTTACTGTTTGAGAATGAGACCTTCTGTGCCAAAACCTTAGACATTACAGAAGCCTGTGCGTATCTGAAAGTTTCAAACTCTTTGTGGTACATTACAGCAAACTTCGAACAGAACATACTAGCCCCGTTTCTGGATTTCCTCAGAAATCGTTGAAGGAATTCAACACGTATTCATTCTAATTTTGAAACATCCGGTAGTCACGTACCAAGTCGAAGTTTGCCAAGTTGATATTAAATTATCAAGACTTGTGCCCTTTTATGCTGTGCGTCAGAATTGCGGCAAATATTAGGAATCACAACTTCTTGATCGGTCGATCATTACTGATCTTTAATAGCAGTCGGTATGTCAAGTTAGAGGCCTTAGGACCTGTAAACTCTAATACTAAGTAAACCAAACCAATACACGAAAAGAAGAGGACCAGTCACTACAGTAATTTCAGTCTTTTTCTACACTTTTTCTTACGTACAGTCTTCTTCTTTTCGTCTGAGCCTAAGACAGGTGGGCGCCTAAGGCAAGTGAGTGCCTAAGGCAGGTAGGTGCGCAGGTGGTTCCGGTTGTTATTAGTTAGCAGTCATTAGGTCAAGTTAGAGGTCTTAGGACCTGAAAATTTCAACACTAGGTGAACCACACCACTGGGTACAAGAAAAAAAGGGCATCAGTCGATGGCATCTATACATCTTGCTGCCGGATAACCAACTGACTGGACAAATACTAATTTTCCTGAACCGTAATAGATTGAAATTTTCACAGAAGATTTGTAATCTTAGCTTAGATTCGATCTTGAGAAAAAAATGATCACCAATGCAGGCGCATGTTTTCAGCTTAATTTACTGTCCTCGGAACTTGCTGTGTAGAAATGATGAAGTCAAACCTTTAAATTATAGAGTCGGCATACTATCGTCCGATATAAAATTATGCGGTCTGCTTTACCCTAAGACTTTGTGAAAACAAGCGTGCGGGGTATTTTATTTTGAAAGTTTAGAATGAACTTCGGTTGTCGGTAACATTAGAAACATAGTGAATATACAACGCAACACATGTCTTTAATTCTGTAGGATATAAAAGTGAAATATTATATTATGAAAGTTATGTTTCTTAATGCTTTCTTGGAAGGAGAACTCGGCTGAGTGCTAATGTATTACATGAGAGCCGAGCTACTGGCGTACGAATAGCTGTTTGATAGCTAATAGCATTATAATATAATATCAATATTATCTAGCCCTATTAATAAACGTTGAGTAAGGTCGGAGTAGTGAAAACATGCTTTGTCTTTTTCTGTGAAAAGAACTTTCAAAGTTGACAGACAGAAACAAAAAGTGTTAATATTATTGTGACCTTACTCCACGTTTATTAATAAGGCTAATAGAGTTTATGCTATACAGAAAGGCAATGCTTACCTGGCTCCTTTGCGCTATGTACCTACGATCAGGGGCGGTTCTCATCTTCTACGAAAACGTGCTACATGTTAGATAGTAAGTTAACCTTACATTTAGTACGATCCCGTGGGAATATCGGGATCAACAGTAGCCTATGTTACTCAGGGTGAATGTAGCTTTCTAATGGTGAAAGAATTTTTGAAATCGGTCTAGTAGTTTCGGAGATTACCCCCAATATACATACATACATACATACATGTTACCAACGTTACCTCTTTATAATATTATAGATATATATAGATTATAATATATAATATATATAAAATATAAATATAATATATAGATATAGATTAGTAATTAGTATATTAGTATTAGTATAGATTAAAAAAGAGAAACATAACACGTTACTTCCTTGGTAACAAAGGTGATTATTAATATTATTGATAATATTAACTGAGTTATTTTTTGTAGCTTACAGCTTCTAAATTTATAAATAGAAAGGAAATAATTTGAATTTGAGAGGTGCTTAGTTGTTTAAGTAGAACTCAGACTTTGAGTTGGGTTTTTGTATTTGGCCGTTAACGTGCTTGGCCAAGAGTAGTTTTAACTGAAAATTACTTAAACTGAAAACATTTTTTTTTATAAAAAAGGTAGGTACCTAAGAGAATCAAACGACAGCGCAATTTAACAGCTATTAAGGAATCCTACGTCTTCGTATTCTTATCCTTTTGATTTGTAAGTCATGAATATTATTTTTTACGTATTTTTTTGTCTTCTGTTTACTCAGGACAGAATAATGTTTGATCTGTTTGAAGAATTTCGGAACTAGAATCTTTAGGCGATATGTGACCGGTTGTGCGGCAAATTTACTAAGTTATTATGCCTATAGGTAATATAACATTTTATACGCATATGTATATTCTAAGATAGGTTGCTTTAAAGACATCTAAATTGAAGCACAAATCTTCAATAATCACGAGTCAAAGTAACAAGATTACAGTTTCGCTCTACGCACGCCTTCTAAAAGTCCGGGGCTCCATAGCCCCGTGATACTGGACGAAAAACATATTAAGACAATTCTCTGGAAACGTTTTGTTTTCTTTGCAATTAAAATCGTGCATTAAAGTTGGACCATCCTTTACGATTAGTAACCAGTACAATTTCAAATCGGTCCTCGCCACGACAATCGATTTTATTCAAATTCTCGCACATCCGGTTACGTTCCCACTCACTTAAAGGATTCTCTGGAATTCCTTTATAACCCGTCGTAGTTCAGTTCTACCCTCATTCCAATGTTGTGTGAGCATGGACTGTACATACCTATGTAGCGTTATTGGATAATAATTGGCGTCTTTCAAGTACAGAACATACTACATACCTACAGGAAACCGAGATGGTTCCTGGCAGCATGAATTTTCGTAATGTTGGGAGTTTTTAAGGTGAAGAATCGATAAACTAAAAATTCATAACCGCGCGGTAGCTAGCCCGAGTTGCCATTTGAAGCGCTAAAACAGATGTCTTAAAAAACATAAAATATGTCAACAACATTCCATCATGAAATAATCGATAAATTTCGATAAACCCGTAAGGGATTTTTAGTTTACCTTGTGGGGTACAAGGTAAACTCAAAATCCCTTACGGGTTTATCGAAATTTATCGATTATTTCATTTTAACATCAATTATTTGCTGATTAGTTAAAACTGGTATTACTAACATGAAGTGCAGATTACTACTAATTAATACAGGTAAAACCAAGCGGCTTAACTTTTACAACTCAAAAGATAATAATTAAAACAACTCGAGATCCACTAAAAGGTAAAAGAGGTGTGTTGTAAAAGTTAACTTATCGTGAAACCAAAACTACCGAAATGAAGGCAAATGAAATACCAAGATATGGTTTTTGTATGTTTTGTAATTACTAAGATATATAGATGGATTCAAACCTACAGATGGTTCAAGTCATCATCTCAATACCACCGGCCGCAGTGGCCTTCTCGAGTCCGCTTTCGGACCAAATGCGGGTCATAAGCTTAGATTAAAACAAAAATAGGAAGATACGGTATATTCTAACATTGCGTATTCGAAAAATGAGCTAGAAACACCTACATGAATTTTCATAAAATTATTGTTTTTAAAAACATTTGTCTTTAAAAATGATTCAGTCATTTGTAAATAAGCAAAAAGGCATTCTTATGGATGTCAAAAAGATGATCGCAGTGTGACAGCACGTGCTCACGCGGCAACGGTTCGACATACGACTGAGGCTAGTGCGTCAGCTAGACGCAGTTTTATCGTCTCATTTTCCGAGACTAGGTACCGTATCTTTAGTTTTTTGTTTTAATCTAAGGTCATAATGCTGCCTGGCGTGCAGCTTTAGACGACCCCGGATATGTTGCCCGATCCGATCACCGTATCCGTATCGACGACGTCGTATGTGGACGGGACATCATGAGTCATGTTCGCGTGTAAAAGGGTGTCGCACGCACGCCTTGCCACGCGTTTACTTTGAGGTGGACATGCCTGAAAAACTGGCCCAGTTGTGACACTTTACAAAGTTAAGAGGTATATAATTGAGCTAAACTCAAAATCCATGTCGGGTTCATTAAAAAATAACGATAAAGGAGTTCTTTGTCTTGAAACTACAACAAATTTAAATATTATAGGAAACAATATTTTGTTGTAGTTTTATACAATCCATAGACGTACACAAAAAAAACAACATTAGGCATGAAATAATTAACTATTTTTTAATTATTGAAAGAAAGACGGGTCGGATCTTGTTCCACTACCGTCTTCCTTCTTCTATATAAGCGTGTTACACTTTAGATCTTATCATCACTTACCATCAGGTGAGATAATGATCAAACGGTCATCTATAGTGTGTTAAAAAAACGCACCATGGATTTTGAGTTTAGCTATTCCTTTTGTTTTGCAGTTGAAAATCAGCTTAAAATTTAACGCTTGCTACGAGTATGTCACGCACGCTAGGTTATACTTCTAACTTCGGTCTCAGACCGAAAAAACCTCCTTTCAATATGAAATGCGAACATTTCATGCGAAACATAAACAACGTCTCAAGCCGTAATATGATCTGAATAAAATATTACTCTATAATGAAATGCCTCTCAGAATATCTCCGGAGGATGATATTTAGATAACTACCTATGTGTTTTGATAACTATGAGGTTAGTTATGTATGTAGATCTACCTATATACCTAGGTATCTATATTTTTATATTACCTATTATATTATATACCTACCTACCTATTCTACTTTCCTTCTAATATTATAAACGCGAAAGATTGTATGTCTGTATGTGACTTTGTTACTCCATCACGCAAAAACTACTGAACCGATTGAATGAAACTTGGAATATAGACAGCTGGAGACCTAGAATAACACATTGGCTCTTTTTATCTCGATATTTCCGCGGAATCGGGACTTGCGCGGGTGAAACCGCGGGACGCAGCTGGTATTTTATAAACCTATATTTTAGATTAAATGGGTGGTATGTTTGTTCGAATCAGTTTAGGTATGTATTCATTTTTCCATCACAACCTATGCTGCGCTGGATGTGTGGCGTGACGCTAAAAGACCGCGTCAGAAACTCCGGCATCAGGGGCAGCTTTTATGCCCGAGAAGAATGGCCAATGACCATGCAAGAATGGCGTTTACGATGGTACGGTCACGTTTTACGAAAACCGGCTAGTTACGTGGGGAACAAAAGTTTTGCTATGGCGACTCCGCCCGACCGCAGCAGATTGGGAAGATTCAAGAAAAACTGGCTTGACAGCGAGAGAGCAGATATGCGTGCAAATGGCCTCACTACACGGGATGCCAATGATCGTGCGAAGTAGAGACGTAAAAGTAGGATAGCGGACTCCGGGCTCCCAAGAGTGTTGATAATGAGATGTTCCCATCAGGAACATCGCTCGGATGATGATGATTATGAACCGCGGGCGCAGCTAGTAAAGAAGAAAACCTGCTTGCTTCGAGTCGCCTCGCCTGTCGCGCGTCGTCTGGAGCGCATTGCAACTTGTTTTCGCGGTTATTTAAATGAACCGAGTTACTCGGCAGAGTACTCGACTCGGTAAATTTTGAACCGAGTAATACTCGGTACTCGGTTACTCGGTAAAACTGGTACTCGGCGCATCACTACTATATTATAATAATTTATACATTTTTACGAGTACAAACTACTTTAACAAATATCAAACCGCAAGTAGCTGAAGTGTTGGCCTAGTGGTAGATACCCCGACTTTCATTCCAGAGATCGTGGGCTCGAATCCCGACTGACGGTGCAATATCTTTTTGTCATGTGCGTCAACAATACTCTCTTTAGCGGGTGATAGACGTACGAACTTTAAGAGGATAGTATCCATTCTCTTTCTCCATACAAACGTAGTTTAAATTTTCCTCCCTGGATAAAGACATTAGAGCAAATATGTTTATGCCATAAAACTTATATCAGTCATGACTATGTATCTACCTTTTTATTTTTTTAATTTTATTTTTTTTTATATTTATTTTAATTTTAATTAGAAAATAAAAAAAAAGGTAGATGCATTATCATGACAGATATAGGTTTTATGGCATAAACATATTTGCTCTAATTTTTTTATCCAGGGAGGAAAATGTAAACTACGTTTGTATGGAGACTATCCTCTTAAGCGGGTGATAGACGTACGAACTTTAAGAACGCGGTTTATAAATTCGCGAACTTACTCGGCTCCACGTCGGTGACACACGAGAACATGGCTCACACTGTATTGCGATGTCTTCGACGGAAGAGGCTTTGTATTACTTAGGAAAAAATGACGTCATCAATAGTAGCATTAATTTCCACCTTACGTATAATTTCTAATAATTTATTGGAGGTATGCTTAAAACTTCTTATTTTTGTTTTTGTAATAATTGCTTCTAATTTTCCAAAGACAAGGATTATTTAGAGGAAGGTTCTTCCTTCTCTTTACGTAACTCTCGTACTAAATTCACATGTGAGAAACGGTCTCTTTTCGTAAGCCAGTGCTTTACCCACACATTTCGATTTCGTCTTTATTTATTCGTTTTAAAATGTAATATGATATAATTCCAAAGTAACACAAAGCTTCTACCGTCGACGACATCGCAATACAGTGTGAGCCAGGTTCTCGTGTGTCGCCGACGTGAAGCCGAGTAAGTTCGCGAACTTATAAACCGCGTTCTAAAGTTCGTACGTCTATCACCCGCTTTACGCCGGAAGACAACGTGTCACGCAATTATCGAACACAAACGAATTTGCTGGACGCAAAGACTTAGTCCGGCTCCTTACAATACTAAAAACCGAGCTTTTTTGTTTTTAAATTAGAGCCGAAATTACCGCGAATATTTGGCGAAAATCTGAAAAACAATAATCCCATTAAGACCTACCCAACAAAGCTTAGCAGGAAAACGTTAAGCCTCCCTTGATTTTCCACAATAAAATACAATAACTCATTTTACACATTCACAAAAATAAATTTCAGTAGGAAATGTTATATCCTATACCTTATGTAAGTCCTTTCTTATTTTATTATCCTACTTCTTTGTTCGTATCTACCTACGCGAATTTATTTTTATAACTAGCGGCGCCCCGCAGTCTTGCCCAAGGGGGTTAGTTCCTGTATTAGAATTGCCCAAAGTTTTATTTTAATATCATAGCAATAGCAAACAATACACTCTTGCAATAAAAACTTTACTACGTTACTAAGAAACTTTCAAAAACGTAAAAACGGATTTTTTTAAAGAAAATTATATGTCGTCGACCTCTCGTCTTGCGAATGCCCAACTGCAATACAGAAGGTTGCGGGTTCGATTCCCGTTAGGTGCAAATATTATAATTAAAAATAATATCTAATATTTGTTTTTGGTATGGGTGTCTCCCTATGTACTTATAATATGTATATATTTACAAAAAATAGTATTATAATATCCGTTGTCCAGTAATAAATAATAAATAATTTCTCCGAACAACACACAGCGCCATCTAGCCCCGTGGTAAGCGACTAAGCTTGTGTTACGGTGACTAGACAACGGATATAATACTTATATTTATTTTTCTTTTGTAAATACATACATATTATACATAGAGGGACACCCAGACCAGACACAAATATTTATTTTTTAAGCATAAATACTTGCACCCGGCGGGAATCGAACCCGCAACCTCCTGCATTGCAGTCGCGCTTTCGCACGACGCGCCACCGAGGTCGTCAACGTTAGCTTAGTAGCTTAGCATGCGGCCAGATGGCTCGGGGATGGGAGGGTGTTGTTCACAGAATGTTTTTACTTGTCGTAAGTCTCGATTCCATAAGAATATCGGGATTATTAGAATTAGAATCCTATGTTACTATGTCCTGGATGATGTAGCTTTCTATTGGTGAAAGAATTGAAGGAAGAAGAAAAACATCGTGAGGAAACCAACATGTCCTAGGACTCACCACGGTCCGAAGACATGGGATATTCAGTGTTTTCTATGTATCATATGTATGTATTTACAAAAAAAAAAAGTATAATATGCAGTATATCCGTTGTCTAGTACCCATAGTACAAGCCTAGTGCTTAGTTTGGGGCTAGATTGCGCTGTGTGTAACGTCGTGCAATATTTATTTATTTATTTTATTTTATTTAATTATTGAAATCGGTCTAGTAGTTTCGGAGATTACCCCCAATATACATACTTACATACAAACATGTTACCAACAAAAAATGACAAATATTATTTCACAAACGCCAAATTGAAAACTAAGACATTACTAATCAAAACTATAGCGTCCTATATCACCTTAAGTTCTAAATAAGCATAATTAACACCTACACGTTTATTAGGCAAAACACACTCACAAACTTTCCCATATTTATTTACACTTTTTCATATGATTACTCGGATTTCTTTGTTCCAACGTTCCTACATTTATTTTTAACCTAAACCCCACAACGAAATTACGTTAACTACCCGAACCATCCCTCTATAATTACGAATATAGCCACAAAAGATGTCTCTTTAATTTTACAGAAAGATTTAAAAATGTTCCTGTAAACCCATATATTTTACAGAAGCCAAATTATGAGGTTGCTCGGTTGCTGGGATTTTTTTCTCTCTTCTGGAATAAATTAAGTTTTTTTTTGTCTTTTTTAGAAGAATGTTTTTGTAAACGAAATCATTTTGTTATACATAAAAATATAGAGTCTGTAAAGATGGAGCTTGTTCAGATGGGCTTGTTCAGTAGAGTATACTCGGGTAAGATCGGATAGGTACGGGGGAAAACCGTATGGCTCAAATATCTTCCAAAATAGGTGATTTTTTTTGTGTTAGTCAAAGTAAAATATATTTTTTCATTACCAGCTGTGGTCCGTGGTTTCACCCGCGTATGTCGCGATCTCGTGGGAATATCGGGATCAAAAGTAGTCAATGTTATTCCTCGATAATGTAGCTTTCTATTGGTAAACGAATTTTTGGAATCGGTTCAGTGGTTTCAGAGATTACCCGAAAAATACATACAAACATAAATGTTACCAACGTTAACAACCTCTTTGTAATATTAGTAATTGATTTTAAATTAACTATATTTTTTATTTTATCTATAGCACTTTTAAATAAAACATAAAAACTGTCACTGGTTAACTAAACTAAATTTACGAACAGCTTCACATCCTTTGTGGTCAGTTTAATGCATATTCTATTACAGAACTTTCCAATTTTGGCAAGCTGCTGCTGTTGTTTCAAATTTTATGTCATTTTCTATTCTGAGTGAGAATTTTTAAGTTATTACTTTTGAGGTACCGCTCGCTCTGTCACTTTAAGGGGACAGTCTACCTACTCTTTTCTCCATACAAACGTAGTCGACTGTTTCCTCCCTGGATAAAGATATTAGAAAAAATAGTTTTATGACATAAGTCCCAAATCAGCCATGACCATGCCCCCTACGTTTTGATATTTATAATTTTCTATTTTTTCTGAATTTTATTTCTTTTCTCATTAGAAAATGAAAAAAAGCAAAACGTAGGGGCATAGTCATGGCAGATATAGGTTTTATGGCATAAACATATTTGCTCTAATGTCTTTATCCAGGAAGGAAACAGTCGACTACGTTTGTACGGAAAAAGAGTAGGTAGACTGTCCTCTTAAAGGGATTCTACAATGCTCCACGTGGTTTTCGAAATTGGGGTAATGGTAGGGTCACACCAAACGCGTGACTTTACATGCCACGCAAGCATACAGGCACGCACGAACGCACTTGTCTACGGCCGACACCGTAGACATTTTATTTTAAATATGGGCTTCTCTTCTCATCTGAGCGATGTTCGCAGTTGCATCCCTTTCGGGAGCCAGGGGTCCGCTAAACCCCAAATTAATTTGGGGTCGGCGCAGTAGGTAAGTCATCATTGACCATACCTTTTGCAAATAGATTTGGCAATATTTTTATCGGCCGGCAGCCTGCCTGACACCAGGGATCAAGCAGTTTATCCGTCACCACGCGGAGAGAACTTGAGGTTTGCTAGTCTCCCTTAGATCCCATAGTCGCCTTTTACGACACCCACGGGAAGAGATGAGGTAGCCCTATTCTACACGGCTATTTAGATACGGGCTACATAGGGCTTATTATTTTACTTAGCAAGCATCGTTCGAAAAGTATCATGATTATGATGAGAGGTAAACAATAACTTATCTAAAGAGCCCGAATCCGCCAGATTTCTCGAACGACTATCGTAAAATCCGCACTAAAACTGCGCTAAAACTATTCGAATAAATATTCTATAAAAATAACCCTCTTCAGTTTACTTAAAAATAAATACCTACCTAAATAAAATTGTCAGCCTTCATAGGACGGATGAACGTGTATAAATATGTCACAGTGCACGGTTTACCTAAATAGGTCAGATGGAGAACGAGCAGATATTGATACTTTTTAAAGATTTGGTCAGGATTTTCGGAGTGATACAAGGGATTGCTTCTCAAACTGCCGTAAGTTTTTCGGATTCCAATTATTTTTACTTAAGACGATTTTTAGTGACAGCAGAAAAATGCATCAAAAGTAATAAAATAACAGTGAAGAATAAATAATGGTAAAAAAATATGATGAAGTCTAATTTACAACCTATACTCCTAACATAAAACTGCACGACTTGAGACTTCAGAGGTATATTACGTTATTTTTTTTAATTTTCACAGTTTTTGACGATACGTTTTTAAACGATAAAGAACTTTAAAACGACTTGATTTTGCTGGAGAACTAGAAATTCTTTTTTTTTAATAAACGTTTTTTTCGGTTTTAATCGCGTGGTGTTCGTGAGTCAATTCTGAAGAAGAGACCTGTAAACGTTGAGCACTGAATTTTTTGTAACAATGCTAACAGTAATAAACACCATGCAATAAAACCGGTCAAGTGCGAGTCGAACTCGCGCACGAAGGGTTCCGTACCATTATCTATACTACAGATTTTGTTTTGAAAGGTAAATTGCGGTTTACGATTTATGACGTTTTAAAAAAAAACTACCTACTGGATCTGGTTCAAACCAATTTTCGTTGGAAGTTTGCATAGTAATGTACATCATATACTTTTTTTAGTCTTATCATTCCATTAATTAAGAAGTTACAGGGGGGGGGACCAACATTTTACCACTTTGGAAGTGTCTCTCGCGCAAACTACTCAGTTTAGAAAAAAATGATTTTAGAAACCTCAATATCATTTTTGAAGACCTATCCATAGATACCCCACATGTATAGGTTTGGTGAAAAAATTTTTTTTGAGTTTCAGTTCTTAGTATGGGGAACCCCAAAAAGTATTATTTTTTTCTATTTTTATGTAAAAATCTTAATGCGGTTCACAGAATACATCTACTTACCAAGTTTCAACAGTATAGCTCTTATAGTTTCGGAGAAAAGTGGCTGTGACATACGGACGGACGGACAGACAGACAGACAGACATGACGAATCTATAAGGGTTCCGTTTTTTGCCATTTGGCTACGGAACCCTAAAAATCGAATCCAACATCGCGAAAATAGAAAAAAAATCAAAGAAGTTCTAAAAAATCTTAAAAAGTCACCAACCAAATAACGAAAGTTTTATTACAAAAAATATTGTATCCCCGATTTTTCTCAGTTCAACTTTCATAACAGTGCAAAGTAAAGTCGCTGTCTCGCCCAGTATTTCATCTCGCGGTCAATTACTATAAGTCACACGTTCGAGACCGACCGAGCGTCTAGCGTCTAGCTCGCAACACCGCAGATCATAGCACCGTATTTGAACTATCCAAATATAAGCTTGAAATATTATAGTAAAGTAACAGCGCCTTGCAGTTTTACCCGCATAAGTCCCGATTCCTTGAGAATATCGAGATAAAAAGTAGCCTATGTAATATTCTGGATCTCCAGCTATCTACATTCAAAGTTTCATCAAATAGGTGTAGTAGTTTTTGCGTGAAGAAGTTACAAAGTCACATACATAATATTACATACTTGCATAAATTCGCGTTATTTACAGAAATGTAATAGGATTATATACAGGGTTTTAATGTTTAGTATTAACACTAACAGAAAAATGGTATTTGAAAAACAATATAGGTACCTACAGATCGAATTTAGAACCTCTTCCTTTTTTTGAAGTCGGTTAAAAAATGTTTTTTGTCCCAAAATCCAATGCTCCCTGCGTTACCACGACCCTAACTCTAAAAATATGAAAAATGCGTTCCTTATATCCAACCCTGTCGCTTGAACTCACATGGCATGGTCGGTAAGCGCGACCTGCTAGAAAAGGTGAGGTCGTTGGTTCAGGTCCCGCAGGGTACATTAAATGTTATTTTTCCTAAAAATAAATTCTATCCATTTTATTTACTAAAAATGTTTAAAGATTTTATTACCAAAACTTAGTTTCATTAACTTATAAGTACTCTTCTGATTTCAGAATTTAAAATCAAGTTAGTAATTAAGTACATACTTCAAGAATAATTAACACTTTATTCATAAATAAGAACTCTATTCAAATAGGGACACTTGAAAAGTATATTTGGATTAATTCATTTTGTAAAAATCACACAGCGCCATCTAGCATCTAAACTAAAATGGGGACACACCCACACACATAACAAATACACATCTATTACCAAAAATACAATTAAAAATAAATTCAATATGGTTGAAATAAAACTAATTTTTCGGTATTAATCGCGTGGTGTTTATCACTTTGAGCATTTTTTCAATGCTTAACGTTTCGATACATTTAAAGGTCTCTTCTTCAGGAATGACTTAAGAAAAGACCTGTAAAGGTCTTAAAACAATGCTAAAAATGAGAAAAAAATCGAAAAATGAGTTTTATTTCAAAACAACATCGCGAAAAAAGAAAAAGAAAACTATGTTAAATAAGGTCGTTTTCACTACAGATAATAATTTGAAAACGAGGTAACCATTTGTTATTCACTATTTGTTCACTTGTTTATTGTTGTCGTGTTATCAATTTCTGGCGTAATATCAACATCCGTAAAATAAAACCAATTAAAACATAATTAATACCCCGTGTGTGTATGTATGTTTGTAATGAATAAACTCAAAAACTAGGTAGTAACTAAAAACTAGAAAACTGGACCGATTTCAAAAATTATTTTACTATTAGAAAGCTCTGAGTAATATAAGCTACTTTTCCCAATATTCCCACATGATCGGGACTTACACGGGTGAAACCGCGGGACGCAGCTAGTAAGTAATATATGTGTAGTTTAAAGCTTGTCAAAACTACAACAATCCCACAAACAGAAAAGGAAACCGTCTTAAGACAATAGTCTCTGTCCCAAACGCGAGAATTAAAGCTTTACACAATACTAAAATGAAAATTACAGTCGTACTACTGCTTGTTCACATTCTGTGGTCCCCAAACCCGTCGGCCACAGTATAGGTCTCATTCTCAGTTTACGATCGGAGTATCGTTGGACATCTCACTTTTACGACTCAATAAGTAAGCAACAATCCCACTGCGCTTATAATCCTACTGTGTCAAGTGCGTATTCTCTGGAAATTTTATTGTCGTAAATATTTTGTGTTATTGCCTTGCCAGTTATAAGTTAGAAATATAATAATAAAAGGCGCTGCAGCGGCTTAGGGGTTAGGTTAGGTTAAAAAGGGAACCATACGGAGACATCTCTGTCTGTCTGCCTGTCTGTCACCAGGTTGTATCTCATAAACCGTGATGTTTAGGACGGTTAAAAATTTAAAAACGGAAGATGTATTTTTGTAGCCGCTATAATAACAAAATAAAACAAATATCCCATACAACAAACGTAATTTTCACCTCACAACCTCGGAAAGGATCGTTTTGCACGCAGGTTTTTGCGTGCAAAAAAAATTGCACTGGACAGCCACAGATTTCAGCACTGGACTAAATAAAAAAAACCTTCTCTAGTAATTCACCTTCCATACTTTGTTTTATACATACACCTAGCGTTTTCCTCGCTTTAGTGAGGTGAAAAACTGTGTGTTTCACTCGGCAGCAAAGGTTTTTGCATCTTGACTCTTTGAAACCCTCGCAACGCTCAGCATTCTATATTTGGACCTCTCGCTGCGCTCGTGGTTCAATCCTAGAATGCTTCGCTAGCGCTCAGGTTTTAATACAAGTACTCGCTGCAAAAACCAACTTTGCAGCATTGCATAACAAATAACTATTTTCATGGTAAAACGCAACGTAAGTGCGATTTATTTTTACCTCTGGCGCCATCTAGTGATAAACTGGCGTCAGTGGTAAAGGTAAAATCAAGCGGGCGTCGTCGTTGCGTACACAGTTCTCGCGTAGTCCAGTGTTTAGTTAAGGGTTCCATACCCAATTGTGATAATGGTACGGAACCCTTAGTGCGTGGCCGGTTTTTTTAGTTTATGTAATGGGCAAAGCTCTATTACAATAGAAAAGGGTTCTTTATTCCACAATCGTACGGAACCCAAAAAAAAGCCAAGACTAGAATTTGCGCATTGAACAAAATGTGCTAAAAAGCGAAAAACATTTTTAAACAGTAGAAAATCTGTAAGAAAATAAGACACACGAACGAGTAAACTTGAAAACCTTTCCACGGATCATTAGGTAACAACCTCACCGTGAAAAGTTTAGTTATTTTGCAAAACAATAGACAATTTAGTCGTATTGTGTAATTTTGCGTAAAATCATTAGGGAAGTGCCTTACGTGACCTTTTTATTCTGTTTAATTAGCTTAGACTTGCACTCGAGTGCAATGGATTCGAATCTGTATCGATCTTATGTTTTTTACATTCAATACTTAATTTAAAAAAAAACTTAACTTATTTGTGTGTTCTTTGGCAGGCAAACGATATTTTTAACGGTTTGGAAAAATCTTCCGGGATCGGGACTTATGCGGTTGTTACCGCGGGACACAGCTAGTTATTTAATACTAAGTTTTATCGATAATAATCAGAAGTAACAAATGTTCAAATAGCATTATCGCTACACATTTTTATCAGAATATTGTATAAAATTGCAAGGTGTTTAGCGTTTTCATTAGCTAACATCAAGTTGGTAAACGTATAAAACAAGCACGCACGTAAACGCTAGAGAAGGCTAGAGTAGAGGGGTATACTAGGAGATGCTACATGTCTAGCTCGAAAGCTCCACAATCGCACTGCACCTTAATATAATAGATTCAATAGAAATGAAACCGCCTGACCTAGATTGATTGTCTCTAAGTGAATCTCCTTCACAATCGTCCCGGCGGGGAAGGTTAGCCAGCCTGCAGCAGATCTTCTAATGACAACTAATTGAAACGGAAATGTGAACTTAGCTGGCACTTCTCTGATCTCAAAGCTTCATTTGATCGTTATAAAGACAGTAGGATAGTATTTTCAAAGGAGGATAACGAATTTTGGCTGCTTTTTGGTCGGTTTTTTTTTTCAATTGAATATTTCTAAGTTTTGAGAAGAGCCGCGCCTATTTATTTACAACTAAATCATCCCCTCACTTTAAATATTTGGAATTGTTAATTCAAAAGCTTTAGTGAATATCTGCAAAATTTACGAAAATGTTAAACCGTTTTCGAAAAAAATCAAACACTACAGACGCGATGTGGAGATGATTTATCGTGCCCAGGTTATCGAAGAATGGTTTGTCTTCGAGAGTGATTGCATTTCAAACTAACTTCACTTTGTTTATATGTAAAATCTAGCTGCACCCCGCAGTTTAGCGTAAGCTTCGATCCCGTGGGAATATAATGTGATATCTTGCGCCGTGAAAAGACAGCGTTACACGCCCTTTATTGATGTTTAACAAATTTGCAAAAACGTTTGTTTTTTGGATTTTTTGCATAATAATGTCCTTTATTTTAGTAAGTTCTCATTATTCTAAAGCCTAAAGCACAATATTAATTGAAATTTATATGTTTTTACCTTAATTAAATGCAATAAAATCATTGAAATGTACTTTGGTATGTAATAAATGGAATAACATGGAACAACATAAATATTTTGAACGAAATGCGAAAGTCGATCAATAGGTATGCAGGTACCTATTAACATTTTACGAACAAGAGTTATTTCGCATTAACTTCGGATGTTCATGTTCTACTGAACTCATTAAAAAGTTGTTTTACAGAAGTTTTATCCTGAACTCATTCCATGCTATGGCCTTAAAACTCATTTTATAATAGCAAGGATTAAGTATAGAAGAGTTTGGATCGTCATTATATTTATCGAAATTACTAGTATTAAATTAAACTCAGTTTTCGGCTTTAATAACGTTGCTTAGTTTTATTATATTAAGTAACTAGCTGTGCCCGCGACTTCGTCAGCGTTTTTCGGACTACCTACCCATCGCTGAGCAAAAGTCTACACTTGAACGGACGACCAGGGAAGTCTGTTGCTGAACAGAAGAGAATCATAGCAGAGTCTATTTAAGTGTAGATTTTGCACAGCGCAGCGGTAGGTAACGTGTTGCATGCTTATACGCATTACTTATATATAATAAGTAGCCTTTATCGAAAATTAAAAAAAATCAAAACCCGACTTGGAATTAAGGACAAAACAATAAAAATAAGCTCTCCAACATACAGTGCAACTGACTTTCTGTTATGTAAGCTGAAGTAGGGTAGCTTAACTAAATGATATCTTTTTTTTACGTGGGTACTGCACCTTATGCACTGTCAGGCCACTCTCGTTGGGCTCCCTACCATAGGTTTACCCGACAACGGCGGCCTTTCCAAGCCTCATCTCTGCCTCTGCCCGATAGACAATCCCTCTCCGTTTCCCCTCCCTCAGCACGGTCACGCCACCGTCTCGAGGTCCCCAAAGCCGGTGATAAAGCCCCCCCTCCCTCACCGAGTTCACCACCAGAGGCTGAGGTGATTTTTTATAGTGGTTATCTTCTTGCGGAAAGGACCCCCGAGCCCGCTCACGCGGGATTACGGATTAGAAGCCTGGCAAGCCCGGTTTCCCACCTTGTGCGCCTCTTAGCTTTCAGCTACTGAGTCCCCTCACAACGGCAAGGTGGACGACCATCTGGAGGGTAAAACGTAACGTCGTGTCCGGGACTCGTGACTCGAACGCGCAGCCGTCGAATCGGAAGCCATCACTCGGCTCGGTAGGCCACCGTTCCTTAAAAAGGGAATGCGCCGCACAGACCGGCGCATTCCCTTTTTAAGGAACGGTGGCCTATTCGAACGCGGAACCCTCGAATCGGAATCCACAGCTGCCATCGTGCCACGTAAACTACATGCAATCAGCATCTACTAAAAAACTGCCCCATTACAGCTATATTTTTTAAATCCTTTTTATTGAATTTTCGACTGCCACTAAAAAATATCAAAATTGTAACCGTAACTTTAATCACTGAAGAATTTTTGAGAAGGTGGTTTCAGGTGGTCCATCAATTTCTACCTTGTTCTTAATAAGTCGATTCTATTGATGGAAGTCCAAAAATTAGTAATTTACAGCATTGCGGGATGCTATTCTGCTCATCATTCCGAAGGTTCTCATCAGATCTTTACCAACAATTTATGGAACCAACTCGGGACTCTCACTTTCCAAATAAAAAAAGAATGATCGAAATCGGACTTTATATGCCGGAGTACGGTTTGAACATATTCATATTCAAACAATATGCGGGTAGAATTGAGCAGATCCTCTTTTTTTTAAAGTCGGTTAAAAACAACCATTATAAAGAATTTCCGTATGTCCGAAGGATCCGGATATATGGAGAGACAAAGGTATACGGTATTTTAGGAATTTCCTGAAAAAAAACGATATCCGGTTTTTTTTTATTTTCGACCGGATATCCGGTTAGTCATGTATTGATTCCACACAACATACTTCTTCAATACAACATTCAAACTAACTAAGTAAAAGCAGAAAAATCACTTTATCCGGATAACCGGACAAAATATCCGGACAAAAAATAGCCTATATGTTAATCGGGGTCTAAAGCTATCTGCATACCAAATTTGGTTAAAATCGGATAAGCCGTTTCTGAGATTAGCGGGCACAAAGGCACACACAAACAGACAAACAGACAAACAGACAAACAGACAACCAGAAAAATAGAAAAATAGGTTCTACTGCGTTAATAGATACCCCTACAATTTATCTTTTTTTTATATCTTCCAAAAACAGACACCGCTAAGTTACGATTTTATTATATGTATAGATATAGATAATGATAATTAGCTGTATCCCTCGGTTTTACCCGATCCCGTGGGAATTTTCAAAAATACTTTCGTTTCGGATACCTACATGAGCTACATCATATAAAGAGCACACTCTCCAAATTTCAGCTCTGTAGAATCTGCGGTTTGGGCTGTGAGTTGATAGATCAATCAGTCAGTCAGTCAGTCAGGACAAAGCATTTAATAGATATAGATTATTATAACACCTGTGTATATGAAAATCTTGACCAAATAAATTATCTTCATCTCTAAATTATGAAATGTAGGAATTCACTAAGAAAGTTTGGTATAAATAATTTTAAATGTGTTTTTTTTTAACATTTTCGTTTACATTTTGAAGATAAAACTGTCTTGTTTTTTCAAATGTCCTACCTACTCTTATTGTAAGCAATAAAATTGTACAGTTCAAAACCTATCCTATTAGTACCTACCTACCTACTCAAAACAACCTAATGACAGTACCACACTCAACATGCTACTTCTATTGCTACGTTTATTACCCAACTTTATCCATAAAAAAATTCTAAATCTCATTTCACAAAAAAGTTTTTCCGACGATTCTATTCAATGATACTTTTGAATTAATTTTCTATCTGCTTTTAAAAATGTATTAAAGCTAGGAAGTATGATTTAAATGAAGCCTATCGCTTTGCTGTAGTGACGCACTATTAAATGTGCCTCTGGGTCAAGCGAAGATCGAAATTTAAAAAAAAAAATGTTTCCTTTGTGTAGACTTAAGTGGATAAAAATTCTAAATGCAAATAGTCCCCGAAAAAATGCATTTAGAATTTCTTCGTAGCACGGCTACGGCGTAGAGCGGACGGGAAAGCTTCGTAGCAGAGCTACGACGCAGCAACAACTCGTAGCACAGAAATATTGCTTTTTTAGGGTTCTGTAGCCAAATGGCAAAAAACAGAACCCTTATAGATTCGTCATGTCTGTCTGTCTGTCTGTCCGTTGGTCCGTCTGTCCGTCTGTCCGTCCGTATGTCACAGCCACTTTTTTCCATATTCATTTAAAATATTGATTTCCATCAAAAACGTAGTAGATGTACAAAAAAGTAAAGTCTCGTAAAGCAAACCTTCTACCATAGAAAGTTGTAAGATCTTGAAAAAAGATGTAAAACCAATTCAGTTATTTAGTTAGTGTTAGTTAGTTATTTAAATCAAATCACCTACTTACCGACAAATTGTTATCTAATCCATTACATTTCAACATTTATAGTAACAATTTTAGGCATCTTTAATTCTAAAAATATTTTAAAAGGAAAATACAACCCCAACGTCTTTGCCAACTGGACCACACGAGTTTCTTCCTCGGGCGGCAAAATTTAGAATATGTGTTTTTCCCTTGTCTACTGCTCGTTTAAATGCCATCTATTAATATATTTTTTTCTAGTAAATCTGCTGTGAGCAATTAAAACAAAACCTACCTTGAAATCGGTTCATCCTTTCGTGAGCTACGATGCCACAGACAGATACACACACACAGAGACACGTCAAACTTATAACACCCCTCTTTTTCCGTCGGGGGTTAAAAATACGAAATATCATGCATGATATACTTCCAATTGCCAAGTCATTATAGGTTTTATATTTATAAAAAAAGCTCTACTATCATTAATTATCAAGGGAGGAAACAAGTAACTACGTTTCTATACAACATTTCCCTATAATCTTTATTACTTCTAAATTACTTTCACTTCCTGCTATATTTCTTAATCCATACTAATTCACAGCACAAAATAACATCCCCTGATACCCTAATTCAATTAAATCTGGTCCCTGTGACCATTATCACGTAACAAATAACGGTAACTCCTAACATTTGCTAACATTTTTACATAAGTTAGGACAGAAGGGCCACCGAATGGGTATACTATGGTAATTTATGTAGCCGTAGAGTCATTCTTACAAAAGAAGTCCCGTGACTGTGGCTGAGATTGGTTTGATGGATTAGAAAAGTTTGTAGGCAAGTTGTAGGTTTATTTCCAATAGGTACAACTGCTGAATGAGTCTATACTGAATCTATACTATACCTTTCACTCATACTTCATACTTCTGTTTTCGCGATGTTGGATTTAAATTAAACTTCTTCTTCGGTTTTAATCGCGTGGTGTTTATTACTTTCAGCATTGTACCAATGCTTAACGTTTCGAGACCTTCAGGTCCCTTCTTCAGGATAGACTGAAAAAGAGACCCGTAAAGGTCAGGACAAACTACTAAATAGAGCTGTAAAGATCTCGAAACATTAGACATCGAAACAATGCTTAAACTAATAAACATCACGCGATTAAAACCGAAAATGATTTTAATTTCACATGTAACTTGTCGGACTTTAATTAAAATCATAGCGATTTCAAGTGTTTTAAAGTTGCACAGGCCTAGAGTCTCATAGAACATAAGTTAGGATGCCTTAATAATATTACAGTGCTGTCTAGAACTTTACTGTTCCACTGTAGTTGAAGTTATAACACTTATTACCCTGAGTTAATGGCGAAATTAGTAAGAGAAATAGCCTTTTCTTTATCTTAGTGAAAACAGGAATGAAATAACTTTAGTACAAAAAAAATATTTGCCGGGTGCAAGTAAAACTTATAGTTATCTATAAGTTTTACTTGCACCTGACCCGGCGAACTATGATCCGCCTCAGAAAAAAATCCTAAGCAATTTAAGATGTACTACAAGTATGTATTAAAATATTGACTCAGTTGTACGCAAAGATCAGGAAATAAATTAATTTTAGTTAAAAATTGGACGTAACTTTGTGATCATTTTTTAAAGTTTAAAATATAAGATTTTATGTTTATACTATGAAGAGGTCATTTAGAGAATAATGGTAATCTATAAATATAAAAACAGGTTGCTTGTGATTTGTTCGTCGTGAAGAAATTGTTTCTAAGATCGTCATCTCACATAGGTCGCGCCCTTAAGAACGCGGCGACCCTGACAATTTCCATACAAACTTAATACCAAAATAAATTATGAAAAATTTAGCTTAGCAAACCCTATGGGCCCCCGAGAGTGATTCAGCCGGCACATCGCTCAGACCAGGAGTATCCTTGTCAAACAGTTATATGTCATATAAAACAGGTAGATTTAAATTTTAGATTTTAGGGTAAATCACCTTCAGCCTTATTAATAAACGTGGAGTAAGGTCGGAGTCATTTTACCACTTTGAATTTCTGTCTGTCAACTTTTAAAGTTCGTATCACGGAAAAAGACAAATCATGTATTATTATGGCAAATATTGTTGTTATATTTTTTATGCGTTAATGGAGTGACTACACCAACGTCCAACGACCGTCTTCGTGTCATGTTCGGGCCAGAGTAACGGGAAACGTCTATGCCTGTCATCGCGATTAAAATTGCAATAATTTAACGCGTCAATGGACCGGCTACACCAACGTTCGACCATCATCGCGATAATGAACGGCATTCACCGGCAGTGTGATCAAGACATAAGAACAAGTCCGATAGTAACATTTCAAACGACAAACTACAAATTCCCAGGTAAGTATAAATGTTCACAGCAATACCTACCTACCTACCTCAGATGAAAACAAAAAACAGCAGATACGTTACCTAGTCTCGGAAAATGAGACGATAAAACTGCGTGTAGCTGACGCACTAGCCTCAGTCGTATGTCGAACCGTTGCCGCGTGAGCACGTGCTGTCACACTGCGATTGTCTTTTTGAAATCCATAAGAATGGCTTTTTGCTTATTTACAAATGCCTGAATCATTCTTAAAGACAAATGTTTTTAAATACAATAATTTTATGAAAATGCATGGTGTGTAGGTGTTTCTAGCTCATTTTTCGAATACGCAAAGTTAGAATATACCGTACCTACTATTTTTGTTTTCATCTAAGCTACCTACACAGAGTTCTCCGACACATTTCCCTCGCAACACAGAGATAAGCGGGGCTCATCCTTTGAGCCAAGAAACTGTCAGGCTTCGCGGACACAAGTAGTTGCTAAAAGGTCCTTAGCGAGACGTACCTGCCGTGAGAAGGTGTACCTACGTATAATACCGTAGCGCACCTACCTACTTGCTATGTAAATATAGTTTGCTGTACAAACCTAGTTTAATAGATAGGTAAGTAGATAGAGATATTTATTCGCTATCGTTTTAAAGAGACATCATTGGCCTAGCTGTACCTGCCGATCATGAACGGTCGCACCGGTTAAGCAACGCTTGGCGCGTTCATTACTTGGATGGGTGACTAATAATTTGTGTGGCAAAAAATCATTTTCACGAGCTCCTCCGTGCTCCGGAAGGGACATAAAGCTGTTGGTCCCGGTTGTTATCTCTGATAGCAGTCGTTAGGTCAAGTAAGAGGCCTTAGGGCGACCTGACAACTCTAACACTAGGTGAGCCACACCACTACACGAAAAAAAAACCAAAAATCCCTACTTACTATGTAAATATAGTTTGCTATGTACACCCAGTTTAATAGATAGGTAAGTAAATTGAGATTTTTATTCTCTCTAATTTGAAAGGGACATCGCTCATCGGTCAAATTAAAATTCATAGCCTAATGGTTTATTGGCCAATTCGCGATTTAAAATTTTATTTAAATATCGTGACAGACATTATTCAATATCAAAATTAGACAATTTCGATATAATTTCATACATTTTGAGTTAATAAAGTTTCGATTGCAGTGCAGTATAAAGTTACATTTGATCAAATTTTTTTGTAATTGTAATGATATTGAATTGACATTTAGGTCAATTTAAATACAGGAATTAATAGTCTTTCAAAAATGATCACACTCGACGATGTACCTACTTAGGGTAATAATAAGGTAACGGAACAAAAACATAAGACGATCAGAGTCGAAACAAAAGACGATCGAAGTATAACAAAAGACGATTGAAGCCGACAACGGTCATATTAACTTATTTTTACCAAACCAGTAGAATTTTTAGGGATCCGTACCTCAAAAGGTAAAAAAGGAACCCTTATAAGATCACTCGCTTATCCATCTGTTTTTCATTAGTGGTACTATGCCACGAAATTGAAGAAAACGTCGTGGTAACCGGATAAAAAACGATTTTCCTACTCAGTACCTACGCATCTAGTAAATATCTTTACAGAAACTTTATGCGCTTTGTAGAAAAATATACAGGGTTCTTCTTCTGTTTTCGCGATGTTGTATTGAAATTAAAGACATTTTTCGGTTTGAATCGCGTGGTTTTTATTACTTTTAGCATTGTTACAACGCTCAACGTTTCGAGACCTTTCCAAGTCTCTTCTTCAGTCTATCCTGAAGAAGAGACCTGGAAAGGTCTCGAAACGTTGAGCGTCTTAACAATGCTAAAAGTAATAAAAACCACGCGATTCAAACCGAAAAATGTCTTTAATTTCAATATACAGGGTGTTTGGTGGAGGGTTAGACTAACTTGGTGGGCGTGTAGGTGGACCTATTTGTAAAAAACAATTTGAAGGAAAAGATCCTAAATCTTCACATTTTTTTTTATGATTATTTTTGTGAAGAGTTAGGGTATTTTCATTCAAATTGTTTTTTAGAAATAGGTCCACCTACACGCCCACCAAGTTTGTCTAACCCTCCACCAAACACCCTGTATATATTTCTGCGACAAAACTTAGATGTTTCTCGTGGCTATAATCTTGTTATTTTCCAAGTACTAAGTTGTATTATCTATTACTATTATAAAGCGGAAGAGTTTGTTTGTTTTTTTGTTTGTTTGAACGCGCTAATCTCAGGAACCACTGATCCGATTTGAAAAATTCTTTCGGGGTTGGATAGTCCATTTATTGAGGAAGGCTATAGGCTACTTTTGATCCCGATATTCCCACGGGATCGGGACTTATGCGGGTGAAACCGCGGGGAGCTGCTAGTTCTAGATAAATCGGGCTCAGACTTGAGTCTCCTTTTATCCACTTTAGTCGTAGGTTTTAGAATGTTTCCGACTTAGTAATTTATGTCTTCGTCGCGAGGGGACTAAGTCCAGTCCAGTCTAGTCTAGTCCCCTCGCGACCAAGACCATTGTAACATGGTTGAAACGTCGAGGTAAGAAAATAAATAATATTACGCGAAGACCCGGCAAAATGTAACTATGTTAACAAATCGTGCGAATTCAAAAAAGTTTATTAACTAGCAGTGTCCACCGGTTTCACTTTTGTAGGTAAGTCCCGATCAAGCGGGATTTTCTACACACCCTCCAAATTTAAGGTTTGGGCTTTTAGAGCTCGGGTCAAAAAGAATATGGCATCGGTACCCTCTGTCCCTCTGTAATATACGACCAAAAGGGGTGTCTTGATAGAAGGCTACGGCCGCTGTTTGTTACTACCCGGTCTAAGCTGTAGCGCCAAGAGAACTCGTCCGTGTTCCGATGCGTTGGCCGGTGCACCCACTAAGGAAGACGGGTCGGATCTTGTTCCACTGCCGTGTTCTTCTTCCAGATGAGCGTGTTACATCTTAGATCATATCATCACTTACCATCACGTGAGATAGTGATCAAATGCTCATTTATCGTGTGTAAAAAAAACATTACTAGGACTTGTCCTAGTAAGTTACTAGGCCTTACTAGGCTTAGGACGTGTGTAAAAAAGCCTCATTTACCCTAGTAAAGTTCTAGTTCTACCTATAGAACTAGAACTTTGCTAGTCGCAAACATTAAGTTCTCCCCGCGCCGCGCGACGGACTAGATTGACTGACTGAATTCTATCAACGCACAGCCTAAACCACTGGACTAGAGACGTAAAATAAGATTAACAATAGGAATATAAAATTTAAGAGTTACCAAGCAATAGCCAATCTTAGTAATGTTCTAAATATCCTACGAATATTATAAAGATGAAAGTACACATAATATGTTTGTTACTCTTTCACTCAAAAACTATTGAACCGATAGTGATGAAACTTAGTACGCAGATAACTGGAGATCTGGATTAAAATATAGGCTACTTTTTATTCTGCGGGATTTGGACTTAAGCTGGTAAACCCGCGGGGCGCAGTTCTCTATAATTTTAAAGGGAAGTCGGGCTAAATAAAAGCTAAAATATATAGCTTATTCCCCGCTACTATATACCTATTTTAGGCTACTTTTTATTCCGCGGTTTTATAGGCAGAAAGTTCATATTAATTAATATCAAATCTCTAATTGACTAACTCAAATTTGATAAATTAATTGGTTGGTGTGATCATTTATTCTGTAACCCTTTAATTAAAACAGTAATCATCTTTTGAATCTCCTTTTGAAAGCTTTAAAATCAAATACTATTTTATAGGATTAATCGCTTTCAAGCTTATTGAATATACTGTTATACCTATAACAGTATAATCTAAATTTATGTAATTAATGTACTTATTTTTTTGTTCCAAATCATACTCGTCAATCTAAAACATTATGAAAAATACAACATAGGTCCCATCGCGACCAAGACCATTGTAACATGGTTAAAAACGTCAAGCTAAGAAAACAAATAACAATACGCAATCAAGGCCCAGAAAAATCTAACCATGTAACATAGGTCTCAAAAAGACAACAAAATTAACACTTACCCAGAAAAACAAGTTCTCAACACAAAAACACTCACTGCTTTAAACAAATTATCGTAAAGCACTCACAAGTTTTAAGCACAAACACTGTACCTAACTTCAACTTGAAACTGTTACTCCGATGTTCCCGACTTTCGAGGCAAAGGACAATGAGTACCCACACGTAGGGCGCTTTCAAACGGCGACGAGCGACTGCGTATTTTCATACCTATTACGCCCTCTGACGACTTTTCCTAGGAGTTACAACTCTAAGATTTATTGAACAACTTTGGCGTAAAAAAAATTGTATTTGTATTTTTTTTGTGTTGAACAACAGATGTTTTGTTTTTGATTTAAATAATAAGGTTTTTTTTGAGAACGCGTCGTAAGTTATTGCAGTTTGGTTGAGTCCAATCTAAAGTTGGGACGCGAGAATATAACAAACTTTGTGGGAACGTAAGTGTTCGGATCTTTTATATAAAACTAGCTGTGTCCCGTGGTTTCTCCCGCGTAAGTCCCGATCCCGTGGGGATTTCTAAAAACCTTTTCTTAGTGAAAACCTACAAATCACAAAGAACACACCGTCCAAATAACATGTTTCCAATTCAAATGTATAGGTACGCTGGAATTAGAAACCGAGTGCCCAAAAAAGGAGTAGGTTTTCAATTTGTCGCGGATACTTTTTTAGGGCTGTTCACAGACCGGGAGGATCGTCTCCATTCTCTTTCTCCATACAAACGTAGTTTAAACTTTCCTCCCTGGATAAAGACATTAGAACAAATATGTTTATGCCATAAAACTTATATCTGTCATGACTATGCATCTACCTTTTTTTTTTCATTTTATTATTTTTTATTATTATTTTAATTAGAAAATAAAAAAAATAAAAAGGTAGATACATTGTCATGACAGATATAGGTTTTATGGCATAAACATATTTGCTCTAATGTCTTTATCCAGGGAGGAAAATTTAAACTACGTTTGTATGGAGAAAGAGAATGGAGACTATCCTCTTAAAACGGCACGACTTTAGACGGACAAAGGTTTAATTTAAGTTTTTACGAGTGTTTTCAATTTCTAATAACTATATTTTATATGTAAAGGTTAGCTGTGTCCCGTGCTTTCACCCGTCTAAACCCTGATTCCGTAGGAATTTCCTCGAATCATTTTTCAACGAACGTTGCAAGAGATTAGAAATTGTCGCCTGAGTTTGTATTTCCTGGCAATTGCAATTTGGGGTTTTTTTTTAAATGTGAACTTAGTAAAGTTAGTAAGTAAGCTTAGTGTAGAACCAATGATATATATATAAATTACTATATAAATCACATATATAAATTACTAGCTGCGCCTCGCGGTTTCACCCGCGTAAGACCCGATCCCGCGGAAATATCAAGATGTAAAATAGCCTATGTGTTATTCTAGGGCTCTATATACCAAGGTTCATCGCAATCGGTTCAGAAGTTTTTGCGTGAAGGAGTAACAAAGTCACATAGAGACATACATACATACATACAAACTTTCGCGTTTATAATATTAGTAGGATACTTTATTTTACAAATTTGGATCAAAAATGTAAACAAAAAACCCATAGATTTATTTGAAAGTAACAGCTCTTTATTTACTTCAGTTCTTTGCTTTACATTTTGATCTAAATTTCTGAAATAGGGTATAGGGTGAATAGGGTTTGCAAATGGGGTGGCACACACAAAGCTGTGAGCAGATGGCGCTGGCATCGGATGATCTTTTTTTTGTTGATGGTCCCCCACGAATGAAAACACTGAGTTTTTTTTTTCTTTCGGTCTGAGACTGATATGGCCAATTTGGCGCGAGAGAGAGTTGTAAAAAACACCTGTTTGACAGTTCTTAATTCAAACCTAAGTTCATTCGACTAACGCCCTCTGCCGGGATAAAAAGTTAGTGTTCCTCCTCATTGGAGAAATTTCTAAGAAATGTCATCTTCTAATATATAAAATTTCCATGTCACAATGTTAGTTACCGTACTCCTCCGAAATGGCGCGACCGATTTTTACCAAATTTTATATGCGTATTCAGTATGTCTGGGAATCGGCTCCTATCTATAATTTATAAGGCAAAACAACGTTTGCCGGGTCAGCTAGTAGTAATATAAAAATAATTGTAATTTTTTTAAGTATACCTACTTACTGAGTGCTTATTGCGTAAACGTACTTCAACTTAGACCACATCAACACATACGATCAGCCACCGTATCTACTATCTATTTGATATCTCAGTTTCATAGGCACTATGCAGTACATTGTTACTTTGAGGCAATCACTTGTGACAACCACTACACTGCAAAGGTGATTTAAGTAATTGGCTTCCTATTGTTACAATATGTATATTGTATCCTAGTACTGTTTCATGTAGGAAACTCGGGCGAAAACGCGGGCAGAAGGCAGTTTATTCAATAAAGGCATACTTATTAAAAGTAAAAAAGTATACTGACCTTCATGAAAATCCTTAATACGACAGTCTACCTACCTACTCTTTCTCCATACAAACGTAGTCGACTGTTTCCTCCCTGGATAAAGATATTAGAGCAAATAAATGTATGCCATAAAACCTATATCTGCCATGACTATGCCCCTACGTTTTGTTTTTTTTTTTTTCCAAATTAAAATATAAAAAAAAACTGAAAAATGAAAAAAAATCAAAACGGTCATGGCTGATATAGGACTTATGGCATAAACATATTTTTTCTTCTTCTTCATCTTTATCCAGGGAGAAAACAGTCTACAACGTTTGTAAAGTTTGTATGGAGAAAAGGGGTCCATATTGGCTCACATAAAATTCTAAGTCATATTCTTTGTCTTACTATCGATTTGTGTTCATAATAATCACTCTTCATAATTTTACTTTTCATACTTTTTTTTATCAGACATTTTTATTACTACCATCGGAGCTCATAACAGTTAGTGATCATAATTTTTTTATTCATACTGTTACTACCAAGAACATTTTAAAATCATTATTTTATTTTTCAGATTTCTTTTTCTTCATAACATTCATGATCATATTGCTATAATTCATAATGTGTTACTAAGATTATTTATATTAATAAAGGCAACTGTAACAAAACTTATTTTATGAACTACCCCATTATCAAACTCTAACGGAAATTATCGATTGTTTTTGACTTGTGTTCTGTCGATCTTCATAAAAACACTTATGATTAACATACATCACGCGTTTTTATGTATAGTATTAGGCGCTTTGGCGACCGCTGCCGCAGCACGCTCGCTACGCTCGCTCGCCAAAGCGCTGCGTGTAATCATGTTCTAACATAAACCTAACCTATCCGAGTCGGTGTGCTCCGTGTATTTTTTTCCAAGTTCGAGTACAACGTGCGTTAAGATAACAATAGTAGGCGAAACAAATGTATGAATTTAGACATTACAATTTTCAATAATTATGGATAAAAAGCTTATGATTAAGAAATTTATTAAAACAAACTTTAGTAAAAACGAAATTCATAATAGTGATATTATGAATTTCAATGATTATGTATTTTAAATTTTATGTTTTAAAAAATTTATGAAGAATGATCATTATGATTTGAAATGGTATGTGAAACATTTTCGGACCTCCGTTGTTAGGAGTTAAAAAATTATGTAAGACGATCCGCCCCCGGAGAAAAGACTACGTAGACTGTCCTCTTAACGCACACAATTACAGCCATGCAATCATAGACGTCTCGAGCTCCAAACCGCATCTCGTCCTATTCAATACGTAGCTAAATCTAACTACTGACACGCTATTGACCCCGTTTCCAGATGTTATTGATGCACTGACATGTCGAGGGCTTATGTCACTTTCATGGTATGGTTGATAGAGTTGTTTGTAACTAGCGGCGACCCACGGGTTTACTCGCGTTAGTTCTATTTCCGTGGGAATATCGGAACAAGAAGACTAAGTATGTATGTGGTATATATTTAAATATTATTATTATATAATAATATTTAAAAATGTTGCAAATGTCATTTGGATTGAAAGAATAGAAATGTTTTATGTTTCACCATTTTCCGATTTTGTATTCCCAATTTGACAGTTAATTTAAATGAAGTTTTCTAATCAGCAATAGCTTTGAAACAGGAAAGATTAGCAACAATTTTACAAAATCACCCCACTGGTTTCATGTTATCAGTGCACTTAGTTTCATCGTAATCGGTTCAGTAGTTTTTGCGTAAAAGTAAGTAAGTTAATGAAACAATCATATCATTTACTTACTTACTTACTAAATTACACGAAAACTTTAACCTTTGTAATATTACTAGGATTCCCACGGAATCGCTACTTATGCGGTTGTAGCCACGGGGTGCTGCTAGTCAATAGTATTCAAAATGGCGGCAAGAACAAGAATACGTAATAACAAAAAACTTGACAATCGATAAATAAACTAAACGCAGTTTTTGTTTCACTCAACAGTATCAAACATTTACATTTACAAACTTCTTTATTTCGTCAGTTGTTACTTATTTATTTGACAGAATCTTGCAATTTTCCTTATCTCTACATAAAAAAAACCGGCCAAGTACGAGTCGGACTCGAGGGTTCCGTACCATTATTACAATTAGGCACGGAACCCTAAAATAACCCCTGAACCACGCGAAATCCGTGTACGCAACGATGACCCCCGTTAGCATTTACTTATCTTTACTACTGACGCCAGTTTATCGCTAGATGAAAAGTGTAAAAATACATCGCGCGTACGTTGCGTTTAACCGTGAAAAATCACGTTTTCGTACGGGATCCCCCCTTAAATATTTGTTTATCTTGTTTTTAGTGTTTGTTGTTATAGCGGCTACAGAAATACATCTTCTGTAAAAAAACAACTGTCTAGCTATCACCGTATTATGAGCTACAGCCTGGTGACAGACGGACAGTAATAGGGTCCCGTATTTACCCTTTGGGTACGGAACCCTAAAAATTTAAACTAGAAAATCACAAAAACTATATCTACAGTAGTTAGGTATCTATAGCAATTTGTATTATTGTTTTCGTTCATATGAAAAATCGTACAATCCTCTTTACCGAAGCGTTGAGTACACGCAACTTTGTCCTGAAAAATACCCGCTCACTCTTTGGAAAAACAGTGCATTGTGCCGGAAAAATACTAGACGGACGGTTTTGTTTGCGATGCTCTTGGATATTGCAGATATCAGATGAGTAGACTGAACGTGGGTTTACACACTTCTCAATACAAAAATAGTGGTAAATAAAAAATAGCCCGGCTGTCCTGGGTTCGAATCCCAGCTGACCGGAACACATCAATTTATCAAATAATTGGGACATAAAAAATATTTGCGCTCTTACGGACAACATCGATCGTGAAGACACCAACATGTCCTCCTTGGCGAATGTCTCATGCCATCGAACCGTAATGAGCCACGGTTTGATGGGATGAGAATTTGACATGACGACATTGAGAATTTCAAAATCACTCGGCTATAATAATTGGCCCTTTCATCTATTTTTTAGATGATCTATACAGCGCAAGCAACGCTTTAATCCTTTAATCCATACTATTTATAGCGCTGTAGTGCTCCGGACATTGTTAGATGACTTGCCGAGCAGCTATACCACCCTCCCAGCCTAGTCAGCCATGCCCAGAGGAAAAAAAACAGGTCAATACGTCGGGAACTAACTGAGCCGTGGGTTTTCTCACGGTGTTTTCCTTCATCGTAAGAGCGATGTTAATAAGGCACATAACTTCTTCTTAAAGAAAAAGACATTGATGCATGGTCGGCCAGGATTCGAACGCATGACCTTCGGAATGAAAGTCGAAGTATCTATAAAATTGTGGGTTGACAAAACAGGACTGATGTCCCGTATAGAGCTGTAGATCTAGTATTTCTAAGCCAGAAGAGATCTATTGTTATCTCCTACCCCAGGGTAGCGAGATGATGCAATATTCTAGCAATAACGCATATTCTTATTGATAAAAACCACAGACATAGATATAGCTAGACCACGCGCATTCATATCCTTGTCATGTCAGAAAGCGTGAAAAACCCTGACAAAACGTCGCGGTAGTCGCCGCTATATAGCAGTCTGCGACTATAGTTGCAGGACGTCCGTAAAACTAATAAAATGCCTCGTTGCGTGCCTCGTTGCGTGATTAGCAACGAGGCAAAATCCCAAAAAAATCGAGCACCTAAAGGCAGGAACATATTTTCTGTGGCTGTGACGTCACAGTAGGTATTAAAAAGTCAGCACGCTCGGTTTCAATACAAATCGAGGTACATGTGACATCTACCTACATCTATGTCTGTGATAAAAACAATACTTGTACGTAACCATTGTAAAAGTACAAAATCCCACGTAATATTTGTTCAAATAAATAGTTCTGTTATTCTGTGAAAACAAACATTACGTACATTTTTATAATGTTTTTGAAACCGTTCGGGAATGGCGTTTCGTGCGGTGCCGCCGAGGTTGCATCTATAAAATAAATAATTCATCGATGCCTTAGTTTTTAGACGATCTTCTTAGCACGATCCTACTATTTGTATTCCCACCTACCGTGGACTTTGCTAGGGTTGCCAGTTGTGAATGAATGTAACTATTTGTTTTTTTTTCATTTGTAAGGAATCTTATAATTATGATAGCATCTGTCGAATAATTTAAAGGAACAATACTTCTGCAAAAACACAACGCATGATCGACGGAGAGCGGGATTCGAACCAACAACGCATCTTTACTCAATCCGGGAAAACTGACTTGACCAATTAGTCTACCTGCGTCGTTGACTTATACGTCGAATCTAAGCTTCCGTATTGTTCTATGTAACACACTTAGGCATGTAAATCTGTGTCTCTTTCTTAACTGGTAATTCATTTTATTGAATGTTAAACTGATCTGTTGTATGTCAGTATTAAACATATTTTCAAAAGAAAATACATCTTCAAAAATTCACACTGGGCGAAGCTCGAACTCGCGTTTCGGTGTCTCCGTATGAGTGTGTTAACCAATTAAAAACCAACGCCACAATGTATAACGAGTCTATATATGTAGATACTCATGTTTTAATATTTTTTTAATATAGCAATTATCCTAGTTAAATAATTAATTAATTCATTTACATAATTATTGATCATTTACATCATGAAACACATACATACCTAGCCAGAAATCCAGAACAATAAAATTATTACACACTATGTTTTCGGTAACAGTATATGCATATTTTACGGTTATAGCACGCTTGTGACTACCCGGCTTCGCGGAGTATATAAATATAATGCACTTTGTGGTCCCAACTAACAATAACCTCGTCTATAAAACATAGCCGGTTCAGTCGCCAACCCTAACAAAAAGGGGCCAATGCGTGCTTCGAACAAATATTTGTATTCTTGGATCCCTAGGTGTTTATTCGCGTGTCGTGTGCTACTGATTTTATTGTCTCAGTAAATGTATACAATGACACGTCTGCGGTCGCTGTAGTGCGCTATGAAAATATGCTATTTATAACTAGTTTCCGTATATGTTGTGTATACCTATTTCTGAGTTAGGTGGCGAATGGGCCCCTTCAAAACTGGGACCGGGGCCCAGTCGCCACTCCAAATTTTTGGTGGCGTCGACTGGGCCTACATCCCAAGTAAACGTGGGCCCAGTGGACGCCACCAAAAATTTTGCAATGGCGACTGGGCCCACATCTAAAGTAAATAATAAAAAAAAAAGACGATCGAAACCAAAACAAAAGACGATCGTTACGAAAACAAAAGACGGTCGAAATAGAAACAAAAGACGATCGAAATGGAAAAAAAGAGATCGAAATGGAAACAAAAGACGATCGTAATGGAAAAAAAGACGATCTATCTTATTCTATACTCAGTTATAGAATCTTAGATCAATTACAAAAATCAAAGATTATTTTTATACACGGTAGATGAGCGTTTGACCACTGTCTCACCTGATGGAAAGTGATGATATGGAGCCTTATTTTTGAATCGCTCATGCCACCGGATTACCTCTGATTTTTGTTCAATGTCAACGTCAACTCTTGTGGCGATTGATTGAGACCACACGTCGCGCGCGTGCGATTTACTTAGAAAAACTACCAACATCGAACGAGAGTCAACAAAAATCGAGCTATTTAAATCGCTCGAAGTGGCACAAGCGATTCAAAAATAGAGTCCCAGGTCTAAGATATAGGAAAGATCATCTAGAAAAAGGCATACCGTAGTATCAAGGGCAATCGCACCCAGTGGAACAAGATCTGACCCACTTCCATAGCAGCAGTACTAAACAATATTTTCACTTATTTTATAAAAGCTTACCTAACAACCCAACACAAAAAGACAGTTATTCTTCGAAAAATGCAACATAACGGCACAGGTTGAAATTATAGTTCCAAATACAAATTCCTTTAATTATTTACATAGATATTTTCTCTGTCTACCAACCTACATAACGGATTTTCCCGCAAAGTTTTCATTCGGCGAAAATAACGTAAAAACCTGACCTTGTCAAAGAAATAAGTCGAAAACATTTCCATCTTTGATCCAAAGTCTTTGAGTATCCAAAAAGATCCCTAAACAGATGTGAAGGAAAGGGGAAAACAAGATACAAATATTATTTTATTACATGAATGGAATAGAAGTCTGAATATATTAGCAAGAAAACCTTGAAAAAAATCTGAAAGTAACACTCATGGGTAAGAAAAAGGTTTGTATGTTCGTCTGTGAGTATCTTTTTTACAAGGTTACTAAATTATTGAAGGGGAACGAATAATACATAGCGAAAATTCATCTTTCCTAGAAATTTGCGGTACAAATATATCTGTCCTGCGAATTTCTAGGTTTAAAAACAAATAACAATTTGAAAAACGAAATGTCTTTAATTTAATTAACTCTAATCTTGAATACGCTGTTTTCCAGCTGCTTATTGTGCTATTGTAGTGTAGGTACATACAATAAATAAAATAAAAAACGGAGACAACTTTTAAAATAGTTTACTGTCCACTAGTGGCTTAATAAGTGGTGGACATCGGATATAATCGATTTTAAAGATGCTCTTAATCGACTAAACTAATATTTTGCATAAGCATTTAGTTTGGATGACTATCGCCCAAATACAAAAATGCCACTTAATCAGACGGAATATTTAAAAATTCGCAAATTAATTTTAAATTTAGAATGAATTGAGGACATTCTAAATTAGAAATTAGTTTACGAAGTTGCATTATTTAATTAACTCTCAAATTTTTGACGGAGTTCCTGAGGCCGTATGTGATGTTTTGGTCGGCTAAGTGACGTCATTCTAAATCCAATATGGCGAAACGACCAACATGGCGGTTACTTATCAATCGGTAACATTATATCTAAGCGTGTAAAACCGAAGGACGCCAATAGTAAGAACTCAATATTACACTAACTAGTTCTTTGTTTTTGCCAATACACTAGGTTTTACCGCAGTCATTTTCTAAAAGAGTTAGTGGTTGATGACATTGTGATTTTGTTGAGTAGGTACTTACTGGAATTCTAATAATAAATATCCTTTATTGATGGCAGGTTTGATTGATTATGTGTAGCCCCAGCATGGAATAAGGCCACCTCATATTTTACTGTGGGTGTTGTAAGAGACGACTAAGGGATCTGGAGGAGACGGGCGAACCTGGAGTTTTTGCGGTGCTTGGTCCTTAGAAGGGTTGGTGTCAGGCAGGCGGCCGGTCGTAAGAACATTGCCAAATTTGTCCACCGACCAAATAAGTCTTATTGACCACACTTAAGAGCCCCGCTAAACTTAAAATCCCTGTCGGGCTAATCGAAAATTGTTGATTATTTCATGACGTAATGTCGTAGAACTTTTTTTGTGCACAGATTGTAGGTGACATTGTTTCCTATATTTTGTTGTATTTTTAAGACAAAAACCTCCTATTGGTGCAAAGCCTATCCAAATTTTAGACAAAAAAATGTCTGTTTTGGCTAAAATGTCGATAGGCTTCAATACGTTTCGACATATTTGTCTGGAAACTGCACTAAAAAAAAGTTCAATAAGATTCCATCATGAAATAATCAACAATGTTTGATGAACCCGACATGAATTTTGAGTTTAGTGGCTATAGGGCTCTTAAGTATCATATTTTTCTTACGTATTTACAAAAAAAAGTATATTTGTAGTAATATCCTTTGTCTAGTACAAGCCTAGTGCTTAGTTTGGGGCCAGATTGCGCTGTGTGTAACGTCGTGCAATATTCCGTCTAAATACTGTAAAAAGTAATTGCTAAAAACATCGTGTTAGCAAGCCCTAGGCTAGAAGTTATATTTTGAACCCAGACCAGCGCATGTCTGCCTAACTCAAAATAAATTACTAACTTATTCTGTTCCGTGTTGTCCATTTACTTCTTCCTGTTTAGTTTTCCTAAGTTTAGTTTGTTAGTTTTCACAACTCGTAAAGAAATTTAAACAACGACATTCAAACGTAACTATCATTATCCAAAAGTAGGTCAAAGGAACCAAAATGACATACAATCTATTGGTAGAAACCCCACAATTTCCAATTTAATTATTACATACCCAAATACACGATCATTTCATATTACAAGGAGAAACTATAGTTTACTCCTACGTTAAATTAACACCATACGAGGAAGTCAATGGTTGTAAAAACTGTTCAGGAGACTTATTTTTGACATTAAATCAGTACAAATCAAGCTATTTAAGGGGACAGTCTACCTACTCTTTTCTCCATACAAACTTTACAAACCTAGTCGACCTTTCCTCCCTGCATAAAGACATTAGAGCAAACATAACGTTTATTTATGCCATAAAACCTATATCAGCCATGCATTGACCATGCCCCTACGTTTTGTTTTTTTTTATTTTCTACTTTTTCTTAATTTTATTTCTTTTCTAATTAGAAAATAAAAAAAATCAAAACGTAGGGGCATAGTGATGGCCGATATAGGTTTAATAGCAGAAACATATTTGCTCTAATGTCTTTGGAGGGACCCTAATGTCGCCTACAATCTGTACACAAAAAAAAGTTCTACGACATTCCGTCATGAAATAATCAACAATTTTCGATGCGCCCGACATGGATTTTCAGTTTTTCAGAATAGGGCCCTTAAGACAAGTTATAGGCCTTACGGTGGCCTGAAAACTCTAACACCAGGTGAGCCACACCACTATACGAAAAGAAGAAGAAGAAGAATCTAATCCAACCAAAGACATATTGTTCTACATATACCTAGAGTACCTAACGTATATAGTACCTAACATAGGTATTTATTTATAAACATTACGACAGCATTTCAAAGTTTAGGTACCTACATTAAAAGACCTTTATAAAGGACTACATTTCGTCTAAGCCCATCTTAAGACCCGAAATATATTGTTAAAGTTTCGGGCGCTACAATTCGGGGGTTCCCTGTGAATGCACCTTTATCAAACTTGTGTACATCAAAAGGTTACCAGAACCTAAATCTTGGGCTTGTGATTTCAGGCTGAGAATACTTTGACAGAGTGAATTTGAGGGTAGGAACTTGTTTTTCATCCTAATTATGGACCTTGTCAATAAATCTATCTATCTAGTATTATAAAGTTGAAGAGCTTGTTTGTTTGAACGCGCTAATCTAAGGAACCGCTGGTCCGATTTTAAATAATTCTTTGGATAGTCCATTTATTGACGAAGGTTATAGGCTATATCTTCTTCTTCTAATATATAAAATTTCCATGTCACAATGTTATTTACCGTACTCCTCCGAAACGGCGCGACCGATTTTTACCAAATTTTATATGCGTATTCAGTAGGTCTGAGAATCGGCTACTATCTTTAATTTATAAGGCAAAACAACGTTTGCCGGGTCAGCTAGTTTTATTATATTTTTTAAAAAAGGTATGGTCAATGATAGCAACTACCCACTTCGCCGACCCCTAACCAGTACTAGCTATATGCCACAATTTCACCCATGTTCCAGTGGGAATATCGACATAAAAAGTGATCTTAATTTTATTCCAGAACTCCAGCTGTCATCATCATCTGAGCGATGTCTGGAGTCCGGTCCGGAACCCGGGGTCCGCTTTCCTACTTTTACGTCTCCACTTCGCACGATCTTAGGCATCCCGCGTAGTGAGGCCATTCCAGAACTCCAGCTGCCTACAATCCAAATTGCATTACATTACAATTAGGTAATATTTTCAACCTGAACCTAGTAAACAAACTTAACTTTCGCATTAGTATAAAATTACTTTTCAAAGCAAAAATTCAGTTTGTATTTTCTAAACTGTCACGAACTCTAACAAGAAACTTAACCCCGGAAGCTTTATCGTAACTACATTTCTAATTTAATTTAACGTCGCGTCCTCCCTTCAGAATGTAGACTGTAAAACAAATCTAGTACCTATCTAACTTTAAATGAAGGACCTGTATGGCGTAGTGGATACGTAGGTATTTTGTGAAACCCTTAGATTAAAACAAAAATAGTTTTTTGTTTTAATCAAAGATGAAACCACAGATTATTTAATCATGTGTTATTAAAATCGTTAACCACGCAGTTCTGATTAGTAAAATTCAGATTTATTTTCTAATTCCGCGATGGCGGAATTAAACCCATTTTACGGTTTTAATGGCGTGGTATTTATTATACTTTTAGCATTGTTTCAATGCTCTTCAATACTGCCACGTATGGACTTGTCACAGGACGAGTGCTCTGCACGCCATAATATAGTCACAGCAAGGTCGAACCTCCGGCATAATGTCAATAGACAGATCGCCAGAAAAAGGAGATACAAAAAAAATGCTGTTTCAAAGATCTTTAGGATTGCCTCAACGTTTCTCGAAATGCGTTTAACCCTTTAATTCGCAGTGATAATCCTCAGCAACTTCATTTTAAAAAAAATATATTTCTTTTCGTTTAAATATTCCCGCGGTTGTGTTGTGTTTAATCTATAGTAAAAACAAAACGCAACTCGAAAAAAAATTGAAGACGTCAGTGTGCGACTTTTGCCGTCTCTTTTTCGCAAAATGGCGTCAAGAACACCTGTGCTGCGCGGAATTAAGGTAATTAATATTAGATTTTGTTTGATTCAATTAGAAATTCTGCAGTCAAATACCGTAAACATTTTCATAAATATCATTTTTAGTTGTATGTGTATAAATTGTAAAGTTTTAAATGCACATTTCCAAGATATAAACATGTAAATTACTATGTTGCTTGTCATCAACACTGCGGACTCCTCAAGGAACTACTGAGTTTTTGGTATGTTGCTCACAAGCAACGCTGCGCTTTTGCTTGCAAACTTAAGGAAATTTCCGATGTTGCCTATTATCAACACTGCACGATAAGTAGTAAATTCATAAAATGATTTAATTTTGACATATTTTATTATTATAATAATAATAATACTAACAAATAACAAATATGTGTATAGCAATATAGATTGAACTAATAGCTTAATACTTAACTAATAAAAAACGATGATTTTTTTTAAAGCAGTTGTCAGCTATGGTTTCGTCTTTTTTGATTTTATTGTTTTACTTTGCGAATGCTTTGTTTGCTATGTTTTGGTGCGGTTTTGCATGGTTTTTGTTTTGCTTGCTTCAGATTAGGCCAAAATGGCAACGCACTCGTACCATACTGGCACTTATCCCTCCCGAAAATGCACCTTCATCAGACAGCAGTAGTTCCTCCGAAGATGAAAATGTTATAATCCAGGACCCTAACCAACTATCTGACGACGACAATGTCACCTATTGCAGTTCCGAGCCAAGATCATACCCTTCTTCTCTAAATAATCTCAACATTTATAGTAGTTCTGATAATGAAGATCCTTCTCTTGCCATGGCAAACAACCCCGTGCTATTTGATGAAGATAATATCCCCTTGTCACCCATTATAAATGAAATGTTTCCTGCTCATCTACCGCAACAACAGCTCCCTATGTTGAATTCCGTTTCATCTATTTTGTCACCCATTATCAATACTTCACCAGCTTCTACAACTCGTTCCAAAAGGAAAGCAAGACCTGCGCCTACAGTTTTGACTAAACGAACCAAGAAGTTTATCAGAAAACCACTCAACTTTGAATGGACGACCAGAAAATTTAAACATGCGGCTACTGTAGAATTACCTCAATATAATCCTCCTTTTGATGCCAGCCTCAAATCGCCGTTAGATTATTTTCAATTTTTTTTTTCAGAAGATATTTTAGATCTCATTACAGACAATACAAATTTATATTCCGTCCAAACTAATGTTACAAATAGCATAAATATTACTAAAGATGATATTAGAGACTTTATTGCAATAACACTAATGATGGGAGTTGTTAAAATGCCAGCTTATCGGGATTACTGGAGCCAATCGTTAAAATTTTCTCAAATCGCAGATGTGATGACATTAAAGAAATATGAGAGGATCCGAAGATATCTACACTTTGTAGATAATAATGACATGAACAATGATCGCTATTTTAAGGTGAGACCCATTATGGAGCGAATACGCCAAAATTGTTTGCATCTGGAAGAAGAGGGCCGCTACAGCATAGATGAGATGATGGTGCCATATAAAGGAACCAGGGCAGGAAGCCGACGGCAATATCTACCAAAAAAACCCAAAAAGTGGGGCTTCAAGATATTTGTTCGCGCCGGAGTTTCTGGTCTTGTGTATGATTTTATACCATATGCTGGTGACGACACATTTCGGGGACATTCATTTACAGAATACGAAAATAGCCTGGGTCTAGGAGCAAAAACTGTAATCGCTCTTTGCAAAACCATTAGAAACAAACCTTGCACCGTTTATTTCGACAACTTCTTTACATCGTTAGAATTGATTCATTATTTGCGAGATGAGTTTGGCATTTTTAGTCTCGGAACGGTAAGGAGTAACCGCCTTAGAGGGTGTCAAACCAAGTTGCTGACTGACAAAGCTTTAGAAAAAAAAGGCAGAGGCGCAAGCCAGCAATTGGTTTGCAATAAAAATAAATTAGCAGTAGTGAAATGGTTTGACAATAAAGCTGTTACTCTTGCTAGCTCCTTTGTGGATTCATTCCCAAAAGAGAAAATTAAGCGGTACTCAAAAGATACGAAGACAAGAGTAGATGTCGATTGTCCACAGATTGTAAAACACTATAACGCCCACATGGGCGGTGTAGATTTAGCGGACATGTTAATTTCTTTGTACCGCTCTAACTTAAAAACGAAAAGATGGTACATGGCTATCTTCTCCCAGGCTATTGATATTTGCGTCAATAATGCATGGCTGATGTATCGAAGGGATCGCCCTCAAGAAAAAAAGAGGTTGACGTTAAAAAAGTTCAGAATTCAATTGATAAAAGAAGTTTTACAAAAAAGTAGGAGTCGTCATGAGGATTTGGCTATAGCTGACGTTGCGGCTGCTGAAATAAAGAATCCGACGACTGTCAGACCTCCAGATTTCATTCGGTATGACAATGTTGGTCATTTACCGACGTTTGTCACGAAAGGTAGATGTAAATTTTGCAAGAAAGGGTACACCTGTATATTTTGTGCTAAGTGTAAACTGAGGTTATGTTTGATAGAAAAAAGAAATTGTTTTCTTAACTACCATGTTAATAATTAATAAAAACATTCCATTTTTATTGTAGTAAGCGTTTTTGGTTAAGATTTTTTTGTTTTATGACTTCTTTTTTAACTTTTTTTTACATTTCTGTGTAATTCTAAGAATCTGAGTAATGTACAATGTTGATTTTGAGCAACATAATAATTGCTTTATATGTGTTAGAATGATGGGCAATGTTGATTCTCGTCAACATATGTTTTCCAGAAAAGTATATAATATAGATTTTTTTTAACATTTTTACATGGCTTTTTGTACCCCCAGAAACCACCCCAACACAAAAAAAACACAAAATTTTAACATTTTTTTCCCTGCGCATTAAAGGGTTTCTAAAGTAAAATTCATACAAAAAAAATTATAGGGTTCGAATATTCTCCTTCATGCCAAGTCCATATTGTAAGATTGTTGATAAGGTAGCTAGAATAGTTATAACTGTGTTATTTTTAACGGGTCGGGCCCGTTTTTCATACAGTGCGTCCACTGCAAAATATGTCAACAATGCTCACTTGTTTGAAAAACTGACGAGCTAAGCTAAACCAACTTAGCTTAGTGGTCGATAGACGGTAAATTTTTATACAGGCGGAACCCCGGAGTATAGCTAGTTATCTCTTATGTGTAAGTCGATACGTGTGTATATTATTGGTAAATATACACACACACGCACACACATACACGCAAACACATACACGCACACACAAGCGCGCGCTCGCGCACATTCACCGTCATACAGGCACACATACTTTTAGAGTTAACCATTTTAGTTACCTACTAAGTTATCCTATATTATGTATAGCAGCTCCCCGCGGTTTCACCCGCATAAGTCCCGATCCCGTGGGAATATAGGGATCAAAAGTAGCCTATAGCCTTCCTCAATAAATGGACTATCCAACACCGAAAGAATTTTTCAAATCGGACCAGTGGTTCCTGAGATTAGCGCGTTCAAACAAACAAACAAACAAAAACAAACAAACTCTTCCGCTTTATAATAGTAAAATAGAAATAGATAATAAATTCACTAAGGAAGTAGCGAGAGAAGTATCCATGATTACTTACTGGGAAGCCTCGGTCACTGTTATAGAATGTAACTACTAAAAAAACAATTAAAAAAAAAAAACTACTTTCAATAAAGAACTTTTTCTTTCTTTTAAGTTTAAAATTCAAGGGAAACAGGCAGGTAGATTACTTCCAGCATACCTAATGATACCTGCCTGCTAAGGTAGGAGTATGATAAAGTGTGTAGCAAGACTTTCAAAATGGTTGTTAAACACTGGGTTCAAGGTTTGGATCAAAAACTTCTAAATTTTAGCAGATAGTAGACCGGACATTATATCTCCCTGTTTTATCAAGGGGAAATCCATCCTTATAAAAAGAACGAGCTGACAATTAGCAAAAACACTGCCAGTGGGGTTAAAAACTAAAAGATCAAAACAGCCGGCGCTACTTTGGCGTGATCCAAAGTTTCTGACAATTCACAGCTATACAAAGCTTCATTTTGTTAAATTATCTCAAAATAACTTAGTTTGTTTACGAAAAAACTATGAAGTTCGTCAAAATTACGGATCATCGATTAGTAGCGCCATCTGAAGTGAGCAAATGGCAGTTTTTTACCTCATTGTCAGCTGCTGTTGCAAAGCAATATGTACCTACTTACCTACCTATGACATATTAAGTGAGAGTTTTTTTTTTTAAATTAAAAGCCCGACTTATCGCTTAAAGCGATTTCTTTCAGGCAAGCTTTCGGTGGCCAAGAAATCACGGAATGTGATGGGTAGGAGGTTATGTCTTATTGAAACCATCTACCTACATCTCATTTTTGATCGGCTTAATTTTAAATTTATACACAAAATTGGCAGCAAAACCGGTTCGAATGATGACGTTTATTAAAAAGTGGCTGTGACATACGGACGGACTGACGGACAGACAGACATGATGAATCCCTAAGGGTTCCGTTTTTTGCCATTTAGCTACGGAACCATTATAAAAATCAACTCCAAAAACTATCCTAATGCCGACTCTGGAATTAGATGTTTAAATTCTTTGCGCTTCTTCTTTTACGACGTTGTTAATAATATTCACAGACATGGCTGTAAAAACAGAAATCTTAAGTAGGTACCTAGGTCTCAACTCCCCAGGTATTTACTTATGGACCTGTTTAACATTTAGGTACATTTGTGAAGAGAAAATGTCAAAAAAAATACCTTTCGTCGCAAATTTTAGTAGATAATCGGATTCGGACGATTTTTAAAAGACATAATGCAGTAGCTGGTTTGTAAATCATCTGAATTCGATTTGAGTCGAGTGCTTAGGCATTGCACTACAAAATGATTGCAAAATTGATAGACTAGAGATGAAGGGTTCCGTACCATTATCATAATTGGGTACGGAACCCTAAAAACGATTAAAATATGTTCTGAAAACCTCACGACTCCACTAAAATAAAAATCAGTCAATATAATTACAAACCAAAGAAAGTCCGTCGGGGCTGCCATTGCCTCAGTGGATTGGCTTGGTTTGACATCGGCATCATATACATATGTAAATGGTCCATTCCCTAGCAAACCAAATTAAAAAAAAAACTGCTAAAGTCAAACACAGTGTAATAATAAAACCAAAAGTAACAGTAGGTAAACTGACGCGGTATTCTTAGTAGAGGCACTGTTATAAGGTTTATTATATGGATTGGACACAAGGTTAACAACTTCAGCATTCATTAGATTTGCCAGCACTGTGCCTGTAGGCCGGGGATCGCCGCCGGGGCAGTTTGCGTACATCATGTTGTGTTCGCAGTCCTGAAAACAAAACAAATTGCAGTACAACTGGGGTTGCATGGGTTTTAGACAGACAACCGATATATCACATTTGGTAAAAAAACATAATATAATTATCAGGTTTATATTATAGAAGGCACCCTAAACCAGAAACAAGCTTAACTAAGTGGACAGACAGACATGACGAAACGTTCAATCGCCAAATATTTTATTCGTAAATCGAACCTTCGTATTAATAGGCCAAGCAGCAGGGAAATCACCTCTTACGTAGCCTTGCAAAAGGTGGTGTAACAAATTTTATGATTTTATGTTATTTAGCTAAGTTAGCTTGACATAAATTCAATTTCTTGACCTTGGGGCACGACGGGGTATGTCCGATATTTTGCTAATATTTCGTTTTTTGCACACAGTGCCTCGATAGTAAGTGATATGACAAAAGTGTCTAAGAACAGTATGTAGAAGTCAAAAACTCTTACATTCTGTCCATACATGTCAATTCTGTAAGTCTTACAGGTAAAAAGTTACAATCAAAAAAAAAAAACAACATTATATAAAATCAGTATAGATTTCTACGACAATTATTTTTTAATCGTTTCCATAATAGGCAACAACAAATGATTTGTGGTGGCCGCCTACAAGATGGCGCTAGTAGTACGACACGGTGTCCTAAATGGCGCATTTAACATTTTTCTTTCCCTGCTGCTTGGCCTATAAAGTGATTTCGGCGAAATGTTCAATCGGCAAGGTTTTTTTTCGTAAAACCAATCGTCGTTTAAAAGTGTTTTCGATGAAACGTCCTGTCGCCAAAGAGTGTTCCGATATACCATACTAGGCTCAAACTATATAGAATTTCTTGTTGACTACGAAGCCCTAAAACGAATTTAAGAATTTTAGGATTAATTTTTTTTTAAAGAAAAGATCTATAAGATATCAGTCGCCAAGTCATAATCGGCGAACATTAAATATAGCGACGAATTTAAAAAACCGCTTTCAGTTTTCAGAAAGTCAGTTAAAAAGCGGTCTAAAGTCGTCATAATCATCAAGTAACGCTCGTACTGAAACCCTGGCTGTTTACCATAACCCTGAAGGACATTTGGAAGTAACGAGAAAGTCTATATTCGGCATAATGGTTGGCAAATTTCGGGCAGTTGCCGTTCGCCATGTTTGATATTGCGTCGTCGTACACAAACGAATCTAATTAAAGATATTACTAGGTACTTAGATGAAAACAAAAATAGTAGATACGGTATATTCTAACATTGCGTATTCGAAAAAAATGAGCTAGAGACACCTACATGCATTTTCATAAAATTATTGTAAAACATTTGACTTTAAGAATGATTCAGGCATTTGTAAATAAGCATAATAATAAGATAATCGCAGTGTGACAGCACGTGCTTACGCGGCAACGGTTCGACATACAACTGAGGCTAGTGCGTCAGCTAGACGCAGTTTTATCGTCTCATTTTCCTTGACTACGTACCGTATCTTTAGTTTTTTGTTTTAATCTAAGTTACTAGGTACGGCTATGGAGACACAGATGCGATTAATTGGGCGATAAAAAGCAATGAGACGAGTGAATTAACACAATAAGTACAAGTTTTAGTATAATAATAAATAAATTTATTTATTTCCCAACATAACATAAAATAAAACGTGCGGTGGCGGGTAAACTGCTTGTTCTCTAGGAGGGTTGGTGTCAGGCAGGCGGCCGACCGTAAAAATATTGCCAAATCTATTTGCGATAAGTACAGTCAATGATGATTTACCTACTGTGCCGACCCAAAATTATTTGGAGTTTTAGCGGACCCCGGGCTCCTATCAAGGGAACATCGCTCAGATGAGAAGAAGTTAACATAACATAGACATATTGGCTTAAAATTCGCTACCCTGTATCTATCAATACTAATATTATAAAGAGATAACATTGGTAACAATAATGTATGTATGTATATATTATCCGGGTTAATCTCTGAAACTACTGAACCGATTTCAAAAAATATTTCACCAATAGGAAACTACATTATTGAGGAGTAACATAGGTTACTTTTGGTCCCGATACTCCAACGGGATCGGGACTTACGCGGGTAAAACGCGGGACTCGTAAATAATATTATAAAGAGGTAACGTTGGTAACATGTATGTATGTATATTGGGGGTAATCTCCAAAACTACTGGACCGATTTCAAAAATTCTTTCACCATTAGAAAGCTATATTCACTCTAAGTAACATATGCTACTTTTGATCCCGATATTCCCACGGGATCGGGACTTACGCGGGTGAAATAATATTATAAGGAGGTAACGTTGGTAACATAAAATATGTATGTATTTTCCAGGTAATCTTTGAAACCTAAGAATCGATTCCAAAAATTCTTTTACAAATAGAAAGCTGCATTATCGAGGAGTAACATAGGCTACTTTTTATCCCAATAAAGCCACGGGATCAGGATTTAGGCGGGTGAAACGTGGAGCTCAGCTAGTAAATAATAAAGTGTGAGTTCGTAGTGCTTCGTTATTAAGAGAATAGTCTCCATTCTCTTTCTCCATTCAAACGTAGTTTAAATTTTCCTCGACATTAGAGCAAATATGTTTATGCCATAAAAATTATATCTGTCATGGCTCATGACTATGCATCTACCTATTTATTTTTTTTATTTTATTATTTTTTTATTTTTTATTATTATTTTAATTAGAAAATAAAAATAAAAAGGTAGGGGCATAGTCATGACATGACAGATATAGGTTTTATGGCATAAACATATTTGCTCTTATGTCTTTATCCAGGGAGGAAAATTTAAGCTACGTTTGAATGGAGAAAGAGAATGGAGACTATCCTCTTAAGCTAGAAATAATATAGAGAAGCAGCTGTCAGTGGCTACTTGATGGATTGTTTGAGGTCGTGCAAGTCAATCGACTGTGATCCATAGTGGGAACAAAAAGCCGTATCATACTAAACAACTTGGCTTGTACGTGAATGTCTCTCTGTTTAGTTCTTTACGGTTCCGTACCCAAAGGGTGAGTTGAACATTGTTACCGCTAAGGCATGCAATTTCGGAAGGTTTTCAATCCCGGGATTGATTTCGATATTAAGAACACAATCCCGGAATCCCGGGATTAATCCCTGGTTTTTATATATCTTTAAAAAGGCGAATTTAATGCAATAAAATTGTGTAAAATCAAAAATCTTTGATATACTTATTAAAGACTTAGTGGTTTCATTACGTAAATAAGTTACCCCATGGGCCGTCCACCCCACGATTTTGGAAATATAACGGACAAATAGCCGCTGTTCATACTTTCGCGCCAAATTCTAGGCACGCCACTAAAATGATGTTAGCAGTAAAATTTTGCATGCTAGCTATAAAAAATACTTAGGTGGGTATGTCTTAAAAATCGCAATAAATCGCGTTACTTTTATTATCTTAAGCATTTAATCAGCTCTAAACCTCAATTTGAACCCAAATAAAAAAAATAGGTCTAATCTCGATATCGGATCACTCAATCCCGGGATTGTAATATCGAACTTTTGCGTCCGATATTCCGGGATTCATGCCCTAGTTACGGCAGGCGACATGATCACCATAGTTCCCCCAGTAGCCAATCCACTATCATCACATCATTAGAATTATTATATAGCCCATGATGTTTTCACCCGTAGATTTCTCAATAGTTCTATCCAATTCGGTGGTTGTCCTTAGCTGCATTTTATAGTGCAGACAGGGATAATCGCCGGCTTGGTATCCACTTCTTAATTTGCGAGTAAAATTGTTATTGAAAAGGCTTTACGTGTTGGCTTCGGCTCCACGCACGCCTTCCAAAAGTCTGGGGCTCCATAGCTCCGTGATACTGGAAGTAACTGTGTTAATAAACAAGTGAATGAAAGTATAAATTAAATAAATATGTATATGTAAACCACAAACGTGACTTTATTGGTACGGATACCTTCGTGCACAAATCCGACTCGCACTTAGCCGGTTATTGGATATTTTTATAAAAGAAGATGGTGCCTGTAGATTTTCCCGAAGCTGTAGGCGTGAGATTACTCCAAGTGATACTGTTATAAGACCCGCAGCTATAATACTTTTTCCTCGATACTATAAATCAAATCCGACCAGATTCAGAAACAAAGCCTATTTTCCGGCGACAAATCCCATATTTTGTCGTTGGAATTTATTACGACGCACCTTTTGTACAAACGTCAATCATTGTAGAGATTCAGTTTCATATAACCGTGGAGTTTGGTTGTAAAGCGGTGGACTAAAATAACGTGACATACAACCTTAGATGAAAACAAAAAATAGTAAATACGGTATATTCTAACATTGCGTATTCGAAAAATGAGCTAGAAACACCTACATGCATTTTCATAAAATTATTGTATTTAAAAACATTTTTCTTTAAGATTGTTTCAGGCATTTATAAAATGAGCAAAAAGGCATTCTTTCAAAAAGATAATCGCAGTGACAGCACGTGCTCTTGCGGCAACGGTTCGACGTACGACTGAGGCTAGTGCGTCAGCTAGACGCAGTTTTATCGTCTCATTTTCCGAGACTAAGTAACGTATCTGCTGTTTTTTGTTTTTATCTAAGCGTACAACTATACATATAACGTTCTTTCGATACTCTAAATATTTAATCATCCATTTACTTATAAACGATGATTAACACATGCATAAACTATGTATCCTTTGTCTTGTTCACTGACGTGAGTTGTCAACAGTCGATGAGGCCCAATGAGGCCTGAATGCAGGGTTGTCCCGACTAAAGGTGTCAGAGTACCGAATAAATAAATAATAAATATTGCACGACGTTACACACAGCGCAATCTAGCCCCTAACTAAGCACTAGGCTTGTACTATGGGTACTAGACAACGGATATACTACATATTATACTTTTTTTTTTGTAAATACATACATATGATACATAGAAAACACTGAATATCCCATGTCTTCGGACCGTGGTGAGTCCTAGGACATGTTGGTTTCCTCACGATGTTTTTCCTTCACCGTAAGAGCGATGTTATTAGCGCACATACCTTTTTATTAAAGAAAAAGACATTGGTGCGCGGTCGGTCTGGATTCGAACCCACGACTCTCAGAATGAAAGCCGGGGTATCTACCACTAGACCAACACCGCTCTATATCTAATCCAACAGAACAACAGCTTTATACAAGCCCGCGGCACGGCCGTAGGTTACTCTACTACATGCGCACCTATGTGTGCATGACTTCTCACCACTTTCCACTTGGGTTTGGCGAGGCCGCCCGAAGCGCCTACTCGGCTCACATACGTGAACCCGTCGGCACACTGTCGGTAAGAGAGGTCACGCACACATAGCTGCGCGTGTAGTAAAGTACCTACGCCCGCGAGCTTATATGAAGCTGTTGGTCTGGTGGATTAGATATTCGGTAGTCAGAGATCGAAATAATGAAAATGCATTTCGTTGCATACATACTTACTTGAAAAACAGCCCCTTCCGAGACAATGACTGAAAATTTCTGTAACGTCAGGGCTTGGTCGCGGGAACATTTTGAATGGGGGTTGTCAAACAAAACGTCTAGAGTGCAACGTCTAAATTGAGTTCTTGCACTGGAATAAACACGAAACTTTATTATATACCATTTATATACCTACAAATATTATTATTACATATAAAAGTACGTTTGTATGGAGAAAGAGTAGAAAGACTTCCATTTAAAATTATTTAAAAAATAAATAAGAACATACCAACAAAGTTTGAAATGCGTGTCATAATGAGTCCAGTGCTGGGACGCATTCTTTAACTCATCTACTTTGTTTATAAATATATTGTAACAAGTTTCCCAATGGCCGCCAGATGTCTCTATACAGTTCGGTACGTCATCGTAACCTTAAATAGGTTTTAAGACATTCACGGCCGAATACAAAAACGCAACTCAAAATTTGAGTTTTACTTAAACAACTAAGCACTTAGATTTTTCTTTTGTTTTCGCGATGTTGTAGTATTCAAATTAAAGACATTTCATGACAAATCACATTTCAGTCAATCCTGAAGAAGGGACCTGGAAAGGTCTCGAAACGTTGAGCGTTGTAACAATGCTAAAAGTAATAAACACCGCGCGATTCAAACCGAAAAATGTCTCAAATTTTAAGTGGCGTTTCGATATTCGGCTGTAATTCTCATGAAACAAAAAGTCACATACAATGAGATACAGACGAACCCTCTTACTTATAAACGATGACTAAGTTTATGTAACGTTTGTCACTGTCTTTAAAACTTCATATCACAGTAAAGGACAAACGTTACAAAAACTTAGTCCTCGTTATAAGGGGGTAAATAGTATAAAAATAAGTAACATATATGCCTCTAGGCTCTTGGCCTCTGAGAGAGAGAGAGAGAGAGAGACAGAGAAACACGCGCACGCCGCACGGCCCTATAGCAAAAAGTGTCGTTACCACTTTTGATCTTATTTTTTTCCGTCTAGCCCCCTTTCAAAATCGCAACGCGCGATTTTGAACTTCGATCTAAAAATATTATAAATACCACTTTATCTTCGAATATTCTTGAACAAGACTTTGACACGACAACATACCGCATTTCCCCAACTTTATTCTTCGCATATTATTGCTAAGAAACCTTGCGATTTAGATTAAACCGAAAGTTCTTTACGTAAGAAGCTCAATATATTTTCTATTTACCCCAAGTAACTTATTAGGATATGTGCCTAGCATTTTATGAATATAAGGAAAAAAAAATATAAATCCGAAATATCTCATAGAAATTCCTTGCCTATTTCGCGAACACTACAAAAAAAATAAAAATATCCTTTGAATAAGTAAAGTACATCGTATTCGTGGCGATGTTTTCTATGCTATCGTCGCAAACGAATACGAACCCTAGGTACTCCAACATAGAGTTTCAATTGACTTACGTGTGAGATACCACTCGTCATCGCAGACGTTGTTGACTACGTGCATATGGCCCTTAATGCTTTCTTCGTTAAACCGAGTCTCTGTGACGTCGGTGCATTCACTGTTCCAATCTATAGCGCAGTTTGTGAGATGACGAATTGCTCTAGAATATAAGACCAATTACACTAGATAGTTTCGCCGCACTTAGCCTCACAATTGGGCCATTGTACGTGACTGACAACTCCCCTAAAACTTAACTCCAACCATCCCACGCTACACCAGAAAGCCAGCCATCCACCAAGACTGCTATATGCGTCCGGAAGATATTCCATTAGCACGTGGTGGGGTGTTTCTTCAGTTTTCACCAATTACACTTAAGGGCCCTATTCTGAAAAACTGAAAATCCATGTCGGGCGCATCAAAAATTGTTGATTATTTCATGACGGAATGTCGTAGAACTTTTTTTTGTGTACAGATTGTAGGCGTTATTGTTTCCGATATTTTAGTGCAGTTTCCATACAAATATGTCGAAACGTATTGAAGCCTATCGACATTTTAGCCAAATCAGACATTTTTTGTCTAAAATTTGGATAGGCTTTGAACCAATAGGAGGTTTTTGTCTTAAAACTACACCAAAATGTAGGAAACAATGTCACCTACAATCTGTGCACAAAAAAAAGTTCTACGACATTCCGTCATGAAATAATCAACAATTTTCGATGAGCCCGACAGGGATTTTCAGTTTCAAGGCGTTGATACTCCTCTTAATTAATTAGGTAAAGCTCAAAGAACTTATGACAGCTGGGGAGTAAAAGTTCTTGATGCAATGCAAAACGGAGTGTTGGAACACCACCTACTTGGTGGAGCGACGACATTGTAGCAGTCGCGGGGAGTCGTTGGATGGAAACGGCTCGGGTTCACTATTTGTGACGTCGTATGGAGAAGGTCTATGTTCCAGCAGCAGATATATAGCTAAGATGTGTATGTATTGGTGTATCATGATCTTAGCTATATAGCTAAGATCATGATACACCAATCCGATACGTTGGCTGTTGGTGTTGTTGGCAGTCCTGCGTCTATCGTGCGTTGTGTTTTTGCAGAAGTATTGGTTTTTTTTAATATTTCTAAGACAGCCCAGTGCAGGCTTAAGCACTTAAAATAGAATATTAAATTGACCTTACCTGCACCACTCAATCACCTTCCCAGGCATAGGCGGCGACTTCCTAGAACTGTTATAGATCAAAGCGGATTGTAGAGTGCAGTTCAGAGAGTATTTCGCAAAATCATCGCAACTGAGGTTTTTCCAATTAAGGACTCTATCACTCTCCTTGTTTATTATAGGTTCGAATTCTATTTCGTCTACTGTTGTTCTGAGTTTGTTTGAAGATTCATCATCGTCGTATATATCTGAAAATATTTAAAAAAAAACGTGTGGCACTCGGGGACTGCCGCGGTAAAGCTATTGCATAGCATTTTTTATCAACATATGCAATTATAATTATTTATTTATTTAGTACCATGGCAACCATGACAATGTGGTAGGGGTGGGGGGTGTTAGGTTTTATTTTCGTTACGGAATTTCTTGACGCGGTCGCCGTGCTCAAAGCCCGCGATAAAAACTACGCAATAGCTTAAAAATACCGTTAATTTGTCCCACTGCAGGTCAAGGGCCTGCTCTCACGAGGGGTTAGACAGTAAGACGCCACGGAAGCCTACTTCGGATTGGCGAATGTCCCATGCTTTCGGACCGTGTTGAGTCCTAGAACATGTCGGTCTCAGCGACAAAACTAGTAAAGTGAGTAGTCGCCGGCGGCAGTGTGAACAGTCAGAGAGTTTCAACTTTGAACATATGCATCTCGTTAATTTACATGGAATACATATTATTACATATTAATTGTGCGATTCTTGAGAGAGAAAATCGCCGATAGTTAGTCGTTTGCTCGCGGGGCGTTTCGGACCACTGCCGGCCTTCTACTGCGATTGTTTCGCGAAATAGTTGTATGACTATGAAAACAACCGTTGTATGTTGAACTGATACATTTTTTACTCCGCTCCGCTCGCAGTGGAAGGCCGGCATTAAGCGGGTGAAGCCGCAGGTCGTTCCCAGTTAGATAATAAGGCAGTTCACTCACAAGCCGTGTGCATTCCGTGTACTTGTAAATGTATAAAAAACAGCACGAGAATCGCTTTCATCATTCATGATCTCCATTAAACTTTAATTTACCATTGTTCGTGAAATTTTATACGTTTTTCGTCGTAAATACTGCCATAACACTATAATGTCATGTCTGACTTTGATTTGACACGGTAGCGTTCAAAAAGAAAAGTCTATATTCAAGAATAATGAATATTTAAGTTTGTACATTTTGTTGGCAAGAAGATCGGTAGCGTGGTAGATTTTTTTAGGGTTCCGCGCTCAAAGGGTTAAATAAAACGCGACACTATTATACTAAGACCCCGCTGTCCGTCCGTTTCTATAAGGAGAGATACCTCTTGCCCAAAATGGGAGTACCTGATTGTCCAGACAGGTACCGGAGCAATATAGCCGCTCCCCACTTGTAGGTACCTCAGAAAGGAGCTAACGACAACCTCGCTGGGACCGTTAGAGAAGCCACCCACCACATATCCTGATCTATGATCTGTCTATAACTGATCCCGGACGGTTTCTCCTGGGAGTGGCCTGACCGTAAAGCGCCTTCTAAATACCTGCGGTTGATCAGTTATTTCAGATTAGAATTAGATCAGTTATTTCATAGGTTGTCCGTCGGTCTATCTATCTGGCACCGGGCTGTATCTCATGAACCGTGATAGCTAGACAGTTGACATTTTCAGAGATGATGAATTTCTATTGCAGCAATAACGACAACAATAAACATAGCATTAAAAAAAACAAGTGGAGCTACCGTGTATTGATCTCAGCCTTTTAAAGTATGGCATCAGAAGGAAGACAGTTGTAACAAGCCACTGAAGTAACGCTAGGTACATCAAATTCAATGCAAGATACTTTTGACGTTGTAAGCATTACTAATATTTGTACGATAGACGTAACAATAGAAGCGCTGCAGCGGCTTTTTTTCGCGTAGAAGGAACATAGAAAATGTTTGAGACATCGCCTCTAATAAGAGTACATAATAATAGTACATTTTCCGGGTCTTAATCGCGTATTATTATTTTCTCTTACCTCAACGTTTCAACCATGTGACAATGGTCGCGAGGGGACTGGACCATTGTAACATGGTTGAAACGTCGAAGTAAGAAAATAAATAATAATACGCGATCAAGACTCGGGAAAATGTAACTATGTTAACAAATCGTGTGAATTTAAAAAGTTTATTAAGTAACGTATAATAAGTAAAATCTAAATGCTCCCGTACAACATTAATTTGGCCGGGCCGACACCCACAGAAGGATACCTATAGTGGAATTGTACGGAACCCTTCGGGCGCGCGTCCGACTCGCACTTGGCCGGTTTTAAAGCAGAATAGTCTATTTGTCTTGATACATAGCCAGCTAAGTCACATTACAATAATGTAGCTTGTATCACGAGCTTTATTTGAATTTACAGATTTCTTCCCGCGGTTTGAACCTCGTAAATCCGTGAGGCGACAATACTGTCTAAGATGTAGCACGCTCATCATCACATCTCAGTGATACAGGTGTTTTTTCGTAACCAGTTTTAATGGATAAACTTTTTAATAAACGTTTTAAACTAACACGATTGGAACTCATAATTTTGTCTTAATCGCGTGATTTTACTTTTTTAATTCTCTTACCTCGACGTTTCGACCATGTTACAACGGTCCTTTTCACGAGGGAACTGGAGCTGCGGCGGGTGTCGTCCTCTATTTATAGCCGTCGTGTAATAATAAATAAATAATAATAAATAAATTCTCTGAACATCACACAGCGCCAACTAGCCCCGTGCTAAGCGACTAAGCTTGTGTTACGGTGACTAGACAACGGATTATAATACTTATATTTATTTTTATTTTGTAAATACATACATATTATACATAGAGGGAGAGGGGTGTTGGTCTAGTGGTAGATACCGCGACTTTCATTCCGAAGGTCGTGGTTTCGAATCCAGGCCGACCGCGCACCAATGTCTTTTTCTTTAAGAAAAATTTAAGTGCGCTATTAACATCGCTCTTACGGTGAAGGAAAACATCGTGAGGAAACCGACATGTCCTAGGATAAACCACGGTCCGAAGGCATGGGATATTCGCCAATGCGGGGTAGGTTCCCGTGGCGTCCCTCCTCCCTTTAAGAAATCCCGTACAATGGCCCAATAGTGAGGCTAAGTGCGGAAAAAGGCTCAGTGAAACTAAACTATACATAGAGGGACATGTTATATGATAATGGTACGGAACCCTTTTGTGCGCGAGTCCGATTCTCACTTGGCCGGTTTTTAAGAAATTATTTTCTAAATCACCCGACTACTTTTTAATCTCCTTGAGCTATACCTACCTACTTTTGTTTTGATTATGTTGACGTTAATAAAACTGTTAATTATTTAGTTAGTAATATTCGTAATATTAAAGAATAAAGACCCTCTTTTGTTTTCTTTAAATAACCTCGCTACCACAATTCTTATTGTTTAAAGAATTCTGTCATGTAATTTTGTTAAAACTACTCGGGATACCGAAAATTTCGGGATCCGGCGGGATTGATATTTCTAATCCCGCGAGATCCCGAATTTACGATCCCGAGTCGGGATTACTTACAATCCATACACAAAAAAAAATCAACAATATTCCCTCATTAAATAATCAACAATTTTCGTGGAACCCGATAGAGATTTTGAATTTAGCGGCTAGAAGGGGACCATTCAAGTATTACGTATAAGCCCTACAGGACCTTACTGGTCATTGCTTAAAATAAAAATTTCACGACGTTACACACAGCGCAATCTAGCCCCTAACCACCCTAACTAAGCACTAGACAACGGAAATACTATAAAACATACTTTTTTTTGTAAACGTATACTTTATTCGCAGTCTAAGAACTTTCTCACCAGGTCATTTCTCCATTGGCCAACAACACCCAAGGGAAATTCACAGGACGCTCGAGTAAAAGTCTAACCTAGTTAGATTTTCCCAGGTCTTAATCGCGCATTATTATTTATATTCTTACCTCGACGTTTCAACCATGTTACAAGGGTCTTGGTCGCGAGGGGACTGGAGCAGCGGCGGGTGACGTCTTCTTTTAAGAGCCGGGAAAATGTAACTATCTTGACAAATCGTGTGAATTTAAAAAGTTTAAGAGGACAGCGGTCTAATTATGTTGTAGACGTAGCTAGTATAAGTTTATTTGTAATTTTTTATGGAAATAAATAAATAAATAAATAAATAAACAGTCTACCTACTCCTCCTCCATACAAACGTTGTCGACTGTTTCCTCCCTGGATAAAAACATTTGAGCAAAAATGTTTATGCCATTAAACCTATATCTGCCATGATTATGCCCCTGCGTTTTGTTTTGTTTTCGGTTTCTAATTAGAATAGAAATAAAATTCAGAAAAATTAGAATTTTAAAAAAATCTAAACGTAGGGGCATGGTCGGTCATGGTTGATATAGGACTTATATTATGGCATAAACATATTTTTTCTAATATTTTATCAGGGTGGAAACAGTCGACTACGTTTGTAAAGTTTGTATAGAAAAAAGAGTAGGTAGACTGTCCCCTAAAAGTCTAGCATAGCCTGAAGTCTAATCCAAATGTATTCAATACACGACACAGGCAAGGATTAAGATCTGCATAGTTCAGAATTTCATAACTTAGTATTCTGTTAATAACCTGAAAGCCTGAAAGCTTAGGAATTATGTTAACCAGATGAAAATGGAAGTTATTATGCAGGTTCCAATAATAAATTGAATTTAAAATAGGTATTACTGTAGCGAGGAGAATTTGTAACCTGCTCAGTTTTATTTTCGCAGGCTAGAGATAGCTATTAAGTGAATAAAACTAAAATAAAATATAACATACCTAATAAAAACAAAATTAGACACTTACCCCCTTACTTATATATTTTATTAATTATCAATTTGCAAAATATTAAGGACACATGGTCAGTCTATGAAAAAGGTCCCATTTTTCAAACAATATAATTAGGTACAACAAGAAACATACTATCATTACCTACTCACTTAGATTGTTCAGCAGGCCTTACATAGTTGTTACGACCATGTAAGGAATATTGAAATTACTTATAAATAAATGATAACTAAGTTTATGTAACGTTGTACGTGTAGGTAATGAAGAAGAGACCAGTACTGTAAAGGTCTCGAAACGTTGAGCATAGAAACAATGCTAAAAGTAATAAACACCACGCGATTAAAACCGAAAAATGAGTTTAACTCTCAAAGGAGATGTTAGTTAAGTAATGATTTGTCACTGTTGTTTTTATTGTTGATCTGTATTGGGAATTGGGACTAACACAATGTTTATAATAATAAAAGCATCATAGTTTCAATAAAATACACTTTCTCTTCCCTCAACATAATATTTGTTCCTCAAGTTTATATGACTGACAGAAATCATTAACTTTTCCACGACGAAACTTGCAACTCGCGTCACAAATACGTAAGCAAACAAGGAAGAGTGAAAACTCAATAAATCTCCGACACGGATACAAAATGCTGTATCAAAAAGAGTTCAAACAAAACGGCAACATAGATAGGTACCTATCAAATGGAACGACATCTTCCAGCAGCAAAAGGAGAAGCCTGAATCAAAACACGAGAGTGGAAAATGTACCAGTGCACAATATTACGCGCTTCCTTCAACAACAATCAAAGGAATCCGGTAGAAGGAACAATAAAAGCAGTGGAACATGTAAAATGAAGATTGTTCTCGACGATGGTTGAACAAACATGGCTAATATGTGAGACCGGGTAGCGATTGGATGTCATCCTTGAGGCCATAAACTTAGCGATCTGTGGAAAGGATTCAAATATATATTAAGCTATTGCATAGCTTTTATCGCGGGCTTTGAGCTTTGAATGAAGAAATTTCGTAACGAAAAAACGTAAGACCCCCCACTCCGCCTACCATGTTGCCATGGTTACCATGTAACTCGAGCTAACGCTCGACCGAGCTACATGGTAACCATGGCAACATAGTACAAAATAAAAAAAATATATAATTGCATGAGCGGCTGATTGACCACTATCTCACCTGATGATAAGTGTTAATATGGTCTGAGATGAAACACGTTCGTCTAGAAAAAGGAAGACTGCAGTGAAACAAGATCTGACCTGCCTTCCTTAGTGAACGTATTGGACCACAGAGGCCATTTCGAGGTCGTCAGCCATTTGCTTCGAAAGCTGGCTAAAGCAAGTCAACGCAAGTTTTTGAGGTTCCTAAGAAAGGACCTCTGAGTAAGTGGTTTTTTTTACAGCTAATCTGACTGTTCAACTAGGAATAGCAAAGTGTTGGGCATCATGCTTCCGACAAACCCCCCTTGTGATTTTGGTTTTAGTCAGTGATCCTGTTAAAACAAGTTTAGATACGTCATCGAGCATATTTCGTGGCTACGCAAGGAGAAGGTAATTACCACCTCCTCTTTCATTCACATATCAACCTCAGTGCCGATCGCCCGCTTGACAGAAACGTCATAAAATCCGTTTAAACATTACACAAAATGCTTTTGTGCATTTTTCAGCACTGTAAAAATTATAATAGCAACAACAAAAGATAAAATCATATCGTTTCACCAGGAAGTAAGACAGTAATGAATTGTTTAAAATATTTTGTGTATTTACGAAAGCGAAAGGGATAACAATAGTTGTGACAGTATAGTTTGTAAAGGAAAGTGACGGCGAGGAAAGAGCGAGACGTACATATATAATTTTAGGTAATAGCGAAAGAGATAACAATATTTATGACAGTATTCTGTAATTAAAACTCGTTGTTTGATCTGTCACCAGTCATCAGTTGTCAGTCTTATTTTGTGTCGTTTTTATTGGAAGCGATGTATGAACATGCCGGTTCCATATATATTTCATTTCTCTGGTTTTAGTGCAAGCAATAATTAAAATAAAATACGAGTATCTCGATTTTCACGATCTTGCCAATAGTTATTGACATGCAAACAAATAAGCAATTTTATTGACTTATAAAACAGTTTTATTTTGTGAGCCATCAATACTTTATAGCATTTCTAATGAGTAAGTGTATCTCGGTTTTATTATAAGGTTAGGCAGGGCAGGATTTTCTAACGACATCAGCAGGAGCTGCCTGATCTGCGTGTCACGAAAATATAGTTGTTGAGCTGGATGTGTGGTGTGGAGTGACGCGATAAAACCGCGTCAGAAACTCCCGCATCAGGGGCAGCTTTCATCCGAGATATTGCAAACAAATTGCAAGAATACGGTGTTAGGGTCACGTTTGAACCGGCTAGTTATGTGGGGAACAAATGTTTTGCTATGGCGCCTCCGCCCGGCATTGGAAAGACCCAAGAAAGGGTGGCTTGACGTCGTTAGATCGTATATTCGTCTAAATGGCCTCACTACGCCGAATGCCGAAGATCGTGCGAAGTGGAGACGTAAAATAGAAAAGCGGACCCCGGGCTCTCGAGAGGGATGCAACATTCGGGAGCAGGAACCATCGCTCGGAGGATGATGATTGCTTGCACGCGAGAAATACTCGTATCTAACGCTGCAGAAACAGTTGGTACGACGATTTAATTATAGAATTACGTGCCACATATCTTGGATGTACCCCTGAATTATCAGCTATGGATAGAAATTCATTTTTATTTATCGGGGGGTTGGGGATATGAAGGCTTGGCCTTCATCAGAGAGGTCGGTGGCCGGTTAAGGGAAAGGGGGCATGATGTCCGGTCTGGGGCGTTCCTGATGCAACGGGGAATGCTGCTAGCATTTTGGGCAGCTTTGCATCGGGAACGCTTGGGGATAGGTTATTTTAGTTTTGGTGATTTTGTTTTTCTTTGTTTTGTTCCGTTAAGTTTTTTTTTATTAATATTTGATAAGTTGATCCAGAAAATAAATATTTGAATTAATTAAATAACAAAAAAAACTATCTTATACAAATCTTACCAAAGACTATTTTTGCTTACGAAGCATCCTGACAACGCTCGCTCCATAGCCCTAAAAGGGCATCAAAGACCTTTATTAAATCCAATTTGTCTCGCGTTTATTGAAATAGATTTTGTAACATCTTGAATACATTAGGGTACCTATACTTACCTACTTACGCGTTATTAATATTTACAGAGCAAATTATTTCATCATAGAATTCGTCTAAATTGTAATGAGAATTACAATTACAGGAAAATTGGTGTAAAATTAACTTTGCCGAATATTTAAACAGAAAGGAATTTGGGGACGCTCGTCGGCTGTAATTTGCGAAAATATTTTATTGTATTTTTCGGGTTTTGTTTTGTAATTCTAACTTCTTTGTACCTACATTTTTAAATAATGGAAGACTAGCTGCGTACCTTTGTTTCACCCGCGTAAGCCCCGATCCCGTGAGAATATCGGGATCAAAGGTAGCCTAAGTTACTCCTTGATATTGTAGCTTTTTATTGGTGAAAAATTTAATTCGATTCAGCAGTTTCGAAGTCTATTCATCAGAAACAAACAAACAAATAAATAAATCTTTTCTCTTAATATTTCTTGTTTATATTGCTCAAGGCATTTTTACTAGAAATATTTTACAAGAAGAAATACATCATCAAAGAAATCCTCCCATGACAGTATGCGAAACTGTGCCCCTCGCTTTCCGGGCGAGTGCGCTACCACTGCGCCACACGGGGACAGTCTACCTATTCTTTTCTGCATACAAACTTTACAAACGTAGTCGCCTGTTTCCTCCCTGGAAGTGCGAGTCGGACTCGCGCACGAAGGGTTCCGTACCATTATCTATACAACAGGTTTTGTTTTGAAATGTAAATTGCGGTATACGATTTATGACGTATTAAAAAAAACTACTGACTAGATCTTGTCAATATCATTTTTGAAGACCTACCCATTGATACCACACACGCATAGGTTTGATGAAAAAAAAGTTCTTAGTATGGGGAACCCCAAAAAATTATTGTTTTTTTCTATTTTTGTGTGAAAATCTTAATGCGGTTCACCGAATACATCTACTTACCAAGTTTCAACAGTATACCTCTTATAGTTTGGGAAAAAAGTGACTGTGACATACGGACGGACAGACGGACAGACGGACAGACGGACAGACGGACAGACGGACAGACGGACAGACGGACAGACGGACAGACGGACAGACGGACAGACGGACAGACGGACAGACGGACAGACGGACAGACGGACAGACGGACAGACGGACAGACGGACAGACGGACAGACGGACAGACGGACAGACGGACAGACGGACAGACGGACAGACGGACAGACGGACAGACGGACAGACGGACAGACGGACAGACGGACAGACGGACAGACGGACAGACGGACAGACGGACAGACGGACAGACGGACAGACGGACAGACGGACAGACGGACAGACGGACAGACGGACAGACGGACGGACAGACAGACATGACGAATCTATAAGGGTTCCGTTTTTTGCCATTTGGCTACGGAACCCTAAAAATATGTTTACCTATGCCATAAGTTCTATATTAGCCATGACCACGTTTCGTTGATTTTTCTCATTTTCTATTTTTTATAAGTTTTATTTCTATTCTAATTAGAAAATGAAATAAACCCTAACGTAGGGGCATGGTCATGGCAGATATAGGTTTTATGACATACTTAAACATATTCGCTTTAATGTCTTTATTTTTATCCAGGGAGGATACAGTTGACTACGTTTGTATGGAAAAAGAGTAGGTATAATGTCCGATGTCCCTTAACAGCATAGAACTGTAAACTCTACATAGAATACTAACAGCCGAATACAGAAACGCCACTTAATATTTGAGAAGTACTTAAAAAACTGAGCAGCTTCTAAATTTAAAATTAGTATGGACCGTTTGGAGTTTGAGAGTTTGTTTAAGTAGAAATCAAACTTTGAGTAGCGTTCCTGTATTCAGCCGTTAGTTAGCCAAAGTTTTTATAAACATAATAGCTTAGAGCAGGGGTTCCCAAACTTATTTTGTTTTTACCCACTTAAAAATCACTATAACTTTGAATGAAATTAATTATTGTAAGCCATTTTAGCGGAGATTAAACTACCTACTTTCATTTTGAAACAGAGGGGATTGACATGATTTTTATTTTATTTATTCAATAAAATAGGACAGATTTGAGAACTACACGGAGAGAAATATCGAACCGAGTTAGTTTCAGCAATTTCTTAACTAATATTAGTTAATGTTCACATGTTGTAGTTGAGAGTCAAGAGCTGAGTCGGTGTCTTGGAGTCCTAGCTAGATGAAATTACAAATCACCCGCTAAGCCTCTACGCAACCCCTCCATTTTTTTCTGGGTCTCTTACCGCCCCCTTTTAGGCTTACAGTGCCCACAAGGGGGCGTTATCGCCCACTTTGGGAGCCCCTGGCTTAGAGTATTCCACAGGCAATGTAGTCACGGACAATAAAACGTGCAAGTTTAGGTAAGTTAAGTTTTCAGGGACTAAAAACTGTTTACTCCCAAGACCGCAATATACAAAATAAGTTTCCCAGTTTTAGGTGTTACTTAATTTATTTTTTAAATGGAAGAGTTTAGGTTACTTTATACTTTAGTTGGTTTTTCAATTTCAGGCTATAATTTGACGTTTTGGTTCCTTTTATTAGACATGGCTGCGTCCCGCGGTTTGACCCGCGTAAGTCCCGATCCCGTGGGAATATCGGGATCAAAAGTGAATGTAGCTTTCTAGTGGTGAAAGAATTTTTGAAATAGGTCTAGTAGTTTTTGAGTTTTTTCATTACAAACATACAGACACACACACACCTACACACAAAAATACAATTCTTTCCTCTTTATAATATTAGTGTAGATGTAGATAGATAGATAGATAGATAAACACTTTATTTCACCAAAAACACATACTTAATACTAATTATACAAAGAATAACTTAAAACTATAGTGGTACAATGGGCGGCCTTATCGCCTATGGGCGATCTCTTCCAGGCAACCAATGAATAGACAAGACTTAAGGAAGGGGATGGGTGATGTGATTTGGGAAATATTCGTCAAGGAGACTAAGATATAAAATATATATACCTAAATACGAGTATACGTATATATAATACACACTACAAATAAATATGCAATAACTAAATAAACATAAATAAATACTCTACCTATACAACTGTCTTGCTTCCGCGAGAGCGAGATAGTGTCTGTAGACGTGCGACTTGAAAACTGCCAGTGCCAGTAGATTGTTTCTTTAGAAAATAGTACTAAAAATATAGATTTGGCGGGGGCACTGCGCGGTGCCCCCAGATCTAATCGTAGTCTACAATTAAAAAAAAAACGGGGCAAGTGCGACTCTCGCGCACAAAGGGTTCCGTACCACTATCACAATTGGATACGGAACCCTAAAATGGTTTACAACAACCAATTTTTAAATTTTATAGGAAAATATGAAATATTTATCTTCGATTCTTACTCCCATCAAACGACCGAATCACTCAAAAAAAAAAAAAAAACCTTGGCACAAAGAAAATCTGAAACTTATAAGAAACTCTTTGGTAAGTAAGGCAGACTGGTATATTTGACAAAAAGGGCAGCCATTTTGAATTCCATGACCAACTCGATTTGTCCTGACCAATCAGAAGCGACCTCACATTGTACTAAACTCCTTGTTATTTTTGAAACACGTTTGTTGTATGGGAGCCCCTTTTAAATAATTTTTTTATTTTGTTTTTAGTATTTGTTATTGTAGCGGCAACCGAAATACATCTTCTGTGAAAATTTCAACCTTTTAGCTATTACGGTTCATGAGATACAGCCTGGTGACAGACGGACAGACGGACGGACGGACGGACGGACGGACGGACGGACGGACGGACGGACGGACAGACAGACAGACAGACAGACAGACAGCGAAGTCTCAGTAATAGGGTCCCGTTTTTACCTTTAGGTACGGAACCCTAAAAACGACCAAGTGCGAGTCGGACTGGCGTACCACCTTCACCGTAAGAGCGATGTTAATAAATAACGCACATAACTTAAAAAAAAAAAAAAAAAAAACAGACGGCCAGGTTTCGTACGCATGACCTTCGGAATGAAAGTCGAGGTCTACCACTACCACTAGACCAACACCGCTCTATTCTCGCTCCGCACGTGCCTACTACGTACCAATAAATAAAATTAAATACCCTCGAAATATTTTATGAACCACTGAGTAATCCAAACTCAACAATTCGCAAAGAAAATTTATTACAACCCTCATAATTTTCACCGAACGCACACGTCGCCTTATCAACCACTTAGCTTAGGGTACAAGAGATTTTTTACGTTAAATGGCTCAGCAATTTGAGATAAAATTAACGTTGATGATAGAAGGCAAATGGTTGCTGAAGCCGGAATTACTGGGGCGTTGATATGTTCAATTTATGGTTGCGATTTAAAATATTATTATATTCCGCCTTATATATTTTTTGGGCAATCTAATAATGTATTAGTTAGCACATTTTTATGATAATACAGTCAGATTACTAATCAAGTATACAGCACGCAAAATTATCATGCGTGCTGTACACTTAATTGGCGATGTACATAACTTAATAATTTAAGTAACCTACATTTATCCCCTTAAATATACGATGGCTAAGTTTAATATGTTTAACAATGAACTATACAGCACGAATAATAATTTCGTGCTGTACATACTTAATTGGTAATCTGACATACACAAAATATTTAATCTACACAAAGAAAATGATGATATTAAATGAAAAATGATTTAAAGAAACCTAAACGTTTCGATTCTGATCGCGTGGTGTTTATTACTTTTAACATAGCGCCTGATGGTCGACATTTTGTTAAGGTCACATTTAAATGAACCATTGGACTGATGAAACAATTCTTATCATACCTACCTTAAATTAATAATTCCCTTGTGCCTTGAGTGGTTTGGAAGGTATTAAGAATAAAGGTATAAAATAATAAAATATGTAATAAAAATAATTTTACAAACATACAAGATAAAAACCCGGCCAAGTGCGAGACTTGCGCACAATGGGTTCTGTGCCACTATCACAATTGGGTACGGAACCCTAAAATGGTTTACAACAACCAATTTTTAAATTTGATAGGAAAATGTGAAATATTTAGCTTCGATTCTTACTCCCAAACATCATACGACAGCATCTCTCAAAAAAAAACGTGTGGCACTCGGGGACTGCCGCGGTAAAGCTATTGCACAGCGTTTTTTATAAACTTATTCAATTATTATTTTTTTATTTTGTACCACGTTGCCAAGGTTACCAAGTAGCTTGGCATACATGGTAACCATGGCAACATGGTTGGCGGAGTGGGAGGTGTTAGGTTTTTTTCGATAAAAGCTATGCAATAGCTTAAAAAAACTTTGGCACAAAGAAAATCTAAAACTTTTAAGAAACTTTTTGGTAAGTGAAGGCGGAAGGGTATATTTGACAGACAGGGCAGCCATTTTGAATTCCATGACTTACTCGATTTGACTCCGACCAATCAGAAGCGACCTCACATTGTACTAAACTCCTTGTTATTTTTGAACACGTTTGTTGTATGGGAGCCTCTCTTAAATATTTATTTTATTTTGTTTTTAGTTGTTGTTGTAGCGGCTACCGAAATACATCTTCTGTGAAAATTTCAACCGTCTAGCTATTACGTACGGTTCATGAGATACAGCCTGGTGCCAGACGGACAGACAGCGAAGTCTCAGTAATAGGGTCCCGTTTTTACCCTTTGAGTAGGAACCCTAATAAAAACCGAAAAATTAGTTTAATTTATATTAAATAAATAAATAAATAAAATAAATTCTGCGAACAACACACAGCGCCATCTAGCCCCGTGGTAAGCGACTAAGCTTGTGTTACGGTGACTAGACAACGGATATAATACTTATATTTATTTTTCTTTTGTAAATACATACATATTATACATAGATAGAGGGACACCCAGACCAGACACAAATATTTATTTTTAAGCATAAATACTTGCACCCGGCGGGAATCGAACCCGCAACCTCCTGCATTGCAGTCGCGCTCTCGCACGACGCGCCACAGAGGTCGTCAATTATTTATTTATATTATTTGTTTGTTATAATTAGGTACTTATATGTGTTGTTGTAGCATTTGTTGTAGAGCAGCAGGCGTTTATAATGAAGCAAATACTTCGATTTAGATATTGACCGTTGTAAGTTTGTATTATAAATAATGAACCTGATTATGATTAAATAAGGAAGTCGAGTCAATTAACCTAATAGGTACTAGCTGCGTCCCGCGGTTTCAGCCGCGTAAGTCCCGATCTCGTGGGAATAACGGGACCAAAAGAAGCCTATGTTACTCAGGGTGAGTGTAGCTTTCTAATGGTGACAGAATTTTTTAAATCAGTCCAGTAGTTTTGGAGTTTATTCATAACAAACATACAGACTCACACACACACACACAAATACAAATCTTTCCTCTTTATAATATTAGTAGGTATAAATATGGGTATCGGTAATATAGGTATCTACATAATTAAAAACATTTATCGCTATTTTATGAAAAAAATACTAAAATGTAACAATATGTTTTGTGCGCACTTCTGGTGTTACACGTTCTATCGAAACTGTTGATCATAAAATCAATCAAGTGTTCAAATTGGTATTTTGATTGTGCTAAAGAAATTGTATAACTACGTTATTCAAAATTATTTACGTACGTGCTACATATCAACCAAATAATGGAAACTGGAGAAGATTTCATGGCCCTATCAAGTACCGAAACCTCCAACTTAACACCCATTGCCGATGGAACAAACACAAATTTAACTTCAGAAATGGATTTTGAAATCAGAACAGAAACTTACATTAGTAATAATATGTCAACTTTTGACCTGCTGTCAGAAATATTATTTGGACTTGAAATATTAGCGGCTATTCTATCGGCTGCTACACTAATTCTCGGATTTCTCACTTGGATCAAGGCACCGCAATGGCGAAGCACTTGAAAAATAGTTTTTGCTTTTCTTAATAGTAATCAACAGTCTCCTTAAAGCTTGTCAAGAAGGGTCTTGATAATAATTCAATTTTAGTGTGCATAACACGAGATCTCTTCTTAGGTGCCATTTTTAATCTAAGAAAAAAATGGAAAATATTTATTAGATCATCATCATCATCCGAGCGTTGTTCCCGGTTGCATCTCTCTCGAGAGCCCGGGGTCCGCTTTCCTACTTTTACGTCTCCACTTCGCACGATCTTCGGCATCCCGTGTAGTGAGGCCATTTGCACGCATATCCGATCTTACAACGTCAAGCCAGCACTTCTTGGGTCTTCCCAATCTGCCGCGGCCGGGCGGAGGCGCCATAGCAAGACATTTGTTTCCCACGTAACTAGCCGGTTTCCGTTGAACGTGGCCGTACCACCGTAAGCGGCATTCTTGCAGTTTGTCTGCAATGTCTCGGACATGAAGGCTGCCCCTGATGCGGGAGTTTCTGACGCGGTCTTTTCGCGTCACTCCACACATCCAGCGCAGCATCTTCATCTCCGTGACACGCAGCTCCTGCTTATGTCGCTCAAGCAATGGCCACGCCTCACTACCATACAAAAGGACAGGTCTAATGATCGTTTTATAGACCTGTCCCTTCAGTTTAACCGGCATTTTCGGGTCACAGATGACACCAGTTACCTCTCGCCACTTGGCCCAAGCTGCCGAAATGCGGGACTTGACGTCACAATCGATGTCGCCGGACTCGTGAAGCACAGATCCCAAGTACTTAAACTGGTCTGTCCGCTCGACCATGTGACCATCTACGCAGACAGGTGTGGGATCTGTGGTATTGCTAGCCAAGTATTCGGTCTTTGCTACGTTGAGTTGCAAACCGCCGTTCTCAAGTGACTCTTTCCACGCATTTACACGCCTTCCAAGCCGCCCCTTATCCGAGTCCGCTAGCGCAATATCATCAGCATACATAAGCATCCACTGGGGCTGCTCGTGTGCGTCTCGGATGATTACGGACAGTGCGTCCAGTATTACGCTAAACAGAAACGGACTTAGGATGGATCCTTGGTGGACTCCGACTGTAATGGGGAAAGATTTAGTGTCACCAACAGCAGTTCGCACCACTGAATCGGAATTTCGGTACATGTCCTATTTCTATTTCCTATTTCTATTGTATTTTTAGTATGTATTAATAGCTGTTGGTTTCCCTAAAATGTAAAAATAAATAAATAAATGTCCCTGATGGTTTCAATATAAGTTTCAGGCACCCCTTTGGACCGCAGCGCCCACCAGATCATCACGCGAGGAACACAGTCGAAGGCCTTCTGCAAGTCCAGGAACAGAAAATGCAGAGGCGTATTCTCCGATCTGTATTTCTCCATAATGATCCTTAGGGCGAAAACAGGGTCCATGGTACCATGACCGGGGCGGAAACCATACTGCCCCTCCGAGACAGTGCACTCCTGCCGGATCCGAGAGTCAACTATACGCTCGTAGAGCTTCATGGTGTGGGACATGACCTTTATACCACGATAACTTCCACACTCCTGCACAGATCCTTTGCCCTTGAACACTGGAGTGATAACACTCAGTCTCCATTGGGCGGGGATTCTGCCGGTCTCGAGTATACGGTTAAAAAGAATGGTTAAGATGCCCACACCACGAGAACCCATAGCCTTCCATACTTCGATGGGGACTCCATCGGCGCCGACAGCTTTCCGATTCTTCATGCAGCGAAGAGCCTTGCGCACCTCCTCAGGCGTTATCAGTGGCACAAGTCTTAGATTCGGAGGGAGTTCCGGTGGCTGCACCTCTTTATACTGCTTATTGAGCAGCTCGTGGAAATGAGAGCGCCACCTCTCCTTCACCGCGAGGTCCTCGCATAGCAGGTTACCATTAGGATCTTTTACACAGCGGCACTTGGAAATATCCTGTGCCGCTTTGATCCTAGAACGTGCCAACTTATAAATAAGCTTCTGCCCCTCAGACGTTTCCAACTTATCGTACAATGGCTGTAAGTGGTCCCGTCTGGCTCTGGCTACTGCTCTCTTTGTGGCACGTTTGGCAGACCTGTACGCGTCGCGATCTTCAGGAGAGTTGGACGCTTGCCACTTTTTAAATAGGGCTTTCTTCACCCTAGTCTCCCTCTGGACTGTGTCGTTCCACCACCAAGTTTCCTTGTCACACTTGCGTCCTCCCTTAGACATACCGAGGACCGACCGCGCCGAATCAGCGATAGACACCTGAATCCGGTCCCAGTGTTCCTGTACCGATTCGCCTTCAGCATTGGCACATTTGTCGCCGATTGCTGAGGCGAGCATCTGGGACTTGACTTCATCAAGCATCCACCATCTGATTCGGTGCTGACATGGTTCCGGTCGTTTGTCTTTGGTCTTTACACAATGATCCATGACAAGGATACGGTGTTGGGCAGTGAGACTCTCACCGGGTATGACTTTGCAGTTGGCCACGTTGCCGATATGATGTCTCCGAGTGATTAGAAAATCGATTTGGGTAGCGCGCCCCCCGCTCCTGTAGGTGATCAAGTGGTCGGGCTTCTTTTTGAAATATGTGATCACGAGTGCCAGGTCGGCAGTGGCACACGTACGCAGAATTTCTTCTCCTTCCGCATTCCGACTGCCATATCCGTAGCCTCCATAAACACGTTCAAATTCCGCCCCCATCTCACCCACATGACCGTTCAGATCACCACCCAAAACGATTCCCTGTGACAACGGGATAGCCCCAAGGACCTCGCCGAGTTTATCCCAAAACGACCTCTTATCAGCGTCGCTACAACCGACCTGTGGCGCGTAAGCACTTACTAAGTGGGTAGAAACCTCCCCAATAAGCACCTTCACGCACATAAGTCGGTCGCTAAAGCGATTCACCTCCAAGATATCGTCATGCAACCTCTCAGCGAGTACCACAGCCACCCCGTTCTCTCCACCAGGTGCACCCGTGTAGATCAGCTTGTAGCCATTCCCAATAAACCGGGATCTGATGCCTTTCCATCGAGTCTCCTGCAGGAACGCCACGGCCACCTTCCGCCTGGAAAGTACGTCGGCTAGCTCCCTCGCACGTCCGGTTAGCGTGCCAATGTTCCACGTTGCGAAGCGGAGTTTCACATCGTGTTTAGGGGCTAACGTCTTTGGCCGTGCCCGCCCGTGGCACGGTAGTGGTAGCACGTGGCACGAAAATATTTATTAGATACTTAGTAAAAAATCCAGCCATGAAAGATACAGTTATGAAGGGGACGTCCCATTCATAACCGTTTGCTAAGTCCCTTTCATAATAGACCGAGATCCCAGAAGTGGCAGACCTCACGTATTTTCTGACGAACGAAATGTGGTCGATTGAGTAGTGTCAGTATATACTAAGAACGCATGCCTACTTGCTAGCCTGCTGCGACGGCCAATTCTGAGATATCAGGTCATCAAGATACACAAAAAAATTACTTACCTAACGTTAATTCTCCGAGCTGATTTTCACGTATATTTTAGGTAATGTACTTAAAAATAAGTCGCCAATACTCCCATCCACTTTCCCTCGGCCGTATTGCTTTGCAGTCGCTTTAAAGCTCCCAACATAATTACTCGACTTTACGTAAATTCTGATGCTCCATTTTTATATATGTCCACCAGAAAACTATTTTAAAACCTTTTACAAGGAGACAGACCGATCCAAGGGGCCAATCATCCCCTTAACCCCCTAATGCCTTCGCGCTCCTAACCAAAGAGGCATTAAAATTTAGTTTTGGGGGTAATTGGCCACTTGGATCGGTCTGTCTTCTTGTAAAAAGTTTTAAAATAGTTGTCTGGTGGACATATATAAAAATGGAGCATCAGAATTTACGTAAAGTCGGGTAATTATGTTGGGAGCTTTAAAGCGACTGCAAAGCAATACGGCCGAGGGAAAGTGGATGGGAGTATTGGCGACTTATTTTTAAGTACATTACCTAAAATATACTTGAAAATCAGCTCGGAGAATTAACGTGAGGTAAGTAATTTTTTTGTGTATCTTGATGACCTGATATCTCAGAATTGGCCGTCGCAGCAGGCTAGCAAGTAGGCATGAGTTCTTAGTACATACTAACACTACTCAATCGACCACATTTCGTTCGTCAGAAAATACGTGAGGTCTGCCACTTCTGGGATCTCGGTCTATAAATATTATACAAAAATTGAAAACATAACTTCAGAATCTAGAATTTTTAAATAAAAGTTCACTGACCTTAGGTTCTCGTATTTGCGTATCTCCAACCTATCAGAAACATTGATTCACACATAAATAATTAACTCGCTGCACTCGCTAAAACGTTTCACAATTATAACGGAAAAGACTCCCAAACTGAACTTCGACAAATCATTCCATCTATTTAAATTGTCCCGTTTAATACATGTCCCCTTCATGCCACTTCTCCCCTACCTCTTTATGTTTTAGGCATTACCCAATTATTATTATTTTTATTCAGGTATAGGTAGGCATGCGCTTGACCATAGTTTGCTTGATGGAAACCGACACTATAATCTACGATGGAGCGCGCTTACCTATTAAAACTGCTTGTGTTTGTTTGTAACTTAATATTAATATTGATAATTAACAAATAATTGATTAAATAAATTTAAATAAATTACAACAAATCAATAAAAAGTCATTAAGGACGTGGCGACCCTTACCATTTCCATACAAACTTAATACCAAAATAAATTATGAAAAATTTAGTTTTCACCTCCATCATCATTTCATCATTTCAGCTGTAAGAAGTCCACTGCTGGACATAAGCCTCCCTCATAGATTTCCAGATGCTTCGGTCATAAGTGGCCTGCATCCATCGTGAACCCGCGGCCTTAACTAAGTCGTCCGTCCATCTCGTTGGTGGACGTCCAACGCTGCGCTTTCCGATCCGCGGTCTCCATTCGAGAACTTTTCGGCCCCAACGACCATCTGTTCTCCGTGCTATATGTCCTGCCCACTGCCACTTCAAAGAGCTAATCCGTTTGGCTATGTTGGTGACCCTCGTTCTTCTACGTATCTCCTCATTTCTGATTCGATCCCGTAGAGAAACCCCGAGCATAGCTCTCTCCATAGCTCTTTGAGCAACTCTAAGCTTATTCATAAGGCCTATAGTGAAGCACCACGTTTCGGATCCGTATGTCATCACTGGCAACACACACTGATTGAAGACTTTCGTCTTAAGGCACTGAGGTATTTTAGACGAAAAGACGTTGCACCTACCTAACTGGACTGTCTGTCCTAGGTATACGTACGCGTCAACAACTTCGAGAGCCGAATTCTCAACCATAACAGGGGTAGGTACAACATGGGCATTAGACATGACTTTCGTCTTGTCCATGTTCATCTTAAGACCTACCCGCTGGGAGACTTGATTGAGGCCATCGACTTTGCCATGACTACAATATCGTCGGCAAACCGAAGGTGAGTGATGTATTCGCCGTTAATATTGATACCCAGTCCTTTCCATTCCAGAAGCTTGAAGGCGTCTTCCAAAGCGGCCGTAAAGAGTTTCGGAGATATCACGTCTCTCTGTCTTACGCCTCTCTTCAATAGAATCGCCCTCGAACTCTGTTCCTGTACTCGGACCGACATAGTGGCGTTTTTATACAAACACTTCAACACTTCGATATACCGATAGTCAATATGGCATCGTTGGAGAGACTCGAGTACCGCCCACGTTTCGATCGAATCAAAGGCTTTCTCGTAGTCCACAAACGCTAGACAGAGCGGCAAGTTATAATAATATAATAATAATTCATTTATTTCAGATAATTTCAATCCATAAATTGTTAGTAGACAGTCTGTTAGTCAAAAAAAAAAAAATAAACTTAAATTACTAAAAATTAATTACAAATAACACACTACAATTAGAGAAAGAATAAATTACGATTAAAATTAGCAAAAAGAAATTAAATTAAATTAAAGTCAAAAACAAAAAGGTTAAAATCGAATAAAATTAAACTGATGTCAATTTGAAAATAATAAAATGCATTAAATAATTTAAGAATTGACTACCTATCGCATACAGTGCTCAATATGAATATGGTCGCATCTAGTCATATATGGGCAATCAAATCTATCCCCTATCATTTTCAAAATACTGTTTGAGCTGGCCCTGACTCTGCGCACCAGTGATACTCTTCGGTCTTCTGTATAACCTGTCGTAGCGTATGTATGTGGTCTACGGTACTATAACCTTTTCGGAACCCGGCTTGTTCGGGAGGTTGGAAGTCATCAAGCCTGCGTTCGAGACGATTTGCAATGACCCTAGAAAAAAGCTTATAAACATGGCTCAAAAGCGAGATGGGTCTATAGTTCTTTAATAAGGTGTTATCACCCTTCTTAAAGAACAACACCACCACGCTTTCGTTCCATGCCTCGGGCGTGGTACCTTCGAGCAAAACGGAATTGAAGAGCCTCTGAAGGACTTTAAGTACCGGTGATCCACCCGCTTTCAGAAGCTCAGAAGTAATTCCGTCCTCACCAGGCGCCTTGTTGTTCTTAAGCTGTTTCAGGGCCATCCTAATCTCATACAGACTGATGTCCGGGATATCTTCGGTAAAGTGTCGGGTCAGTTTGGCTCTTTGGTCTGAGGTCACACTTGTAACAGGCTCAGCCACTGAATCGTAGAGCCGTCCATAGAACTTTTCGACTTCTCTCAACACTTCCGCTTTCGTCGACGCTACACTGCCATCATCCCGCTTCAGCTTTGTCATTCGGCTTTGCCCAATAGACATATCTCTTGCGAACACTTTGGAGCCTTTATTCCGCTCTATCGTATCTTTAATACGAGCAGTATTAAAGATACGAATATCGTGTCGCAAGGATTTCCAGATACGTCTATTAAGCTGCCTGTGTGACTCAACATCATCGGGGGTCTGCAGTCTCAGCGAGCGTCGTTCAGCCATAAGGTTAAGAGTGTAGTCGGAGAGCTTCTGAGTTTTACTATTACGGCGAGTCTTAAAGAACTGAGACCCGACCGCATGGACAGTTTCCACGAACCTGTTATTAATCTCGTCCACCGACGCGTGATCTTCTAGACAATCAAAGCGATTTGAAAGCTCGAGTTGAAAGCTCTCGGGGTTTTCGATCTGAGCGCGAGTAGGTCGGAGCGTGGACTTCATTAAACCAGACCGTTCTAGTTTAACGTTTATATTCAATGTGCCTCTCACAATTAGGTGATCACTACCGGTTTTCACCCTATGAATCACTGAGACGTCATTGAATATTCGTCTCTTGTCGGTCATAATGAAGTCAATCTCGTTTCTCGTGGAACCATCGGGGCTCATCCAGGTCCATTTCCTGTGAGGCGGCTTCCGAAAGAAAGAATTCATCATAAAGAGTCCTTCTTTCTCCAGAAAATCGGCCAGCCTCTGTCCCCTAGGGTTCCGTTGCCCATACCCGAAGTTCCCCACCTTCAACTCATTATCGCTTCTCTTGCCCAGCCTCGCATTAAAGTCCCCCATAACAACATTGAAGTGAGTTTTGTTAATATGTATGGCCCTACTAATGTCCTCATACATAGACTCTACCTCCTCATCTGGGTGTGACCAAGTCGGCGCATAAACCTGAACGACCTTCAGCGAGTACCTTTTAGATATTTTGAGTGTTAGGTATGCGACCCTGCTCGACACACTGTCGATGGTAATGATGTTGCTAATGAGAGACTTGTGGACGAGAAATCCGACACCACCTTGGGACTGTTGGTCGCCCTCCCGGTAGAAAAGCAGGTTACCAGATTTCAGAGTTATCGTGTCCTGGCCCTCTCTACGGACTTCAGACAACCCCAAAATATCCCACCGTAACTTGCTCAGTTCTTCTTCCAGCTCAACAATCTTCTCGTCAGTCCTCAAAGTGCGTATGTTATGTGTTGCCAGGGCCAGTTGTCTTTTGGATTGGTAGCCGGGCGACTGCCGGGGATTCTTAGCACCCCTAGCCCCGCCGTTACCGAGACCGCTACCGTAGTCCGCGCTAGCGGGGCTGCCGGGGACTCGGGGCCGTTTGTTGCACTTTCTGTCCATAAAGGGATTTGCCAATACTCGCCACGCTTGGCAGGCGGGTTGGCGAGCGCAGTATAATTTGTATTTGAACAAGAAGGTGCTGCTGCCCATATTCTGCTATATTTCCCTTAGTCGGTTTTTACGACACCCACGGGAAGAAAGGGGGCAGTGCTATTCGTAACCGACACTGCACGGACGAGTTTTCACCTCACAACCTCGGAAAGGATCGTTTTGCACGCTGATTTCTGCGTGCAAAATCGCATTTTGCGCCCTAGCGTGGAAAGGGATTTTAAAATTCGAATCTGTCTTCTCGATACTTTTATATAGAGCCAAGTCCTTTGAAAATGCGCTAACCGGAACCTCAGTTCTTTTTTTTTTGTTCATGGCATCGAACCACGAAGTATTGTTGCACATTGCCAATGTAGTATTTATTGTTTGTTATCAGTTATCACTATTATCAAGCAGGTTTTTTCATGAATAATTCAATTTAGAGATTGTTTGCTCATTTTTATTATTTACGGTACAATAAGCGTTATATAATGCCGAATTTAGTTTTCTACCGGAAAAATGCACCTAGCGTTTTCCTCGCTGTAGTGAGGTGAAAATTTGTGTGTTTCACTCGGCAGCAAAGTTTTTTGCATCTCGTACCTTTGAAACCTTTGCGACGCTCAGCATTCTATATTTGAACCACTCACTTGCGCTCGTGGTTCAATCCTAGAATGCTTCGCTAGCTCAGGTTTCAATACAAGTACTCGCTGCAAAAACCAACTTTGCAGCCTTGCATAACAAATAACTATTTCTACCTTAATATCGATATTCACATTCAAATAAAACGGAGAAACATTTTTCAATGAAAATATGTTTCTTCGTTTTATTTCATTTCGAATAAATATTTTGGAAAACCTTGCGGTGAAAACCTCCCTTTAAAAGTAAAATCCTAATCCGAATAATATCGATATTAAGGTAGAAAACTAAATTTTTCATAATTTATTTTGGTATTAAGTTTGTATGGAAATGATAAGGGTCGCCACGATCGTAAATGATTAAATTTGATAACATTATTCTATGCCAGAAAAAAATCTTCAAAATACCCCAACATAACGGTAAATACACGGCCGCGGGTTCACGGTGGATGCAGGCCGCTTATGACCGAAGCATCTGGAAATCTATTAGGCTTATGTTCAGCAGTAAACTTCTTACAGCTGAAATTATGAACGGTAAATAGTATGTGTGTTTTTTTTTTGTGATATTGATATGGAGCCCTTTGTGTGTTTGTCACCAGGCTTTATCTCATGAACCTCTCTCTCGCGCATGTTGTGTCATTTCAAAACATAATTGCCGGATATCCGGATATTAGAAAATTTAAAGAAAAACCCTACGTAAAACTGTAAAATTCCTGATATTGCATTTGTCTGTATATTCAGTTCCGTCTCGACATACGAAAATTATTTATATGGCTTTTTATATTTTCGGGCATGACTTAGGTGGGCTACAACTTGCAACACAGTCTACTATTTAATAGATATTTATTAGATAAGTAGTGAACGCAACAACTTACCTACCGCACATTTAAACGGAAAATCAACGAGGTACTTATTAGTCCGGTCAAATTAGACCAAATTAGACATTCAAGATTACATAAATTCCCACCAAGCTGAAAATCGGTGTGATTGTTTAAAATATCATTAAAAATAAAATTTGAAAGTTCCCCATCTTTCCCCTGTGAGGAAAAAAAATTATTAAAGGTCAAAGAGTTTTTCGCGATTTTCAGCAAAACGGTAAGTTTTATCATAAAAATACCTCAGACAAAAGTTGTAGATCATAAAATTATCTACAAAAATATATTAATTCTTTTTTTCTACGAGCCACCGTTTTTGAGATATAACGATTCAAATAATTGTAAAGTTGTAATCGTCATAATATGCATGAGTACGCCACGTATGTATCACATTTCTATAGTTGTAATATTATATGTTAAAATATTTACTTATTTATTTATTTATAAAACTTTTACAGCTTTTTGAATCGTTATATCTCAAAAACGGTGGCTCGTAGAAAAAAAGTATTAATAAATTTTTGTAGATAATTTTATGATCTACAACTTTTGTCTGGGGTATTTTTATGATAAAACTTACCGTTTTGCTGAAAATCACGAAAAACTCTTTGACCTTTAATAAATTTTTTTCCTCACAGGGGAAAGATGGGGAACTTTCAAATTTTATTTTTAATGATATTTTAAACAATCTCACCGATTTTCAGCTTGGTGGGAATTTATGTAACCTTAAATGTCTAATTTGACCGGACTATATGCAATATCTGTACTTCGATGGGCGACCGTTTAAGAGCGCAGCGACTGTTACCATTTCCATACAAACTTAATACCAAAATAATTATGAAAAATTTAGTTTTCTACCTTAATATCGATATTATTCGGATTAGGATTTTACTTTTATAGGGTCCCCACCACAAGGTTTTCCTAAATATTAATTCGAAATGAAATAAAACGGAGAAACATTTTTTTTAATTTTTACAGCGTAAATTACTTTTTATTGGGAATAATATAAAACAAATGAGATGTAAACTAGTAATTTACGCTGCCGCTGGAAAAGGAAAAAAAATGTTTCTTCGTTTTATTTCATTTCGAATGAATATTTTGGAAAACCTTGTGGTGGGGACCCTATAAAAGTAAAATCTTAATCCAAATAATATCGATATTAAGGATGAAAACTAAATTTTTCATAATTTATTTTGGTATTAAGTTTGTATGGAAATGGTAACAGTCGCCACGTTCTTAAGTGTGGATTCTTACACATTGGTAGGTATATAAGCATTCGAACAACGTGGACGTAGTCGCGGGCACAGCTAGTTATAAATAATGAAGCTAATTAAATAAGGAAATCGAGTTAATTAAATTATTAGGTATATGAGTACTTATCGCAATATTATACTTAGGTATTACCTAACTAAAAATGTTTACTTACCGCTATTTTGCGAAAAAATATTATAATCTAACAAAATGTTTTGTGCGCACTGCTGGTGCAACACGTTAAATTAAAATTGTTGGTCAAAAAATCGATCAAGCGTTCAAATTGGTATTTTGATTGTGGTAAAGAAATTGTATAACTACGTTATTGAAAATTATTTACGTATTGTGCTACATATCAACCAAATAATGGAAACTGGAGAAGATTTCATGACCCTATCAAGTACCGAAACCTACAACATAACACCCATTGCCGATGGAACAAACACAAATTCAACTTCAGAAATGGATTATAGTCATAATATGTCAACTTTTATATATCCGATATTATATATACTAAATATATTAGCGCATTTACTATTGACTGTAACGCTAATTCTTGGAGTCCTCACTTGGATCAAAGTACCGCAATTACGAAGTTTTAAAAATTATGTGCATCTAAACATCATTTTTTGTTTCACAGCGTTATACATTGTTGTATTGGTTAGTGTGTTCAATTTAATTGGCATAATATCTCACTTTTGTTTATTTTTCTTATTCGATGCGGTCTGTTGTTGGTTGCTTATATTCACTATCATTTGCTACACGGATATAGTGATAGTTTTTCAGATAACTGTCACTAGAAGAACATTAAAATGTAATCTGTTTGCTTGGGGTCTTCCCTTTGTTAAAGCTATCGTATATTTTACGTGTTATAATAATATATCGATGTCGAAATATGGATTTGGTTTTATGGTAGTGAATCTTGTTTTCATACTAATTTTGCTATTTTGAAATTTCTGCGTTTATTTGAGAGTCATGTATGAATTATTCAGTATACCAGATATTGAACGTTCTGCTACGTTTTGTAAGAAAGTTCAAGTTGCAACCTTTACTTTTGTAATGAGCGGTTCTTTAATATTTTTATCAATGTTAACAATAGTTATACCGTCGGGTTCAGTATTCTCTTTATACCTGACTCTTTTTTATATATGTCAAATAATATTAATAAGCATAAGCTTTCTTATTTTAAAATCGAACAGAATCGTTTGGCATAGATTCTTCTTCTGTTTTCGCGATGTTGTATTGAAATTAAAGACATTTTTCGGTTTGAATCGATAGACAGGTCTATCCTGAAGAAGAGACCTGGAAAGGTCTCGAAACGTTGAGCGTTGTAACAATGCTAAAAGTAATAAAAACCACGCGATTCAAACCGAAAAATGTCTTTAATTTCGTTTGGCATAATATTATTTTGTATTGTTGTTGTTGTAATTTTTGTAGATGCAACAAGTGTTGATTAAATTACATTTAAGTATTAATAATCACTTTTCTATTTGGAATGAAGATTTACATTTTAGCAGGTGCTTTATGGATTTTATGTAATAACTTTTTATTAGAACTTCCTAGGACTGTGAAAAAATAAATGCATAGGTACAAAATAAGTACCTACTAATCTTGGCATATATAACGTGAACCATGTTGTACGAGTTTTTAGTACACTCTTGGTGGAGACTGAATAAAAGGAGTTTGTATGAGTGTAAAAATAATATATTAATAAATTAACTTAAGCAGACTATTATTATTAAAATGAGAACGCGAGTCAATGAATTGATGATATTTTGCGAACTGATCTTAACTAGGCCGCGCTGACGTCCAAGTACTGCAATACTGCAAATACTGCAATTGCAACACTTAGCGTTCGATGTATGGTAAACCGTACACATGTCATCGGTGGATGGCGAGAAATCAAAGGTGGTCCGGACAACCTGACGTTAGAATAGCCTGCCACTTTTTATCGTCAATATTTTAGAAACCATGAAGGTATATTAAATATATTATGAACAAAGGTACCAAATAAATCTATACATATCTGTAGAGATCTGAAAAATCTGTATTTGAATTATATCCAAAAAAAAATACACAGGCCGTCTCAAATTCGGTAGCTAAACACGATTTAAGTGTTTTTAAATGCTTTGTCTGTTAGTTTGTTTGTTCCCGCTAATCTCAGAAACAGTTTATCCGATTTTAACCAAATTTGGTATGCAAATTGATGCCGGCCTTCCACTGCGAGCGGAGCGGAGTTAAAAATGTTTCAGTTTAACATCCAACGATTGTTTCCATAGCGCCATTCCACATTGTACGAGTTCCGATGACTATGAAAACAATCGTATGTTGAACTGACACATTAATGGCTCCGCTCCGCTCGCGGTGGAAGGCGGCTATTAGACCCGGATAAACCATGTCCGGTTATACGTAATAGTGTTTTTCTCCTTTTACTTAATAAGTTTAAACGTTGTATCGAAGAAGTGTTATATGTGGAATCAACACAGGATGCCGGGATATCCGGTGATTTGAGAAAAAAAAAACGGATATCCAGAAATTCTTAAAATACCGTATGCCTTTATAGTGGCAACTAATACGCGCTCCAAGAAACCCCTATGTGTTCCACGAGCTGTAACCAACTATAGACAAAATGCCTACCTGCTGCGGGTGTGTGATACCTTCAATGATTTGTGTGACGTTGCAGACTTGGACCTATTCTGTACCAGCGTGGCTTCAGCGAGAAGACGGTTGAGTAACATGTTTTTCGTTGATGATTAGTAAGTTTATTTACCTCTTTTTGATCATGACTACCATGGTTTGTGCTTCCCTGTAGTTGTATGTGTCGAGGATTGATCTCTCACATTATTAGTTTAAGTTTTTGTTTATTCGTGGGAACCTCTAATTGGCTCTCCATTTCTATAATGTTTACTTATATTTGTGTAATAGCTGTTGGTTCTCCCAAAATAAATAAATAAATAAATAATATTAGCGTAGATCACTAACTTTATGTAACGTTTGTCTTTAACTGTGACATGAAGTTTCAAAGTTAAAAGAACAGGGACAAACATTACATAAACTTAGTCATCGTTTATAAGTAAGAGGCTTCTGGAAAAGAGATTTTTTGATATAGAGTCACGTATATCCGTTACCCGATAACCAATTACGGTAATTACCTATCTCACAGAAAACTAGGCCTAAGTTTTTTAATCACTATTTAATTTTTTTAAGCTATTGCATAGTTTTTATCGCGGGCTTTGAGCGCGGCAACGAAAATAAAACCCAACACCCCCCACTCCTCCTACCATGTAGCCTAAGAAAAAAAATGCTATGCAATAGCTTTACCGCGGCAGTCCCCGAGTGCCACACGTTTTTTACCTAAAAACCTTGTATGAACTGTGAAAAACATGTGCTATGAAAAACCAATGATAGTTATTTAAAAGTTTCTATTTCCCGCCCTGCGACTGCAAATGCAATCAACCACAAATCTGGCAAATACCCAATTGAGTAATTAAAATTACTACCACTTGGAAGTTAATAAAAGTCCGAAGCACATGGACTGAACCGTTAAGAAAAATAATGGTTGGTTAGGCATGGAGACGATCGTGATTAAGGCTCCCAACTCACCGAGACGCCATCGTCCGCATCGCCGCATCCGAACAATTTCAAATTAAAATTTAGGAGTAACTGACTTGGCGACTGTTTGGCAAAGTCGCTATAGTATGAATGAAAACTAGTACCATATAGGCATCGGTTAACAATTACGGGGAAATATCTACATATTTCTTTAATGGAAACAAAGCTGTGCCACTTATACCATCATTGGTACAAATCATTGATACAACTGACACATATTCAAAAGTTTGGATGCCAAGCCGTCGCCATGAGGCGTCTCGGTGAGAGCGCTCTAAGGCCAGCCTCAATCTGGATACGTTTTCGTCCGTACGTTAGCGTACAAACTGCGCATTCAAACAATTCATATTAAAATTTAGGAATAACTGACTTGGCGACCGCTTGGCAAAGTCGCTATAGGATGAATAGTTTGGATGCACAGCCGTCGCCATGAAGTGTCTCGGTGGGTTAGCGCTCTAAGGCCGGCCGCAATTAGGATACGTTTTCGTCCGTACGTTAGCGTACAAAATTATTTGTACGCTAACGCACTAAGCCATACGAACAATCCCATCCTTCCAAGTACTAGAGATGAAAATCCTATAGAATATTATGTCTAATATATAAAATTTCCATGTCACAGTGTTAGTTACCGTACTCCGAAACGGCGCGACCGATTTTTACCAAATTTTATATGCGTATTCAGTAGGTCTGAGAATCGGTTACTATCTATAATTTATAAGGCAAAACAACGTTTGCCGGGTCAGCTAGTATGTATATTATATATATATATATATATATATATAGTTAGCGTTATAGTTAGCGTATATATAGTTCGTTAGCGCACGAATTACGACAATGCGGCAAAGTGCGGGCGGCCTAAGCGTATACGTACCTAGGTACTTACTTATATTTCAGGCAAAGTTTAGGTATGACCTACCCTACCCAGCCAGCCTAGGGAAAATCTAATTTGTAAATTCATACACACATACCTACCGACGTCGGCAAATGGACACCCACTTTGTAATATTATCTAGGTACGTAAATATTTCTGATTAAACATATTTGGGAGTCGTTTCATTTTGATTAATTGATTTGTTAATTAGGGTGAAAAGCAAGGTCTCAAAAATAAAGGGAAAACTCCGAAAAATTAAATTAAGATACCTAACTTACATCTTACAAAATATTAAGGTTTTCGTGAAAATCTAAATTTATCCATAAGTATCTGTTTATTGTGTAGACTTAGAACCTTGATTTTTATACAGCTAATAGGGAAACTTCAGTCCCTTATACTTAGATAAAAACAAATAAGGGCAGATACGGTACCTAGCCACGGCACATGAGACGAGAAAACTGCGTCAGCTGACGCACTAGCCTCAGTCGTATGTGGAACCGTTGTCACGTGAACACGTACTGTCACACTGCGATTCCTAGCTCATTTTCGACTACGCAATGTTAGAATATACCGTATCTTCCCCTATAAGAACATCATTGCCCTGTTATAAATGAAATTTTAACTTGCAAGGTATATCCGCTTCTGAGAACTCTTGAGAAAATCGGTGGTGACACACAGACGGATAAGCGAGAAGCGAGTTATACAAAAGAGGTTCTTTTTTTACCTTTTAAGGTACGGAACCCTAAATAATTAGTCCGATGTAGAATTTTTAAAATATAGATGTGGTTATATGTTTTAAAGACCTCTGTGCTGCGTCGAGCGAAGGCCTGACTGCAATGCAGAAGGGTTCGGGTTCGATTCCCGCCGGATGCAAGTATCTATGCCTTAAAATACATATTTGTATCAGGTCTGGGTGTTCTCTATTCTCTATGTATCATATTATGTCTGTTTTTACAAAAAAAAGTATGATATGTACCTATAACCGCTGCCCAATACCCGTAGTAGGTTCAAACCTAGTGCTTAGTTTGGGGGCTAGATTGCGCTGTGTGGAACGTCGTGTGAATTGGTGTGAATGACTCCAATAAAAGAGTTTTGCGGATGATTGAAAAGAAGATTGAGAAATATTTTAAAGAAACAATACCTCTACAAAAACACAACGCCCAAAATAGACGCAGGACTGGATTCGAACCCGCATCTTACTCAAACATGGAGTACGACTTGAACCAATTAGTCTACAGAAATCGGTAGACTAATTGTACGCCCTGCGTCTATCGTGCGTTGTGTTTTTGCAGAGGTATTGTTTCATTAAAATATTTCTATGAAAGCCCAGTGCAGGCTTAAGCACTTTAAATAAAATATTAAGATGATTGAGGTCTGTTAAACACTGTTGAGAAACGCAACAACAGTGTTTGGATCATATAATGCGCAATGATAATTACCATCATCCCACTGATAATTCAGGGGGAAATCCAGGGAAAGAGACCACCTGGAAGAAGGCGCACCTCATGGCTCAAAAATCTCCAGACGTTCAACTTGAGTACCTACCAGATCCCTGTTCGAAGCTGTGTCCCGAGTTAGTATCGCCATAATGATAGCCGATGCGGACATCCGGTAGGAGATGGCAACTAAAAAATGGTCGTCGTGTAATATGGTCATATTTTGGTCATAGGTCATATTTGTAGAAGTGACCATTTGTAAACGTGGCCTTTTGCAGAAGTGATCATTTCTCAATGTGGTCATAAAACGCCAAATTGGTTTTCAAATTCTAGTCTATTAAAAAAATCTCTCGGTCAATATTTGAATTTTCTGTTGATTGTTTGTATAGGTTAAATTAATTCACTGATACAAATCTTGTACAAGATTTACGAGTCGAACACCGGATTATACCTACTGATATTATATTGATACTAGGGACACTGAATTATGGTTTTAATTTAATTTTGTAGGATTTCAAGTCTGTGGCAAAATATGTACTTAACCTACCTACATAACCTATAGATTTTTTTCCTGTAATTCCGACTCCTTCTACGTCGATTTCTGCCAAGTAGGACTCTACGTGGCAGGAATCGACGTAGAAGAACTTCGTAGACGTAGAAGGTAGACGATTCCTACAATGCAGTCGGGCATTCGCACGATGCGACACAGTGACTCAGTAGGCAATTCTATGTTTTGAGACAAACAAATTTATACAGTTTTGAAATTTTGTTTGTTAGTAAAACCAAAATTCATCAAAATCGGAAATCCGCTTGAAAACGTAACAGACGGACAGCAAGTTAATTTCGTAGTTATTAGTACCTATTACTATGTAACAAGGCCTACCTAGTGAGTGGCGTATTAATCTTTGTATTTTTAATGTACGCCGTGTTTTTTCTATTTTGGTAAACATTTCTGAAAACGGAATTTCTACGAACTAATTTTGTAAATACATCAAACAAAGTTATATTTACGTACCCACCTACAGAAAGACCTTCGTGTATTTTTTGTTACATGTAAATTATTGTTTATTTTAAATTTAGGTACGAGTTGGTAGGTCTAGGTAGGTAGTATATTTGCGCTTATTAATAAAATAACCCAAATTATTGAATTTGTAGAGGTTTCTCGACTCATCCAAGCAAACTAAAGAAGGCATAGCTCGTAACCAAAACTTAAACGACTATTACACAATGGGGTGCCACACGCAAAGCTGTAAGTAGATGGCGCTGGCATCAGATGATCTTTTTTTTTTCGATGGTGGTCCTCCACCAATGGAAACGCCGAGTTTTTTTTTTATTCTTTCGGTCTCAGACCGATATGGCCAATTTGGCGCCGAGAGTTGTAAAAAACAGCTGTTTGACAGTTCTTAATTCAAACTCAAACTCAAACTCAAAATTATTTATTCATTTAGAACGTATATTATACACACATACGTACGTTTTGAAACGTCAAGATTTTATTTTACCGAGGTCCAAACCAAAGATCATCCGTCTAACGCCCTCTGCCGGGATAAAAAGTTAGTGTTCTTCCTCATTACGGTCTTACTTACAAAAATCTCGTTATTTTTAATATACATATAGCCGCTTGTTAGCTATGTCGATAATAGTTTTTAATTACTGCAGCAAAACAAACTTTACTTACAATCGCTACATAATGCTTTGCTAGCTATACGAACATTTTCATATTTTATTCTGGTAAGACTGCAGTTTCAATTGATTTTTGAACGAAATCGTTCATTCTTTTTGTCAATATTTTATATTGTTCTGTCATTTATCTGTCAAAATAAATTCATTGTCAATGTCAAATTTCTTACTTTTTACGCAAATGACAAAAACGGCTGTTCAACATCTGCCATTTTGTAACGTAAAGTTACGATGGTTTTAAACAACCTGGAAAGCTACCGCGGTTCTTCCGTCGGAATCGGGATCGGATTCATTTGACAGTTGACAGCCGAATTTCGAACCGCGAAAATTTCAAATCGGCGCGTCGATTACTCATATCGATGCCGAAGCCAAATTGAATGAATGCAACACAGACAAAATTGAATTGAATTGAAGATTTTGAAAGAAAATCTTCAAATCGACGGCTGACGGCCATGGATGCGCGGTTTTAAAATTGAAAACTCCGCTGTCAGAGATGTCAAACTACTGCGTCGGGATCGAGTTGCTGTCAACGGAAGAACCGCGGTAGCTTTCCTGACCCTCAAGTTTAATTTGAGAGCTGCTACCTATACGATAAGTTTACGTAGTGATAAACTTTATTTAGCGTTTGTAAGTAAGATTTTGCCTTAATCAGCTGCTATTAAATGCGTAAAGATGCAATTGGTTTGGATTGGATGGATTGGTTTGTAAGTAAGGAGGTTAAATTCTATAGTGTTTAAACTTAATAGTCGTTAACTTTAACGGTAGTTAAAAATTCCTTAACTAATTGGTGGTTGGCCACATCATCTTTTTAAAGGTTCCGTAACTAACGTGTAAAAACGGAACCCTTTTATTACCCGTCTGTGTATCTGTCTGTCACCATGCTGTATCTCACAAACCGTGATAGCTAGACAGTTGAAATTTACCGAGGCTCTCCAATAAACCTAGTGTTATAAATTCAACATACAGTGTCCCATCACTAAAACGTACATGATGTGCACAACACTATTTTTGTCTATGTTCCACTCTGTGGTTTACTTCCTGTGCGCTCGGTCGAAAATAATTGTCTTGTGAAATTAATCTAGTCTAATCAATAAAACTACCAGTCTTAAGAAGGTGGGTACTGTTACCATTTCCATACAAACATAATACCAAAATAGAATTATAAAAAAAATAGTTTTCTACCTTAATATCGGTATTATTCGGATTAAGATTTTATTTTTATAGGGCCCCCACCACAAGGTTTTCCAAAATATTCATTCGAAATGAAATAAACCGGAGCTACATTTCGTTCATTTTTCCAGCGTAAATTACTAGTTTACATCTCATTTAATCTCATTTGTTTTATATTATTCCCAATAAAAAGTTATTTCGTTCATTTTTACAGTGTAAATTACTTTTTATTTTTCATAATTATATTTTGGTATTATGTTTGTATGGAAATGGTAACAGTACCCGACCTCTTAATTTAGCTAATTCCTTTTATTTCAACAATACCTTCAGAGGCTCTGTAACGTATGCCTGAGGAGCATTTTTGAGTTCTTTGGCCATATAGTTCGTAAACCCGGTGACAACCTTCAAAAACTAATAGTTACCGGGAAAATGACAGCAAGAGATCGAGAGGGAGTCCAATGCGCTGGACTGACCAGATCCGCACCCCTCTCAACATGAAGGTAATGGAAGCGGTTCTGTCGCTGAAAGCCGGAACAGATGGCGCAACATCGTGAAAGAAAAGTTATTCTCATTATGGGTCACGACCCCCAGCATTGGGAAATCGACGCAAGGAGGAGGGATTATTTTACGGCACATTTTTACAGCACGCTTTGGCATCTTTCTAGATTTTTCAGCGCATTTGATGTTCTGTCCTGTAAACAGCGCGTCGTTGCCATGTCTATTGTGCATTGATTGTCAACTGTCAGCGGTTTAATTTACACAAAATCAAAATATGGAAACCACTAGGTACGTTTTACGCCTACGTTTTAATAATTATCATCTATGAAAACCAATTCAAACCTGCCGGGGTCTTAGAAATCTCATACAAACTGACTAACCAAAACACACAAAAATGTATAAATAAATCAGAACTTTGAAATAACTACCATTATTCAAGTTATATAGTATATTTACTTATGAAATAGATAATCCGGAAATACATCAGCAAACTTTCTCAACGGGTCTTTGCCATGTCTATTGTGCCTTGATTGTCAAATGTCAGTGGCATAATTTACACAAAATCAAAATATGGAAACCACTACGTTCTTCGCCTACGTTTTAATAATATCATCTAAGTAAACCGATTCAAATTATTCATTCACTAAGTAAACCGATTTTAATCATTCAAATCACGATCATTCACTAGTTATCTAATTGTATGAGAACTCAAATATCTTTAGATTAAGTACATAACATAAAATATTGTATACCTGTAGTGGGTAAGTGATTGTATCCAAAATATTTTAATTTAAGACCCCTATGTACATCACTTAAACAATAAATATTCTTGATTCTTGATTCAAAACTGCCGGGGTCTTAGAAATTTCATACAAACTGACTAACCAAAACACACAAAAATGTATAAATAAATCAGAACTTGAAATAACCACCATTATTCAAGTTATCTAGTACATTTACTTATGAAATAGATAATCTGGAAATACATCAGCAAAGTTTCTCAATTACCAACTCGAGTTTGAATGATGGAAGCATCCCTATTTAATGTAACAAGTTTTCGGCGGAAATTCATCGTAATTAAACGTTTTTGTTGGCCATTTGTATTTTTGATACAATTTCGTTCGTAATGGCAAACGCATTATTTATTAGTAGGTACTTTATAATAAGTTTGCCATTAGGGGCAAACAAGACTAAACTGAAAATGGCTGTCTGATTCATCGAAAACTGTTGATTATTTTCTGTCTGAAATTTGCTGTTCTGTTCGGTTCCTGCGTATTCATCTCTATGTTATTATGTTCTCATCTTGTGAACCGGGACATCGCGAACCGGGACTTCACGTTCGGATTCTGACTAACCGCGCGGCACCCCGCCTAGCCGCCTAGCCGTAACCGAGTTGATTCGGAGCTGCTGAACGTTTGGTATCGCGCATACGTAGGTTGACAGCGAGGCGATACGGTGACGATCCTTTTCCGAGTTGATATGTATGCTACGACCTTAAAGCGGTAGGTTTCTACTTAGATTAAAACAAAAAACTAAAGATACGGTACCTAGTCTCGGAAAATGAGACGATAAAACTGCGTCTAGCTGACGCACTATCCTCAGTCGTATGTCGAACCGTTGCCGCGTGAGCACGTGCTGTCACACTGCGATTATCATTTTGACATCTATAAGAATGTCTTTTTGCTTATTATTTACAAAGCCTGACTCATTCTTAAAGACAAATGTTTTTAAATACAAAAAAATATGAAAATGCATGTAGGTGTTTCTAGCTCATTTTTCGAAAACGCAATGTTAGAATATACCGTATCTACCTATTTTTGTTTTTATCTAAGGGTTTCTATGATTATTTTGTTGAGACAGGTTGGTCAAAACTAGTGTTGCCTGCTTTCGAGTCTTAACTGCGACAATATATTATTTAAATTTACGTAATTTAAACACAATTAGGTACTGCATAATTAATCAGTTACTCTCATGTTTTTGTTTTTAGATTTCTAAAAAAAATAATTAGATGCCTAATTCTGCTAATTCGAACTTTGTTTTTCTGCTAACGTTATTTTTAAACTTCGTTTACGTATTTTATAGGTAGGTACCTAGGTAATAAAAAAGTAAGTAAATTTAAATGATTAAAAACCGACTTCAAAAATAAAAGGAAAAACCTCTGAAGTCTGAAGTTCCTGCCCACTTCAGATTTTAAAGATAGATTTTTTTTTACGGTTCTTGAAGACAGTCTTTAAATAATTAAAATTATTTTTTATTTCATCTCTTTTAGTACGTACATTTTCTGCTGTCACTTAAATTCACTTGGTCGAAAAAAAAAGACCACTGTTTCGTTGTAGGTACCTGGACCATATTCTCGATTGAGAAGTTTTGTGATGAGAAGGTGGTTCCAGCCAATATTCATCTAGTTGTTCAAGGACTCTCCATACCTACTAGAAAACAATGAAAGTAAGCAATTTACGGCATTCTAAGAAGCTATTCTGCTCATCATTATAAAGATTTTCATCAGATCATTGCATTATTTTTATGGGACCAACTTTGAGCTCTACCATTCAAATAAAATAAAAAAATCACAATCGGCCAAGCCGTAATCGATAAATATAGGGGAAAGTCGGTTATATTGGACCATTTTTACTTAAACCTAAATATTTCATATACGACAGGACTAATACTAATAAATGAATATCCACTAGCAAGGGAGTTATTTTGGCTACCTATGACAGGAAAATCAGTTCCATTTATTTACTTTAACATGGAGATAAATGACATTTTGCAGCGGACTGTCATTTGGTACGATTTAGCCGACTAGGCGGTTAAATTGTACCACTAAGTATTTAAATCGTACCACAGACAGAAATTTCTTATCATTGAATAAAATAACAGAAAATTCTATTTGTTTCTATTTATTTACGTGTTTTCCGGTTGTCTAACATTGCTGTAAGTGTCTTTTCTTAAATTTGCCTTACAAGCCATTTCACCAATTCACCAAAGAATGACTGGTACGATTTAGCAAACTAGGTCATTTTAAAATAAAAAGTACAGCACGACACAACCTCAAAACACTACAGGATAAACATCAATAATCTAGTATAAAACTGTACTAGAATCATGCATACGGTGTGTTTATAGCTTACCTTTTTTATGAGTTATTGGCTTAGGAACGATTGTTAATATTTACATTCACTGCCACTAAAACATATTTTACCACATCACGTGCACCTTTGTCAACAAATTGTTTTTACAAATGGTGGACTGCGGGTGATTAGTGTGGGGGTACACTTTGGCATTACCAGTTTAGATAAAAATACCCATTTAGTAGGAAATTCAGAAGTGGTACGATTTAATTGGCAGTACGATATAACCGACTTTCCCTAAGTAGGTACGTGAAAATATAAAGCGATGAATTGGAAACCTCCTCCTTCCGTTTTTGGAAAGTCGATTACTATGACAAAAACATCATAATTAGATGTTAGATCATAATTTATTTTAAATAAAAACAATTTTTTTTCGCTTACATTTTTGTGTTTTTCATTCCGAAAAAATAGTAGATTGTATTATATTTGCAACCATTAAAATTCTGTAGGGCTATTTTAGATCATCATCATCCGAGGGATGTTTCCCGGTCCATCCGTCTGGAGAGCCCGGGGTCCGCTTTCCTACTTTTACGTCTCCACTTCGCACATATGATTCCGTTTTTAATAATCAACATATATGATCCCGATATTCCTGAGGGATCAAGACTTACGCGGGTGTGACCGCGGGCGCAACTAGTAGATAATACTTCAAGGTGATGAAAACTTAGATAGTTACTTGTAATTATGTTGTAACTCATGCCTCTGTTGTTTTCCTGCATGAATGATTGAGTTTTTAAAAGTCACCGTGAATTGTCGATATGAGAGATACTTAGCATAGATGAGATACCTACCTACTTTATGATTTAGCTATCTCATGCCAGTTTATCTTGTCGTCAGGTTTAGTTTTTAGGTTCATAAATTTACAAAGACTTGGTACCAAATTGATTACTAGTTGCAGCCTCCGGTTACATCCACGTAAATCCCGATCTCGCAGGGATATTGAGATTAACACTTTCCCAGTCCAGGTACCGCATGTGGGCCCCGGACGCATCTATATATAGCTCTACACGACCGGGTCCCATATGGAGGACCCTGTAGTCATTAGGGCTTGAAACTAGCAATCAAAAAATCTTTTGTATCCCCCATTTTTTTTGTTTTTGATAAACTTATAAACAAAATAAAACAGTAATTGAAACATACGAGTAAGTATGAGTATTATTATGACTATCCTAAATGAAACTTAACAAAACATGGCAATCGAATTCTTCGTCACTGTTTTCTAAAAAACGCAAAATACCTAGGAAGGTATTTTGTGTTTTTTTTATATACATATATGTTCACGTGTTCACATGTATGTGGTTCACATTTAATTTAATACTATTGGTAGTATTTAGTGCCCACGTTACAATAGAATAGAATAGAAGTAGTTATTGCCACTTCAGTCTGCTAATTTTGAAAACTATGTCGGTGACTTTGGTTCTTCGGTTTACTTGCACTGATAATTCTCGGTGGAGGCGTGTCGCCAATTACTTTGTGACTATCGTCATAATCTATGATTATGTCAAAGGAATTTTCCGCGATATGGCGACACGCGCGTTCCGCCGCAACTTATCAATGCGCTTATAGGCTTGGACACTAAAATTTATCTTCGAAACTGATAACATATTTTTTATCTTATTCGGAGCTATATAAGTACTACTATCGCTTAACATTAAATCATATCACTCTAACGTAGAAATAAAATCGAATCAAAATGATCACAAGTAAAATTTTATTTTCGAGTGTGATTTTAAGTTTTTGTGTGATTTCTGTTCATTCAGCAAGAATTCTGGCATGGTTTCCAGCACCTTCAATAAGTCATCAGGTTGTGTACCGACCTGTCACACAAGAACTTGCCGAACGAGGACATGAAGTGATCGTTATTACCACTGACCCAGTGTTTCCTTCAGGACAGGCACCTGCAAATCTCACAGAAATTGACGTTCATGATATCTCTTACAACATGTGGAGAGACTTACTATTAAACAGTGGCCTGACAAAAGGAAGTAAAGACGACATTGTATCACAAATACGTGCTCTTTCCCATGTGGGTTTCAAAGTATTCGAAACACAAGCAAAGACCAAAATAGTTCAAGATGTTCTAAAATCACATGAAACGAAAAACTTCGATTTGCTGATTCTGGAAGCAGTTCCTAAGAGTATAATAGCTGTTACTCACGTTTTAAAAGTCCCTACTATTTCATTCAGTCCTTTCTTCGGTTTTGGCGGTATTTATGACGTTATGGGAGTACCATCAAGACCTCCATTACTATATCCAATGTTCTGGAGACAGAAGCTCAGCAACTTGTCAGTAAAGGATAAGATACTGGAACTTTACCGGCACTATTTATTTGAAAGCATTTATGCCGAGGTAGAAGAAGTGGAAAACAAAGCAGTTAAAGAGATTTTTGGTCAAGAAACTCCGGATTTAAGGGAACTAGATAACAACATTGACTTGGCATTTTTTAATGTACATCCTCTTTGGGATATGAATCGACCTGTTTCTCCTGGCATTGTGTATTTAGGAGGAATACATCAGAAACCACAGAAAGAATTACCTCAGGTAATAAATTATTTAAAATGAGTATCTCAAGTCCTAAGCTATTTTTGGGATCATGGTGCTGCCGGCTAAATTTGACCGTTTTCACTACAAATCTGTAAGTAAATGCATCATACAGGCTCTTATATTTCAAATACTTCAGATAATAGCCATTATTCACTATCGGAATTATCTTAAATAGGTAGGTGCAAGAATTATCTTAAATAATATTCCAAGTTCGTTGAATATATATAATACACAAGATACAATACTGCCTGGCGGTGAAGAAAACCGCTAGTTGAGATTTCTTGATTTAATAGTATCTCTCCACTGTAAAAAGGACTTCAAATTACAAACCCTTAGGGGTTTGTGATTCTGATCTTATGCCCAGAAAACCATGTAAATTGTAAATATTATAATTCATACCTCCGATACGAAACCGACATGAATGGTTAAGATTTTTAAAAGTCATCGTGAATTGTCCAAATATTCTATACATAGATGATGTGATATAGCTAACTCATGATGCGAATGCTATTTATCTTGTCGTTAAGATACCGTTTTTAGGCTGAAAGAGGGCATGGTCCCGACAGTCTTAAGACAGTCTTTGCTTTAGAAAAGTAATGAAGCTGTCCACGCCTGAAACAAAACATCTAAATGTAATTTTTTTTTTAAGACCCGTCGGCTTCTCTTTTAAATGTCATACTCGCACGTCATCAATGTATTGGACATATTTAAAATTAACACTTCCATATAGAGTCACTGTACTCTCACAGTGACATATAGATAGATGGCCTTACAAATTTACTAAGATCAGACATATACCTACAGGCGCTAAAATTGTTATCGGAAATGATAAAGTATCAAGCTTCTTTATCTAATACTTATAAGCAATATAAAAACCAGTTTAGCTTGATCAGTTTATATCTAATCACGTCCTGAGTGTGTACTCAATATAAAATCTAAATCAAGAGGTTAACAATATGCTATTTTCAAGTGTAATTTTAAGTTTGTGTGTGATTTCTGTTCATTCGGCAAGAATTCTGGCATGGTTTCCAGCACCTTCAATAAGTCATCAGGTTGTATACAGACCTGTCCTACATGAACTTGTCAAACGAGGACATGAAGTCACAGTCATCACCACTGATCCAGTTTTTCCGTCAGGACAAGCACCAGCAAATCTAACAGAAATTGACGTTCATGAAATGTCTTACAATATGTGGAGAGAGTTAATATTTAATAGTGACTGGACAAAAGGAAGTAAAGACGATATTGTATCACAAATACGTGCTCTTTTCCACGTGGGTTTCAAAGTATTTGAAGCACAAGCTAAAACAAAAATAATTCAAGATGTTCTCAAATCACATAAAACAAAGAACTTCGATTTGTTGATTCTGGAAGCCGTTCCTCGGAGTATAATAGCTGTTTCTCACGTTTTAAAAGTCCCAACAATTTCATTCAGTCCTTTTTTCGGTTTTGGCGGTATTTTTGACGTTATGGGAGCACCATCAAGGCCTCCATTACTATACCCAATGTTCTGGAGACAGAAGCTCAGCAACTTATCAGTCATGGATAAGATATTCGAACTTTACCGACACTATTTATTTGAAAGCATTTATGCCGAGGCAGAAGAAGTGGAAAACAAAGCAGTTAAGAAGATCTTTGGTTCAGATACTCCGGACTTAAAGGAGCTAGATAAAAATATTGACTTGGCATTTATAAATGTACATCCTATTTGGGATATGAATCGGCCTGTTTGTCCTGGTGTCGTGTATTTAGGAGGAATACATCAGAAACCAGAAAAAGAATTGCCAAAGGTAAGAAATAATTTAATATGAGCATGTAAGGTAGGTTAGGTAGATATTTTATTTACTGATCTATGTTTGAGGGTTCATGTTTAATGTCCCACTCGAGAACTCCGTATGGTAGGTACCAACAGAGTTATCACTTGGCGGCGTTGCTGGCTTCCTATCTTTTAGGTAAGCGTATCTTAAATCTATGAGAGAGTGATCATTTGCTCGCTTATCTATACTATTAATTTTTTAAAAGGGAAATCTGATTAAGGCCACCAAGTCGCTCTCGGTCCCCCGGAACCAAGAGAGCGGCTTGGTGGTCTTAATCAGATTACAAGCGGCTCGGTGAGTGGGGGGTCCCTCTAGCGAGGGATGGTAGGTGACTAGAGGAATATTCCACTATAAGTGACAACCTCGCAGAAAGCTGTTGGCAGTAGGTACGTCAGCGGTGGTGTTCCGCTTGGGACTGCCAAAAACCCCATTTTACGGGTAAAATACTATTAATCCTCAAAACTATAGCTGATAGATTTATCTCACCGATATGAAAGTGTTTTGCGCAGAGAGTATTAACTGATCATGTAGGTTGAAAAACACCAGCTGGTCATTCTCTGATAGGCTACCTATCGAAATGTATGTATACTTAGCTAATATATTTCAAATTAGCTGCGTCCTGCGGTTTCACCCGCGTAAGTTCCGATCCCGAGGGAATATCGGGATCAAAAGTAGCTAATGTTACTCAAGGGGAATATAGCTTTCTAATGTTGAAATAATTTTAAAATCGGCATAGTAGTTTTTGAGTTTATTCATTACAAACATACGACACACACACAAAAACACAAATCTTTCCTCTTTATAATATAAGTGTCGATGTATATTACTATTAACAAATCTATAATTTATTTGTCCGAAATAAAGATTTTTTTTAATAATCTAACAATGATTTACCTGTACCAAGTATTTCCGGATTTGTCTTACCTCGTAGCTAACCTATATCTTAACTAATTATGACAAAAACAATACTTTGTTTTGTAACTTTTTTTTTCTAAACACGTTTTTTGTGCATGTTCGTTGGTATCACTCAACCGGATCATGGGTTGTTTACATTTACAAACTTAACATACTAACGGTCACCGTGAGTCGCATAAATCATTTATGTAATTTGTCTTTAATTAATTACTTATCTTAGCACGTAAGTAATAAATAATATTTTGCGACGATACTTTTTATGGAATTTTTTATTTTCCTATTTTTAATCATTTCAGTTTTGTGATCTAGCAACTTCCAAAATTGTTCATTAGATTTTATCCACTTTTACCATTGAGTTAATAAGTAGTAACTAGAGATGATGTCTCAAACAAACTTCATGTTCCTTTTACACAAAATCAATAAAACAAGCTGCTACAGCGCTGACAATATTGTAACGTCTTTTGTGAAAATGAAAAATAATATCACTGGCAGCGCTTTTCCCTTCAGTAAATGACGCTTGTGACGTTTTAGTCAAAAGCATCATAGAGTAATGTGTAACGTGCCAGATAGGACAATTCGATTAATCTATAAATCTATATAAGAAATTACCTTAACTTTGAATTGGAATTTTAAAAAATCGTTGAGTATATGGATGTACGCGTGTGTGTCTGTTGCATATCTACGATAAAGCTACCGTCAATTTATACTTAAACACCCAACACTCCTTGCCCTACGGTTTCACCTTCATTTCACTATTTTTTACTGACTTCAAAAAAAGAAGGAGGTTTTCAATATATTCACGCTGTGCTCTACTATATTATGTATATTATGTACGATTTCAATGATTTTTTTTTATAAGGTGAAAATCTCGAGTAGGCCACAAAGAAAAAAAATTGATGAAGATCTGATGAGAACCTTCGAAATGATGAGCAGAATAGCATCCCAAAATGCAGTAAATTAATATTTTTTGGACTTTTGAACTTTTGGAAATCTAATTGATGGAGCACCCATAGCACCTTCTCATCAAAAAACTTCTCAATCAATTCAAAAACTTACTTCAAAAAAATAACAAAATAACCTCTCTTACATACATACACTCGACTTTTATCTATCTATATTAGGCACTTTTACTAGGTAGATAATGATGGTGTGTAGTTTAGCTGCCTGTCTTCATCTTAACAACAGATAACTTTCTTAAGGTTATCAAATGTTATTTTTTCTTTTTTTTGAGGTTAGGTTTTGAATTTTTCAATGATATAAGGAATTAAGGTTCATGAAAAAAAAATAACCATGGCGATGGTAGGCGGAGTGGGGGGTGTTAGGTTCTATTTTTGTTACGGAATTTCTTGATTCGGTGGCCGGGCTCAAAGCCCGCGATAAAAACTATATTGCATAGCTTAAAACAAATACTACCTAATAATAACCGATAGTCAAACATAAGAGAAACCTCCGGCGATATCTAGTCGTCTGTGGTCAAAGGTGTCCTAAGAAAGTACTGTTACCATTTTCATATTGAACAAACATAGTATCCGTTCTGTGGTAGGTTGATCTTTGATTATTTGTATACAATTTTATTTTTCAGTTTTTACGTATTTCTTAACAATTATTTCGTTTATTAACCGATAAAAGGTGATCCCGTGGTCTTTGTTTTGTTATTTTTGAACTATTTTTGGAGGTTTTTATACGATATCCTGGGAATTAAATTATTTTTCTAATATGTGTGACCTCGCCCGCTTTTGAACTTTCACTGAACGTTTTGATGATAGTGTGGCTGCAGTTGCTTGGTTCAACAGTCTTCCTTCAGATGCCATATCTACTTTAGGTTGAGATCAATGACTTTTACCTAATTATTTTGCACTACTTGTATTTATTGCGTTCGAAGCTCTAGTTCGAAAACGACTCTACCGATTTTCAATACTAAATAATTCCATGAAATCATACTCACTCAGGAATCAGCTTAATTATACTTTGGGGCTTTTTGTGGTAAATAGGCCACAAAAACATTCACACGTAATGGATCATCATGGTATTGCCATAATTGGCAATACCGATGGTCCGATGCATATTAGAATGCGTTACCCGTACATAAAAGGGATATATACTGAGTGTTGAAGCAAATCAGCTTTTTTGGTTTTATATAATTTCAACAATAGTTATAGAAATATAAATCTCTTTTTACCCTATTCACTTATAATAATTGTAACGTCTTATTTATAAAAAAAGTTTAGGTACTAGTAGGTATAGTACCTACTATATTTGTACCTACTTTACTTTATGTAATATCACAAAACCCTTTATCTAAAACATTAAGAAAACAACAAAAACTTGTAAGATCATCATACGTTTATATACTCGTAGTCTGTGTCTCTATATATAGTTAGTTCACAAAGTACTCTCGTCATAAAGATCAAAAAGCGCCTTGTGAAAAGAAGTACCTACCTACATACCCAATTTTATTACACAAAATGTATCTAGTGAACTTATTTTTATATTTAACTCTAAGTTTAGTGACTGTGAACTCTGCTAGAATACTCGCGTGGTTCCCAACACCGTCCATAAGTCATCAAGTAGTCTTACGTCCTTTGACACAAGAACTTGCAAAGCGAGGACATGAAGTCGTGGTCCTTACAACTGATCCTGTTTTCCCACCCGGACAAGCACCAGAAAATCTGACAGAAATCGATCTTCACGATATCTCTTACAATACATGGAGAAAGCAAATATTGTCTGGCGCGTTGACAACAGGAAATAAAGGTGACTTAGTTAGCCAAATGGGCTCTATGATACCTTTGTTGACAACAATAACTGGTATACAGTGGGAATCTAAAGAAGTACAGAATATTGTTGGTAATAAGACTAACAATTTTGATCTGCTTATATTAGAAGCATGCAGCCGATCTACCTTTGGTTTATCTCATATAATCAAAGTTCCAATGATTATATTCAGCTCCTTCGGTGGTTTTGGCCGAGTTTACGACATTGTTGGAGCACCTTCGAGACCAGCTCTGCTTTATCCCACACCCTTACACCAAAAGTTGAATAACTTATCACTAACAGAAAGGTTAGAAGAGCTATACAACTATTATAGATTTGAATACCTCTTCGAAGCATTAGAAGAGCATGATAATAAAGTGGCTAGAAAAATGTTTGGTGAAGATTTGCCAGATTTGAGAGAAATGGAGAAAAACATGGATTTGCTGTTTTTAAACGTAAATCCTTTGTGGGAGTTAAACCGACCTGTGCCTTCCGGTGTTGTGTATCTTGGAGGAATGCATCAGAAACTGAAGAAGGAATTACCAAAGGTAAATAATAATTATTAGTGTTTTATTATTTTTTGTAACTAATTGTGATAATGACAGAAGGTAAAGTAAGACCATTGTAATCATACCGGTATTCCATTTTCCCCTATCTAGAATCCCTGCTAGTGGGGAGATCGCAATGGCGTTCGCCAAATAATTTCACAGGTTGGCAAGAATTAAATGACAGATTCCTACAAACTAATTAAAAACATTGAATGTATTCTTTGGCAAGCTTTTGGGTTTCATATCTGATGAACCGTCAGATTTTTGGTCAGATTTCAGGCTTTATGGCAAATTTATACATTCTAGTAACGCATAACTTTTATTAAAAAAAAACATTTTGCACAATATGTATGGCGTCTCACATTGCTACCTTAGTTTAATACACTTGTACTAATAAGACAAATCTAACGATACCTAAATTAGAGATAATACTTAATATTGCAAAGATACGCCCGATTTAAACATAACCCTTTCCTTGCGGTCTGGCAAAAAGTACGCACACACGCAACCTAATCATCTATACCTACATATAAAATTCAAAGTCCACTATTCAAAGACTGATATAACAACGCACAGCCTAACCGCGCTTATCCTAAAGACGTAAAATTTGTGAAATTTAGGTATATTCCTATCCACTAAAGGTTAAAAGAAATTTTAACGAGATCCAAACTCACGCGGGTAAGACCCGGGGACACTGCTAGTCTGTTTATAAAAAAATCACAATTTTAACTCGTGAGATCATTATAACCGCATTGTGTGTGACTGTAGTATATAAAGTAAGATCTGAAATTAGTATTATTCATTATCATGTAATAACGCTTTGTGAAGAGCAGCTTTTATTAAATTGTATAGATAATACAAGATGTATCTTGCGAGTTTATTCTTGTGTTTTACTCTGAGTGTAGTGACAGTTAACTCGGCTAGAATACTCGCATGGTTTCCGACACCTTCAATAAGTCATCAAGTCGTCTTCCGGCCTTTGTCACAAGAACTTGCAAAGCGAGGACATGATGTCGTGGTCATCACTACTGATGCTGTGTTTCCACCAGGACAAGCACCAGAAAATCTGACAGAAATCGATCTTCACGATATCTCTTACGATGCTTGGAGAAAGAAAATGTTATCCAGTACTACAGTACTGGACCAACTAAGTCGTCTTTGTTTCCTGTTGTTACAACAACAGGAAACAAAGACGACTTAGTTGGTCAGATGGGTTCTATGTTACCTTTACTATCATCAATAGCAGGATTACAGTGGGAATCTAAAGAAGTACAGAATATTGTTGCTAATAAAACTAACCATTTTGACCTGGTAATATTGGAAGCATGCGGCCGACCTACCTTTGGTTTGTCCCACGTCCTTAAAGTACCAATGATTATATTCAGCTCCTTAGGTGGTTATGGAAGAGTTTACGACATTGTTGGAGCACCTTCCAGACCAACCCTGCTTTACCCCACAGCCTTGCGCCAGAAATTGAATAATTTATCACTGACAGAGAAGTTAAAAGAGCTGTATAACTTTTATAAATTTGAATACGTCTTCGAATCAGTCGAAGAACACGAAAACAAAATTGCTAGAAAAATGTTTGGTCATGATTTGCCAGATTTGAGAGAAATGGAGAAAAACATGGATTTACTATTTTTGAATGTAAATCCTTTGTGGGAGCTGAATCGACCTGTACCTTCCGGTGTTGTGTATCTTGGAGGAATGCATCAGAAACCGAAGAAGGAATTACCAAAGGTAATTGCATCTGCTTTATAAATCCTGGAACATTTTCATGATGTTTTTACCCGACTGTGCGACTTTTAAAGTCGCCATGTGTCGTCACTACTGAACTTGTTTCATTTTTTTTCTGATTTTATTTTAAGTTTTTTAAGCAGTCGGTTTTTTTTTTAATTTTTCTTTTATTTTGTTTTAAACGTTACTATTCGTCTTTCCGAACGATGTATACGAACGGCAACGTGCGAAACAGCACTCTATGAACGGGGTAGGTATAGGTACTTATACTTACTCCGAAAATTACCCAGTGCTACTTCATTTTAAATTTGACTAGCGACCCTGTCCAGGCCTCACACGAACTTGATACATTAAGTTAAATTCATGTTATAAAAATTTTGGAAGATTTATAACACGGAAACCGTATCAAAATATATAAAATTAGCGAAGAAACAGACAGACGCAAACAGTCACTTTGCTTTATTTATTCTATTCAATATCTTTATTCAAAAATTATCTCTTTTATGATATTTATCAATGACGCATCGTTTCGTACATGTTGACTTGAATGAATCCCATAAAAAGAAACTCAAAAATCGCGTGGTTAGTCAACTCATACAAAAAACATACCTACAACAATACCAGCTTAGGTAATATCTAAAAATAATCAAAGAGACAGTTTTTAATCAGTGTGTGTTTTATTTAGCATTATTCAGACGTTTATTTCTGCTAACATGTAATAAATAATGCTAAATTGTCACCAAAAATGTGTTTGTTAAACTTAATATTGTGTTTATCATTGAGTGTAGTGTCGGTGAACTCGGCTAGGATACTCGCATGGTTTCCGACACCTTCAATAAGTCATCAGGTAGTCTTCCGACCTTTGACACAAGAACTTGTAAAGCGAGGACATGAAGTTGTGGTCATCACAACTGATGCTGTGTTTCCACCCGGACAAGCACCAGCAAATCTGACAGAAATCGACCTTCACGATATCTCTTACGATGCTTGGAGAAAGAAAATGTTATCTAATACAGTAACAACAGGAAACAAAGACGACTTAGTTAGTCAAATGGCTTCTATGCTACCTTTACTGTCGTCAATAGCAGGATTGCAGTGGGAATCTAAAGAAGTACAAACTAATGTTGCAAATAAAATACATAATTTTGATCTGCTGATATTGGAAGCAAGCGGTCGAGCTACTCTAGGTTTATCGCACATTGTCAAGATACCACTGATCGTTTTCAGTTCTTCCGGTGGATATGGTCGATTATATGATGTTGTCGGAGCACCTTCTAGACCCCCACTACTCTATCCCTTAGCCCTAAGGCAAAAAATAAATAATTTAACCCTAAAAGAAAAAATAATGGAGCTATATAACTTTTATAGATTAGAATATGTTTTCGAATCAGTTGAAGAGCAGAATAACGAAATTGCTAAAAGAATGTTTGGAGAAGATTTGCCAATTTTAAAGGAGGTAGAAAAAAACATGGATTTACTGTTTTTGAATGTGAATCCTTTGTGGGAATTAAACCGACCTGTGCCTTCCTGTGTTGTGTATCTTGGAGGAATGCACCAGAAACTGAAGAAGGAAATACCAAAGGTAATTGCATTTTATGGAGAATAGTGTATTTTATTTTGAAAAAATAATCTATGATATTTTTACCTAAATTCCAAAATGAGAAAATTTAATCTCGAATGGACGTTTGCCCGAATCCGATACAATGCAGTAAAACTGTATGCTGCATAAGTAGGTATACAATTTGCATATGAATCGCGTCTTGGCTTTGCAGGATGCAATTCAGTTTCACGTCTCCCTACTTCTAAACCTTCCAGAAAAAAAGTCTGAAATTGAAAACAGGCAGCAGACCAAAACGGCGACCGTGATTTTTACCTTGTGGTACACGCTATTTTGTTTCAAAATTAACTAGCTTTTTCGCACCTACACGTGTCGTATTGTGTCTTTACTTCATCATTATTTTTTTTTACGTAGAAAAAGATAAATTTATCTTGATTCAAGATTTCGGCTTTAAAAATCAATGATTAAAATATTTGTGGATAGGTTCACCTGTGTTATTTATAAATTCATATCACGTAGTAATCTCGCACATTGCTTTTGCTAACATCGAAAATAATCAAGGTGAACTAGTAAAATCAGTGTGTACCTGATAGATAAAGGTTTTATCGAACTTTTAGACAGACGTACCTACCTATACAAAATTAACAAACGTGAAATTAGAAATTAGAAATTAGAAATTGTATTTATTTGCCTGAAGTAGTTTACAATAAGATCTTATAAAATAATATAGCGCCTTACTTCGTCGAAAATTCGACATACAAATATAGTTAAAATAATATTATAATTGTCACAAAACTGCATTTATCCAAAAGTTATTTAAAACTATACTAACTTTTAAACTATTATAATCATAATTCAAGAATGTTTAAAATAAAGTTATTGATTAGTTCACAATAGTCAATAATTATTCGAAGTTACTCTGCAACATGTCAAGATAAGGTAAAATTAAACAAATAAATTCAATTCAATGTCAACAACTATAATAAATAATACAATTTAGCAATCTATAGGAAGTCATTGATTTGATAAAAACATGCATGCAAAAAAAAACGTGTTGATAGTGCTGAATTGTAAGACAAAAAAGATGTATATTACCCATTTAATCTTGTGCTTATTATTGACTGTAGCGACAGTGAACTCTGCTAAAATGGCATGGCATGGTTTTCAACACCTTCCATAAGTCATGAAGACCCAAGAACTTGCAAAGCGAGGCCATGAAGTCGTGGTCATCACTCCAGATCCCGTATTTCAACCTGGACAAGCCCCCAAAAATCTAACAGAAATAGATCTTCACGATATGTCCTACAATTATTGGCTTGAATTTTCTGCTAAATTAACAACGGGGCATAGTGACGATACCACTGCACAAATGAGTGAAATTCTACCGGCAGTGTCAAAAGTAGCAGAAATGCAATGGCGTTCAAAAGTTGTTCAAAATATTGTGGGAGGTAAAATAAATAGTTTCGATCTTTTGATAGTTGAAGCTTGTGGTCGAGCGACCTTAGGCTTATTACCAGGGGTCGGAATAGGTAGAGTCAAATAGGGTTACTGACCTCAAATTTACATGATTGTAGATGTTAACATGGACATGCTTTCGGAATACCAACATTTTATTACAATCTTTCGGAATTTTATCAGAGTAGGTCGATTGCTTCCGGTTTAATGATCTTAACCTGTATGTTAATGAAGACATGCCGCCGCAGCGGTATTCCAAATTTTTAAAAAATCCCGGCAAAATTGCTACGTAACATGATTTATTTTCTCAACTCTTTTCACTTGAAATAAACGTTTAATATTTAATAATATTAACAACAACTAGCCAGATAACGTAAATAAAATAAAATCGAATACGTTATGGAACGCAACCCAGATTTGGACCTAATTCGTGAGTATAGCGAAAATTTTTAAAAAAAAAAGCTAATGAACAAATAATGTATTTTAAATATGCACCACTTACGTCTACTGACGTGGAAAGGTCATTTTCGACCTACAAATGGATATTAGATGTAAAAAGAAATTCATTTAAAATAGAAAATATGGAAAAACTGATGGTTATTTATTTTAATTGTACAGCCTACAATGCTGAAATTGTAACAGATGACGATGAAGATTGAGTGCCATTAACTGCGCTCCGCACTTAAATCATATACACCTAGTGCGATCCGTGTATACTGCGATTCGAGTATACTTTTTATCAAGATATCCGTGGAAACATCTTTATATAAAGTAGTCAAAATTAATTTCGGTTTATAGCTACATATAAGTTTCTTTATATATTTAAGTGGTTAGAATGGTCATTAAAGACTTGTGTATCTACTGTGTCAATTCCCAAACAATTTAGGAAAAGGGCAAGATGAAGATCTCTTCAAGATTTGAAGTGCTTATTTCCCTAGTACATATTTTCAATCTAGTGGATAGTGGATTTACGCACCCACACAGTGCGCGGCACTGTCAATTTTTGCCATACAGATATACCTACCTAAAAATTGTTTAATTTAAATGTGATTGAAACTTGAAAATTATGAAGTATTGTAAACAATAAACGTCTGTGTTTTACTTGTGCTCATTTCATTTTAGAAAAGTAATTCACATAAAATTAATTTATCGTCCTCGTTTTTTTTTGGTCGGTTAAAAAAAATAAAGGGCGTCCCTATATTGTGCATTGTACCTACATGAAACTTAACAGAAAACTTAAATTTCACATGTCAAGTTAGAAGTCACCTACGTAAAAGTGTGAATTGAACCCTCGTTGCGTGAACCCAATTCGTACTTAACCGGTTTTTCCTGTCATTGTAGACGATGTAAACTTTGTTTTTTAATCATATTTTATGTATTTGATACAATTCCGGAATTCCGAAATGATTTCCATATTTCTTGAAAACAAGGCATATCCATGTTATGCTATCATGATGCAAGTACATAAAATGACTCTACCTATTCCGACCCCTGCTTATTACACATTGTCAAGGTTCCATTAATCATATTTAGTTCCTTGGGTGGGTATGGAAAAGTATATGATATACTGGGAGCACCGTCAAGACCAGCACTGCTTTACCCTACACCATTTCGACAAAAAATATATAATTTATCGATTATGGAAAAATTAGAACAGTTATACTTTCACTATAGATTTGAAAGTATGATGGAAGCAGTCGATGAACATGATACTGAAATTGCTAGAAAAATCTTTGGTGCAGATTTACCAAATATGCAGGAACTGGAGAAAAACATAGATTTACTTTTTCTCAATATCAATCCTGTCTGGAATCTCAATCGACCTGTGCCTCCTGGCATCGTATATCTTGGTGGAATGCATGAAAAAGATAAAAAAGAAATACCAAAGGTAACTCCTATTACGTTAACTTCCTTTTCCCATAATTTCAAGGAGAGCTATTTTCAATATGTCTAATATTAGCATCAGTAGGTACTTACATTAATTGGCTAAATATAAGATAGATCACCTGTTAAAAAAATATTTTATTTGCATAAAAAAAATAATTTACACTTAATAATATTAGGAAATCTATTTAATTTACATACTAATTAGTTTAATTTTTTAAACTATCATGATTGTTTTCAATACAAATATTGTATTTACCATGTTTTAAACTATTTTTCATAAGCTGCGTCCCGCGCTTTTACCCGGGTAAGTCCCGATCCAGTAGGTATATCGAGATCAAAAGTATGTTAATCCTCAATAATGTAGCTTTCTGTTGGTGAAAGACACGTATCTACCTTTTTGAAATTGGACTTGTAGTTTCAGAGAATATTCGTTACAAAAAAACTAATAAAATCCTGTTTATAATAGATAGATAGATAGATTAACGCTTTAATGTACCAAAACACAAATTACAAGAAATAATACAAAGACTTAAAACTAAAGTGGTACAATGGGCGGCCTTATCGCCTCTGGGCGATGTCTTTCAGGCAACCAATGAATGGAAAAGACTTAACGAAGGTGTGTGATAATATTAGTTAAATAAAGCTCGATATTTCGCCAGTAACTCCAACTGTCTTGTTCACGAGACATTTCGAGAGTCGAGAGAGATGAGAGTCTAGTGAACAAGCCAGTTTAAATTACTACCGAAATATCGAGCGCCATAAAAAAGAAAATGTTAAAAATCCCGATTACTGGTACTTACTTAATTCAAGTTGATAGGTAATTATAAAAATCTAATACGTATATCGCTTAGATGACAAGTATTTTACAAGTAACTAAGATTATAGATTCACGATCCATGGACAAAGCAGTGGACGAATCGCTAGTCTTACATCCCTACTATCAACTCTTTGAAAAGATCCACCAAGAAACGGCCAGCACACTAAGAAAATCTTTAAGTACTTACCTACTTACTTGTATAGTTTCATTTTAATGTTACTAATCGACGATTTCTTTAGTGCGAATTGGTGCAAATTTTCAATTTTAAAAGGGGTATTAAACGCTCAAGGTAAGCAAACTGATAGTAAAATGTCTTCTCGCGAGATTTCATCTTACCTATAAATTGTAATGTATAAATAAATACTATTTTAAAATCATAACGACCGCCGCGTAGACAGCTGCTATAAGGAAGTTAATTTCGAGATAAAAATGTATCTCGCGAATTTAATCTTGTGTTTTACGCTGAGTGTAGTGACTGTGAACTCTGCAAGAATACTCGCATGGTTTCCAACACCTTCAATTAGTCATCAAGTAGTCTTCCGACCTTTGACACAAGAACTTGCAAAGCGAGGACATGAAGTAGTGGTCATCACAACTGATCGTGCATTTCCAATAGGACATTCTCCCGAAAACTTAACAGAAATCGATCTCCACGACCTATCATACAACGCTTGGCGAGAAGCAGCCATGTCGAGTGAAATAACAAGCGGAAACAAAGACGATTTAACTACACAAATGTCTACTTTTCTTCCATTAATTGGTAGAGTAACAGAAATGCAATTTAGTTCAAAAGAAGTACAAAATATTTTGAATAATAAAACAAATCATTTCGATCTTTTGATACTGGAAGCATTCGGTAGACCTTCTTTAGGTTTATCTCATATTCTCAAGGTGCCACTGATCGTATTCAGCTCTCTAGGTGGTTATGGAAAAGTGTATGATGTTATGGGGGCACCAGCAAGACCGACGCTGATATACCCCACAATATTTAGACAAAAAATTAACAATTTAACTTTGAAAGAAAAATTAAGAGAGCTATATTACCACTACAAATTTGAAAATATTATGGAATCAAACGAGCAGCATCATGATAACAAAATTGCTAGAAAAATGTTCGGTGAAAATTTGCCTGATTTGAAGGAATTGGAGAATAACATGGATTTGCTGTTTCTGAATATTAACCCTTTGTGGGATTTTAATCGACCTGTACCTCCCGGGGTTGTGTATCTTGGAGGAATGCATCAAAATCCGGAAAAAGAACTACCAAAGGTATTCCCTTAATTTAAAGTACCTAGTACTCATTTTGAAATTTAGGTTTCTGTTTTCGAAATATTTCGCTTTAAAATGTTAGTAATAGGAGTTCAATGCTCCTGTTACAGCCAAATGGCTGTACCTACTTGGATACAGCATTATGTATTCATGATAGAGTACATTACATATTATATAAGTACATAATCAATTAAGTTAATTAAAATTAAAATAGTTACAACTAAACAGTCTTTTTAAAATTAAAATAGTAAATATAAAAATTTCGAATCAAATGTCATTGAAAATTACATATGTATTAGGTAGATACTCGTAGATTGGTAAATTATAACGACTATTTCCAAGTTGCAAACTCTATTATTTTACGGAAACTACGAAACCCTTTACTACGCGCGCACGTGGTCTAACAAAGCTTGCCCCGTATTTATAGACAAGTGGAGTAATTACTTTGGCTAAGTAATGCATTCGTCTCGCATTTGTCAGTGGTTTTCAACGTCTTCTGCGATAATGTAAGAGAGATTTTACTTAGCCAGAGCAATTACTCGATTCGTCTATAAATAAATATTTATAAATCATTTATTGCCAAACAGAGTAAAAAAAAAGCAAGTCTACCACACAAGGCAAAGCCTGTCCTGTGGGAGAAATACGGGGGTTGATCTTGATAATAATTATTTTATCAAATAAATAAATTAATAACATAATATAAATATTATGTAGTGTAGAATTGCGTAGGTATTGTACCTAATATACTCGTATTTAATGAAACGTAACAACGACATGATATCGTTCAAGGTTGCAGAATACTTGTTTTTAATTATAACATTAATCAAATTATTTATTTACTACTACAAGATAAGCCAGTTAGTAATTTGCATAAAGTTACCTACCTATCTCGATATCTCCTAAGTATCTACTGCTTGTAACAACAAATTAAAATACAATGGCGAAGTAAACAATGTCACTTCATATCACGCTTACCTATTCAATGAACTGTAATATTATACTTTACCTACTATACTAACAGTTGAAGTCACTTTAATTGATACAGAAGTAGGTACATGCATTGTAATAATCATCTGGTTGTTCAGAACACTTATAAATACAGCTAGTCATGTCCTATGATATAAAGGCAGGTTTGCACTAAGAGGAGCATCATTCAGCATCAGTTACGGAACAAAATACGGAAGTAATTAAATTCTAATATCGCAATATGATATTCGCTAAACTTGTGCTGTGTTTTACTCTAAGTGTAGTGACAGTGGAGTCAGCTAAAATACTCGCATGGTTTCCGACACCTTCAATAAGTCATCAAGTAGTCTTCCGACCTTTGACACAAGAACTTGCCAAGCGAGGACATGAAGTCGTGGTCATCACTACTGATGCTGTGTTTCCACCCGGAAAAGCACCTAATAACTTAACAGAAATAGATCTCCACGATATGTCCTACGATTATTGGAGAAAAATAGTATTTTCAGATGAAACCACTACAGGACATACGGATGATCATAGATCACAAATACGACAATTCATATATGCTCTGTCTAAAATATTTGAAATGCAACTGAATACCAAAGAAGTTCAAAAAGTAATTCGTGAAAATAAATTCGATTTGTTAATTTTTGAATATTGTTGTAGAGTTGGGCTTGCCTTGCCTCATGTGCTGAAAGTGCCAATGATCCTAATAAGTTCTTTAGGGGGTTACGGAGAGATGTATGACATAATGGGTGCACCTTCCAGGCCACCTCTATTATACCCTACAGCACTAACTCAGAAAATAAATAACTTAGATTTCACTGATAAAATTGTTGAAATTTACAACAACTACGAATTCGGTAAACTGTTTGAAGCAATAACTGATAATGATAGAACAGTTGTAAAGAAAAATTTCGGTGAAGATATTCCTGATTTGGATGATTTAAAGAATAATGTTGATCTTTTATTTCTGAATGTTAATCCGATTTGGGAGTTGAATCGGCCGGTTCCCCCTGGAATCGTATACATGGGAGGAATGCATCAAAAGCCAGAGAAAAAGTTACCTGAGGTATTTTCTTATTTAGTAGAAGTTGTATGTTCGTATTTAGTTAACAGAGTCACCAAAGTTTTAAGTGAAAATAGTAGTTTTAATTCAAAACAATATGAAAATGAATAACTAAGTAATATTTTTTAATCTTCGTTCCTAACTATTTTGTTTATGATATCTGTAAAATATTGAGCAAAATGATGAAAAAATAAGACTAATTCCGATGGTTCCTATTTAGAACTATCAGCCAAGATAAAATAATGATAGATAACCTGTAGATAACGCAATCACTCATTGTGATTGAACTAAAATAGGTTCCTGGATTGAATAGTTAATTAAGGAAGCAATGCAAATAAACGTTATTAGGTAATACTATACTAAGAAGTCGCACAACACAATCAGAGTAGCCTATAACAACATCTTTAGGCACCTGATGGGGTTGTCGCGTAGCTGTAGCGCTTCTGGGATGTTTGCAGACGCATGCGTTGACACTTTCAACGCCATCCAACGGAAGCGCATAGCGTCGTTCATGTACAGAGTTGGCGAGTGTAAAAATAATATTATTAAAAGTTTGGCGGCCCGTATGCACCTGACTGCAACCTACCGTAAATGGTTGGCTATTGCCACCTAGGTTGGTATTGATTTTATTTTATTCTATTTGTTTATCTTTACTTTTTTATTGTGCCCTATGTTTTGTGTATATTTGTGTTTTATATGGACTAAGTCTGAAATAAAGATATATTATTATTGTTTGTAACGTTTCCGTTTCACGGGGCTATGGAGCCCCGGACCTTTGGAAGGCGTGCGTGGGGCCGAAGCCAACACGTAGAGGCCCGTTTTAGTTACAATTTTAATCGCAAAGTATGAAATGGACACCAAACCGGCGATTATCCCTGTCCACACTATAAAATGCAACCAAGGACAACCCCCGGTTTGGATAGAACTATTATGTAAACTACGGATGATAACTACTTGGGCTATGGCAATGGGTTGGTAGTAGATTGGGTACTGGGGGAACTATGGGGACTATGGCGCCTGCCGTAACATTGTTCAACAAACAAGTAAACATGGCAGACGGAGACTCGCCAACTCACAAACTGGGCCACCCTAAATGAAGCCGAGCTAATTACAGCCAGGGGGCAACAGGGGCGTGAGTGGCTGAAGGATGGAGAGGCCTCCCTGGATTTTATACTCAGGTCGCGGGCTCCCTGAGGGTCCAGCCTACCTGGCCCACTCACCACTTACGATTGGCATCCATCCTACGAGCAGAGTGGGAGCTCTGCTCTCGCGACTCCACTCCGACCGGCCGGTGAAGGCAAGCCAGAGGTGGGGGACCGCTTCCTCGTCAGTATTCCCTTCGACCAGCCAACTAAGGCAAGCCGGAGGTGAGGAACGGTGGTTTCCCCCTGGAGCACTCGGGTAGCCGCGGGGTCACTACTCCCCGACACCTCGCCTCGAGGTGCCCTGCGGGCTTAATATTATTATTATTATTATTTGTTGTTACCATTACGGATACTCGGGGCTATGGAGCACCCGGACCTTTGGAAGGCGTGCGTGGGGCTGAAGCCAACACGTAGAGGCCTGTTTTAGTAACATTTTAATTTAAATTTTGTGATGGACACCAAACCGGCGGTTATCCCTGTCTACACTATAAAATGCAACCAAGGACAACCCCCGGTTTGGATAGAACTATTGTGTAAACTACGGGTGAAAAACTACTTGGGCTATGGAAATGGGTTGGTAGTGGATTGGATACTGTGGGGAACTATGGGGACTATGGCGCCTGCCGTAACAATGTTCAATAAACATGTAAAAATGGCAGGCGGAGACTCGCCAACTCATAAACTGGGTCACTCTAATTAAGCCGAGCAAATTACAGCCAGGGGGCAACAGGGGCGTGAGTGGCTGAAGGATGGAGCAACCTCACCGGATTTTAAACCATCCTAGGTAATCCTGTGGAGCGGGCCAACTCATCACTGACGTGAGGTGTCCATCCTCCGAGCATTTCTGCTCTCGCGACTCCACTCTGACCGGCCGGTGAAGGCAAGCCAGAGGCGGGGGACCGCTTCCTCGTCAGTGTTCACTCCGACCAGCCAACTAAGGCAAGCCGGAGGTGAGGAACGGTGGTTTCCCCCTGGAGCACTCGGGTAGCCGCGGGGTCGCTACTCCCCGACACTTCGCCTCAAGGTGCCCTGCGGGCTTATTATTATTATTATTAATAAGTGTTAGTTAAGTGGGTGATCGACTACGAGCCTATACCGCAGTTTTATAGAACGTCGATCGGCCAGTACTCACAAAACCACGGTATTCCAATGATAAAACCACTGAAACAACTGATCTTCAAATACATATTATAGCGTCCCCAACTATAGCCAACATTTAGACATGAAGGAGGGGTCCGCTGTACCGTCAGGCTACTCCCAGGAGCAACCGTCCGGGATCATTTACAGACAGATCGTGTCCCCAAACGCTAGTCTGTTCGGTTCTCTATAAAGGAGAGCTGCCAAGAAATTGCAATGATACACCGGCGAGCTTTACTGACGGGTTACAATACCGCGGTTTTACTCGCTCGTCGATCAGGGCCTTTACAAATGATTAATTGACTAACGTGAAATACTCAAGTGGCATTAGAAATTACGAATTAGGTAACATTATTGTAAACTAATTACTTTAGTAAGCTAACACGCGCTTATTTAGAATTCGCCTACGTTTTCAAAACACCATTTTTATATTGGAAATGTGGTATATTATAATAAATAGACAACTACGGTTCCTTAAAATACTGACCAATTTTCGTGATGGTCCCACAACGAGAGCATTAAATATTTATGTTTTTATCTATTCCAGTGAAGAAACCAATATCCAGCCATTTTATATTTAATGGCATTGGCACTCTACAGTGGGATATTATGAATATCTCTCGTTCCAAGCTTCTTCTGCATTGTGTCACATCCATGATTATGATAGCCCAATGACTAAGCTTGGGCTTGTACCTACTTGGTATTGTCGATATTAATTACCACTTTTTAAGTGAAATATCAAAGCAATGTAAGTAACTTAAAGAACACTTTTTGTTACAGGAATTGAAATCTTATCTAGACTCTTCGAAACATGGAGTAATCTACATCAGCTATGGCACCAATGTCAGCCCATCACTCCTTCCTGCTGAGAAGATTCAACTGTTAGTGAAGGTATTCTCGAAGCTGCCTTACGATGTTCTATGGAAATGGGACAAGGATGAACTGCCTGGCAAGACTGACAACATTAGGATTTCAAAGTGGTTGTCACAGTCGGATCTGTTAAGTAAGTACCTTCGTCATCCTTCTCAGCTCCTGGTATTTGGTGTCAAATTTTCCCCTATCATATTGCGCCAAAGGCGTCCTGCGCGATCGCGGTTGTGGGCCGTCTCTGTCTGATTTAAGTTTGGATATAACTGGCATTGCTTTTATTTTACCCGCACGCCGAAGAAGGGTTATGTTTTCGAGCATATGTATGTTTTATACATAAATATGTATTTCAATTATAGTTCCTTGTCAAAGTTCAGGTACAAAAAATGTATTGAAAGTCAAGGCGCATGTTTGAAACTGCATATCATTGTAGATTTTCAAGCCTTTAGCAAGCAACTAACTAAGTAGATATATTAAGCCAATTTGCTATTCAGACTCACCAAGTCTCACCAAGGAGCGATTCATGGTTTCGCATCATCGCAGTTTTATGATGCAATCAAAACCCTACATAAAATAAATTAATTTAATCATTTCTCTCCTTAGGACACCCAAACGTGAAGCTGTTCATCACCCAAGGAGGACTTCAATCCACTGATGAAGCCATCACCGCTGGAGTACCACTGTTGGGCATGCCCATGCTTGGTGATCAGTGGTACAACGTAGAACAATACGTCAGGCACAAGATAGGTCTCAGAGCTGACATGGAGTCGCTTACTGACGAGCAATTTAAGAATTCTATAAAGACTTTGATTACTGATGAAAGGTGAGTCCTTCTATTCCAAAGCATGAGGATTTTGATAGATGTTTAATGAACCAAAATTCAATATGATTTGAGTTGAAGGTAACTTGCTAGTAGCGACATCCTGAAATGGCGCTTCCAAACAGTCTTAATGCGATTGCTGACCCAATCTGTGCTCTAACTGCCAGGTAGATTTTCGGATATAATTCAAAATTCAAGATCATTTATAATACAGTTCTCTAGGAAGAAATACACTAAAACAGAAAAACCTGTATATTTACTAATGATTTCATTGCAGTTACCGCAAAAACATCGTCAAGCTACGCAGCATAATGCACGACCAACCCCAAACTTCTTTGGAACGTGCTGTATGGTGGACCGAGTATGTCCTCCGCCACGGAGGAGCGAAGCATCTTCGAGCCCCAGCAGCAAATATGACCTGGGCGGAATACCTGGATTTGGAACTTTTAGCAGCATTAGCTGGTATCGCTCTTACCGGGCTTATAGTGTTGGTGGTTGCTGTCAGTTTAGTGTATAAATTCGTAAAGAGCCAGTTAGGTTCTGCTGCTAAGTTGAAGAAGAGTTAAGTTTGATGGTTAGGTTACTAAGCTTAGGTTTTTATGTGATTTTAGGTCCTAGAAAAGTATGATGGACATCAGTGTGATTGTGTGCGTGTAGTCTAATTTTTATGAGTTTTATTGTTGTATTTTTTAGTAAATTGTTTGAGATTACGATTTTTAATGACATTTTTTTGTTTGTTTTTCTTCCTATTTCTAAATGATAGGAAAATATAAATTTATTCAAACCGAACCATAGAACTGTACCTATTCAAAAAAATAATATTATCTACTCCATCCAAAGGTTGCCTGAATGAAATCGCTCTCAGCAAAAAGGGCGCCCATTTATGCAACTTAATTATTAAGCTTTTTAGTAGGTATTTACTTGTTGTTCATTTGTTTAGTTAAATTAAATCAATAGGTATATATACGTAGACTTATGTTGATACAAAATTTCATCACAACAACTAAGTACTTTTTTATTGAAAACCCGATCGACTACAGCGAACTAAACTAAGTTAAAAATAAAGACATTTTTCGATTTTAATCGCGTCGTGTGTACTTATTACTTTTAGCATTGTTTCAACGCTCAACCTTTCGAGACAAAGGATTGAGTCAATCCTAAAGAAGGGACCTGTAAAGGTCTCGAAACAATGGAGCGTTGAAACAATGCTAAAAGTAATAAACACCACGCGATTAAAACCGAAAAATGTCTTTAATTTCAGTACAACATCTCGAAAACTAAATCTAAACTAGTACACAGCAATGCGAAACTAATTTAGTTATCTAAATTAGTTTCGCATTGCTGTGTCGGGTTTTTTATACGGGCATATAATTTTTATTTCAGTGGATGATAGTGGGAACATTGCCAATAGGAAAAAATAGGAAATAAATCGCTTAAATTACTGATGATGTTGCAGATTTTCTAATGGGTTTAACCTTCAAATATTGACTGTCATTTTTTAAATTTATGATTATACGGAACCTCGCACAGTTTTTGTTGATCTTCTTTTGCACGCTATAATCATGCACGATCTGTTAATTTAATGTTTTGGTACAGCCTGGATACAAAAGAGTATATTCAACGTAAAGTATGTAGGTAAGTTAATTTAAGATAAATATTTCTTTTTTGCCTATTTATAATTCAATTTTTTTTATCATTTTTTTTAACTGGTGTTTTCTTGTGTCGGAGGCCAAGACTCACTTTGGGTCGCTGCGCCAGAGGAGTAAGTAATTAAAATTCACCGCTTTTTTGTCATTAGACAAACATGTTTTCTTTTGAGTTTAAAAAATGGTCTAGTTCAAGATACAATAAAAATGTTAAAACAAAAGTTGTACCTAGAGAGAATTGAATCTTCTACAATATTAAAATTTATAAAAATACCGTTTTTTTTAAATACTTGTGTAAAACAATCAGTTTTTTGACCTTTGACCTTGGAATATCTGTAGACGCGGACACGGACACCCTACGATCAGTAGGTTTTGAGACAAGAATTGAATAGATTTTTTTTTGTATTACCAACAAAACACACAAAAAGAAAGAACAGTAATATAAAAAGTATAAAAGAAAACAACAAATATTCACATAACACAAAATGAGAAACAAAAAAGTCCAAGGAATCGTGTAGCTGCTGCCAACGAGGAACAAGTTAAAGGTTGCCAAAACAAAGGTTTATACAACTTAACACGTTCGCGTGAACAACTTCTTACGACGTCGTTTTGAATTAATTGTGAATCGGCGCAACGTCACCCGACGTCCTTTAACAGTAATACCTTATTTCGGTGGAACACCTTATGACGTCTAAAAAAAGAACAAAATCCTTTGGCACGTATTTTTTGCGCCGCAACAGAGACGATTCCTGATAATTAATTATGAATATTGCGGCGGAACGTGTTTAGACGTCGCAAAATTTTGTATGGGAAAATGCTGCGCCTGAGCAGTACAAATTATTTTGGAAGCTGCTCACGCGAACGTGTTAATAGCCCCAAGGATTCGATAACCACGACCTTCAGAAAGAAAGTCGGGATGTCTACCACTAGACCAACACCGTCGTACAGGAGATAATAACGTGACGAACACACGCCACTGAAATTACGTAAGTTTCGAATGAGACAGCCGATATCTAGGTAGGTAAGTATCTACTCCTTTGATACTGTTCTCCTACCATGAGTTACTATTATAGCACTTAGGTAGGAAGAGTAGGTGTGGGCACAATTTACCTAGTAGTTCGCGCTTCGGCGCTTTATACACGGTGCTCCGAAGAGGACCGTATATAAAGCCAAAGGGGGTTGTTCTAGAGATCTAGGCGAACTTTTGTTCTACAAGTTTTGGATATTCGAAGAAGTTTTCGAAATTTTTGAGTTTAAAGTTTGCATGAAAATCAGCTGTTTTCTAGAGTTTCCGGTAATAAGGTGCCCTTTTATTTAGTTTGGACCGCTACAATCTAAACATTAATTGCCTTTTTTTTCATAAAAACAGCTGTTTTTTAGTGATACAACTTTAAAAATTTCGAAAAAAAAACGTTGTTCGCCTAGACATCTAGAACAATCCCCTTTCGGCTTAATACCCCCTCGTCGAAACACCCTGTATAGTTGCCCAGCTGTCAAACAAATGAAATTACCAACATGTGAACTAAATTAATGAGAATTTCTATCGTTTGATCATAATAAATACTATTTCAAACCGGAGAGATATTTACTATGATTATTTTTATTTTATCCTGTCGTTAAAAAACATATTTGTAGTGAAAAGAAAATCATAAATTTGCGTTGTCAACGCCTGACGTTTTGAAGTCTTTACGCGCCTCTTGCTAAATTGCTAAATTGATAAAAGCAGTGTAATTGAAAATGAGGCTCCGAGCTTAGCAGCTAGAACCATGAACCGAGCTCATTGGCTCTGCACCAGCCGATTTTGAATGGTCGTGCGGGTTAAACAATGCCTAGTGCGGTCATTATTTAGATGGGAGACTGATAGATAATATAATTTGTGTAGCAAAAAATCGCTCATCCATGCTTCGGAAGGCACGTGTAGCATATGGGCTGTTATCTCTGATAGCAGTCGTTAAGTAGGTACGGTTAAAATTCTATATTTCTCATAAAATTACATCAATCACTTAAACTGAGAAACTAAAACTCTAACATAAGTTAGATTTAAATAATATTTTTATTTAGGCAAGACATTCCGAAGCAAACAATCGCAATTTTTTTAGAAATCATTAAAACAAATAGAAACTTAGACACTACGTATTCCAAAACAAAAGCTATAATATTTAAAGCAAATTTAATAAGGAATTCACTATAATCAAATCAAATAATGTAGGTGATAAAACTTTTTCAACATCGCGAGACTTATGAAAAATCTTTATCGTTTTTTGGTCATAAGTTTCACATTTCTAAGCTCATGGTAGAGGCACTTACCTACCGCACAAAAAGACATTATAGTAATAAAACCAACATAAATTCGATAGAATAAAAACCCATCCCTAACCCTAAATCGGGATATGTGATAACAGTAACGTATGAGCACTAAATTGAAATTTATCTTACGACTGTCTCGAGTAAAATCTTGATTTACATACAACCGATTGGAACGAATTTGATGGCTTCTTTCATGAAGAGACAAATATTGGGATTTGTAGGGTATGTAACCACTTTTATTATGGTATCTTTCGAACATAATAAAGCTGTTAGGTAATACTAGATTTGGATTTTGATTGGGTTAAACTAACATGTGACTAACAAAGACATTTTTCGGTTTTAATCGCGTAGTGTTTATTACTTTTGGATTAGCATTTCAACACTCAGCGTTTCGAGACCTTTACAGGTCCCTTCTTCAGCTGAAGAAGAGACAAAATGTCTCGAAAACTCTGAAAACACCGCGCGATTAAAACGGAAAAATGTCTTTAATTTCAATCCAATATCGCGAAAACAGAAGAAAAATCCATGTGACTAACAGGTGAAACGAACATAATATGAACCGATTTTAGTTCATATTTTGGTGAGGAGGTATAATAGTTTAGAACGAAGGACATAATATACTTTTTAGACAGTAGTAGTGGGGTAGGGTAGGGTAGTAGGGTAGAGTAGTAGTAGGGTAGACTAGTAGTAGAGTAGCTTAGTAGGACAGAGTAGAAGTAGGATAGAGTAGAAGTAGGGTAGAGTAGTAGTAGTAGGGTAGAATAGTAGAAGGGTAAGGTAGTAGTAGGGTAGAGAATAGTAGGGTAGTGTAGTAGTAGTAGGGTAGAATAGTAGAAGGGTAAGGTAGTAGTAGGGTAGAGAATAGTAGGGTAGTGTAGTAGTAGTAGGGTAGGGTACCAGAATCAAATATTAAAATTCCTGTCCAACGGCGGCTAAAAGGCACCACTTAACATAAATAAAACGCAACAATAAACAAACAACAGAATAGTACTTACCTATTATAAATTGTATTCACTTAACCAAGTTCCTAGAATACTCAGTCAGTTCCCAGTTCCTACAGGAAAAGGGATAGGTTTGTTCGCTTCAAGCTATTGAGGCTTCAAGGTATTGAGTACAAGTAGGATAGAGTAGTAGGACAGAGTAAAAGTAGGGTAGAGTAGTAGTAGGGTAGGGTAGTAGTAGGGTAGAATAGTAGTAGGGTAGGGTAGTAGTAGGGTAGGGTAGTAGTAGGGTAGGGTAGTAGTAGGGTAGAATAGTAGTAGGGTAGAATAGTAGTAGGGTAGGGTAGTAGTAGGGTAGGGTAGTAGTAGGGTAGGGTAGTAGTAGGGTAGGGTAGTAGTAGGGTAGGGTAGTAGTAGGGTAGAATAGTAGTAGGGTAGAATAGTAGTAGGGTAGGGTAGTAGTAGGGTAGAATAGTAGTAGGGTAGGGTAGTAGTAGGGTAGGGTAGTAGTAGGGTAGGGTAGTAGTAGGGTAGAATAGTAGTAGGGTAGGGTAGTAGTAGGGTAGAATAGTAGTAGGGTAGGGTAGTAGTAGGGTAGGGTAGTAGTAGGGTAGGGTAGTAGTAGGGTAGAATAGTAGTAGGGTAGGGTAGTAGTAGGGTAGAATAGTAGTAGGGTAGGGTAGTAGTAGGGTAGAATAGTAGTAGGGTAGGGTAGTAGTAGGGTAGAGAATAGAAGGGTAGTGTAGTAGTAGTAGGGTAGTGTACCAGAAACAAATATTTCCAACCGCGGCTAATAGGCACCACTTAACATAAATAAAACGCAACAATTTCTATACCTACCCATTTATTGACATCTAACAGAATACCTACCTATTATAAATAGTATTCACTTAACCAAGTTCCTAGAATACTCAGTCAGTTCCCAGTTCCTACAGGAAACGGGATAGGTTTGTTCGCTTCAAGCTATTGAGGCCGACTTCCGTGTTGTTGCGTTCACACTGGCAAGTAGTGGCAAGTCTAAAGTTAGAGTTACACGGTAAGTTAGTTAGCAACAACTGTGCCTAACTTTAATAGCTTCGGATTGTTGATGTATGTTTTCTATTTTTGTAACTTAATGAGGTTTTGTTAAATTACTTTTACTCCTTTAAACGTTTATTATTCTTTTGTAGAACAAAACTTGTTCGCCTAGACGTCTAGAAAAACCCTTTTCGGCTTAGATAAATCACAATCCTCGGAACTCGCTATATGAGCTAAACTCAAAATCCCTGTCGGGTTTATCGAAAATAGTTGATTAAGTATTTCATGACGGATATGATTTTTTTAAATGTATGGATTGACGGAAGCAACGGATAAGCCCAAGTTCATAAAAACCGTGTCAACACTGCTTCTGTACCTACCCTAGGAGGGCCATTAGTAAGACATAGTTGTCCATCTGTGTGTCTGTCTGTCACCTTACCTATAACTTCATTTTTTAATTGTAGACTATGATTTTACACCATCTTCCTGAAGAAAAAATGTCAAGTAGGTACTTACAAAGAACGAGAACGAACGTAAATACTCCATGTAAGTATCTCATGAACCGTGATACCTAAACAGTTGAAATTTTCACAGATGATGTATTTCTGTTGCCGCTATAACAATAACAACAAATACTAAGAACACTTGGTCGATATTTTCTAGTATGTAGTAGGTAACTTCCTTTCTATACGTAGGTAAAGGCAGACGTGTGATGTTCTACTCATATCCAAGTCTCAAGTTCTCACTCAACCCTAATGAACCTCATTATGAGTTGTGATTAAGGTGAGGCAGCCCTATTTACTTATTTATGAATGACCAACCCCGGGTCACACTGTTGACACAGTTTAAGTGTAATTATTATGTAAACTATAGTTATTTGCCGTAGTAAAGTAACTACTCGTATGTACCTACTATTTATGTGATATGGTATTAGGTATTTATAAGTAGAATTAGTAGATAGGTACTACTTAGAGTGCTTGCCTATTAACTTGTAGGTAGGTACTATATTATTATGTGCTAATAACCCATTTTATAATTTGTATCCGCAGATAAGTAGGTAGGTACATAATAATATCTACCTAAATATTAAATACCTACTATATGGTAGTAATACCTACTTATCTGCAGATATATAGGTTAGGTAGCGCCTACTCATATTATGTATGTAGGTAGATAGGTACTTTGTTTAATAATGAACACAGTTCAAAATGCAACGCATTTTTATCATTACGACATTGACTTTACCCCGATTTAAATGTGTTTATAAAATATTCTGTTTTTAAATAGAAATTTATCAAACAATATAATGTTATTCGATATTTTTAAAGTGGTGTTACTAATATTTTTATCCAGCAACGTGGTTTTTGCCACAGATTTGTACGAAGGGACAGATTTTAGCGCACGAATGTCTTACACTGAAGTCAAGAAACACGGTCTACTGTTTTTCAAAAGAGAAGTGGCAGTTGTATTTTTTTATCCCGAAGGAACTGTGATTTCTGGCATCGCTTGTACAGATTTGACGCCTGATAAGAAAGGCACAGCAATTATAGAAGAAGGTGGAGTGAATTCCAACCACGTGAAAATAAATTTTATCAGTGAAAGAAGTGTTGGATTGAAATACACTGTCGAGATTTTTACTCGTTCTTTGAAAATGTTAGTTAGTGATAAAAAAATGTGAGTGAGCTTTGATCCTTAAAAAAAAGTGAGCGAGTTTATCAATCAAGCAAGAGGCGATATACCTATATAATTATCTACATTGAAATAAAAAATAGTTTTATACTTAGTGTAAATAAAATAAATGTTATACAAAATAAAATAAATGTTTATATGTTTTTTACATGTAAAAGAAGTGTAAAAGTATGCTTTTACAGTGTATTTTTGAACACAGGTATAATTACTAAAACTCAGAGGTACCTCTCTCTGTGGTCGATCATGTCTGAAGACTGACCACTATTCTTCTTCACCTAGCGGTAATTTGTAAGGCTTACTGTGATCACTTACTGCGGGTTGCAGCCATTCGGACAGCCTCGCAAAACCCGGATGGGTTCTACGGTTTCAGTTGGTCTAATCATCACATGGGGCCTGGGGATGGGAATCTTCCACGTGACCTCTTACTTGTCCTCCACGTTTGAAAAAGCTTCTCAGTAGTACAGAATTGCAGCAGCAAAGCTGTTCCAAGAAAAAAAAGTTGCTACTTTTATGGATTGTCACTGTCATAAATTTAAACGTCAACGTCAATTATTTTCATTAGTCGGTCGGAGTCGGAATTGCTTGCGATCGATTTGTGAAATCAAGCACAATAAACCATTATTTTTTAAGGAAAATTGTTATTAAGTCGGTGTGCACTTGTTCTGTAGGTACTCGTTGTGTCCGAAAACTTAGAAAATTGCTAAATTCTTACCTAAAATGTCGTAAAATGGGCACAAATATGCGAAAGAAAACTCAAGTGTCTTTCGTGATTCGCGACGAGGAGGAGCGTCGGCACAAGAACGGTGTTAGTTCGCTTCAATTAGACCCAATACAGGGGCGGCTGTATTCCGCCGGACGTGATGGCATTATCCGGGTGTGGAACACCGCTACCGGTGTCCAAGACAGGTACATACAAAGTATGGAACACCACACAGATTGGGTAAACGATATTGTACTCTGCTGCGGTGGGAAGAACTTAATCAGCGCGTCTTCTGATACCACAGTCAAAGTATGGAACGCGCCGAAGGGTTTTTGTATGTCAACACTGCGAACCCATAAGGATTACGTGCGAACTTTAGCCTACGCGAAGGATAAGGAGCAAGTAGCTAGCGCGGGGCTCGACCGAGCTATATTCCTATGGGATGTTAACACTTTGACAGCTCTGACTGCTAGTAATAACACTGTGACTACATCAAGTCTGGTTGGTAACAAGGAATCCATCTACAGCCTCGCTATGAACCCTCCAGGTACTGTCCTTGTCAGTGGTTCTACAGAAAAGGTGTTAAGGGTTTGGGACCCTAGAAATTGCTCCCGATTAATGAAACTTAAAGGCCATTCCGATAACGTCAAAGCATTAGTTGTAAGTCGAGATGGAACACAATGTGTGTCAGGCAGCTCAGATGGTACGATAAAATTGTGGTCTCTAGGTCAACAGCGTTGTGTATCAACGATCAGAGTCCATTCTGAGGCAGTATGGGCCCTGTTAGCAACAGAAAACTTTACTCATATCATTTCCGGTGGCCGCGATAGACTAGTCATTATCACCGAGCTTCGTAACTCTGATAACTTCATGATTATATGCGAAGAAACAGCTCCGATCTTAAAACTATGTTTCACAGCTGATCAGCAAGGTATTTGGGTGTCGACATCCGAATCTGATATTCGATGTTGGAAACTACCCCCTTTAAACATAATGTATAACCATAACAACTACAATACGAACAATGTATTTCAAACCCAACCTATTCATCACATTCCCGGCGGGCCGGCTATTAAACATTACTCAGTACTCAATGACAAACGGCACATATTAACAAAAGACACTGAAAATCACGTAGCTCTGTATGACGTATTAAAAGCGTGCAAAATTGAAGACTTAGGGGAGGTTGATTTTGATGAAGAGGTCAAGAAACGATTTAAAATGGTTTTTGTTCCAAATTGGTTTAATGTTGACTTGAAAACTGGGATGCTGACGATCCACTTAGGGCAGGACGAGACTGATTGTTTGTCTGCATGGGTGAGTGCGAAGGAAGCTGGACTGACGACTGAAACTGATCAAAAAGTGAACTTTGGGGCATTATTACTGCAAGCATTGTTGGAACATTGGAATCATGCGAATAGAGTGAATGAAGCTGGCCAAAAAGTTATCGGGAACAATTATTTTAGTGTGCCATTGCATACGCCACTGATTTTCAGTGAAGTTGGAGGGAGAACTCTTTATAGATTACAGGTAATGTCTACAGACCTCTGTACTAAGTTTGAATAAGTGTTAAATGTGTAGGAATCTTAGAAAAAAAAATTAAGACTTGAAAAATGGCACTTAGTTGAAGAAAAACTCTAATTAAAATAGCGATTAATTAAATCATCATCTCCAAAAAACTTTTTAAATTCATAAAATAATGTGTTTATCTATCTATCTTTCTAATTTTAATATTTTTACATTAATTTCAGGTTGGCGATGCTGGAGGTGAAACCGAAGGCAATCTACTAGTCGAGACTGTACCCTCGTGGGTTGTTGATGTGGCCATAGAGATGGTGTCTCCAAAGCTCAACAAACTGCCGTTCTATCTACTGTCACACTCAAGCTGTCAGAGTAAACAAGATAGGCAGAAAAAGGTATATTTCGCTCAATATTTTTTACTGTTTGTTATAAACATGCCAACCTATATTTTAAGTATACTTTGCGCTTGCACACAACGCCATCTAGCACCAAAATAAGCAATTAGACCTATAAAACATAAAAATATTTTAAAGTTTTTTATACAGTCTAACTTAGATCATATATAAACTATAGATACACGGTCCCATACAAAATCGAAATCAAAAATCGGCACTACTTCAACGCTTACTTATACGGACAAAGTACAGTTTAATGTAAACCTTAATCACTGGGCAATAAGGTTGTAAAACACTTATGCACGACTGACAGCGATATGCCTTGTTTCGCTGTAACCGGCTGAAATATGCCTTGGTTTGACGGCTCCATTTCTAGAGCGGCGACCGTGCATCTATGTAGGTTATATATGATCGAAGCAGTCTAAAGATAAAATTATTTTTAACTTGCTGTCTACCACTGTACTTACCCAGACGGAAAACTAATATCTGTAAGTTTATAAATATTTGTTACCTAGCTGCGCCTCGCGGTTTCACCCGCGTAAGTCCCTATCTCGCGTTAATATCGGGATCAAAAGCATCATATGTCCTTTTCCAAGGTCCCATCTATCTCTATACCAAAATTCATCAAAATCAGTTCAGCAGTTTAGGCGTAAAATCGTAACAGACAGACAGATAATATGCGTAAAAAAGTGTCAAAATTCTAACCGCTAAATAAATAATTTTGTGAAATTCGATTTCAGGATCGTTTAGTAGCCAACGACTTCATTCAAGTACGAAAAGTGGCTGAACATGTAGTCGAAAAGATCGTCGGTGGAGGCGACACGAATGGCACTAGCGCCGGAAGCCAGAAGGGAAGCACTAATGAGGACAGCGGGAATGATGGGGCTGATGAGAAGGTGGAGCTGTTGTGTTGTGATCAGGTAACTTTGACATTAATTCCCTACCCTACTAGAAAGGTGTCTTGGTGTCTACACGAATAAAACTAGTGGAGAAGTCAAAAGGGAAGCACCAATAGGGACAGTGGGAATGATGGGGCTGATGAGAAGGTGGAACTGTTCCCTAAAAGTCGAGTTCATTTAGCCCAAAAAAAATAGTAATTTAAGAGCTTATCAAGACTAATTAGGCCCCATTCATACTAAACTTTCCGAAGCTAGCATTTTTAATGAAATTACGCTTTTGTTTTCTTTTTATCCGGCTGCGCGACGCAACCAATTTTTTAAGTTACTATGAGCTGTGACTACTGGAATTGTTTTATTTTCTTTCAGTTTTAATTTAAAGTTTTTTTAAGCACACAGGGTTTTGTGAATTTTGAACAATATTTTTTTTATAAAACTGTTTTTAGTTCAAAGCAATCTCCAAAACCTTTTAATTCCAGAATAGATTAATTAAATCAAAATTGATACCCTTCATTATACTATTAAAACTTCTGACTTAAGAAAAACAATTTAAGAATGTGGCGACTGTTACCATTTCCATACAAACTTAATACCAAAATAAATTATGAAACATTAAGTTTTTTACCTTAATATCGATATTATTCGGATTAAGATTTTACTTTTAAAGGGTCCCCACCGCAAGGTTTTCCAAAATATTCTTTCAAAATGAAATAAAACGGAAAACATTTTTTTTATTGAAAAATGTTTCTCCGTTTTATTTGAATGTGAATGTTCTTAAATTAGGATATTTGTTAATAAATAACCTTGTTTCCCAGGTATTGGATCCAAACATGGACTTGAGAACGGTACGACAATTCATATGGAAATCGAACGTCGAATTTACACTGCATTATAGAATACTAAAGCAATGAAGGTATCCTACAGTCCGGCTAGCCAGGACTCATTTGAAGAAATACTGTTACTTGAATTGTATGTACGAGTAAAATATACGTATGCCAGGTGACCTGGCGGACTTTGTATCGCTATCGGTCGTATAGAAAACGAAACGTTGACAACAGGCCACGACGATAAAAGCAAACTTTACTGTTGAGTACAGAAAAAAAGAAAAATATGTTTTCTTATTTATTTATTTTTCCGTAACGTTTTTTCAATGTTTAATGGATTTTCGTCCTATTGTACACGGATACGAATCTAACAAATCAAACATCACCAAAATCGGTTAAGCTGTTTTTGTGTGATTTCATTTCGAAAGTAACACAACTTTGATTTTACTATTTTTATTTAAAGATTGTACGAAAAGGTGTTCAATTTAATATTGGTGTGTAGAGACATAAAATTTGAAGCTTTTTGGTAGGTACTGTTTTGACAATGCCAGACTGAGTTTCATATCACAGGAAATAAAATAGATATACCTACGCCATTAAAAACTTTACAATATTATTAATATACAGGGTGTTTGGTGGAGGGTTAGACAAACTTAGTGGGCGTGTAGGTAGACCTATTTGTGAAATACAATTTGAAGGAAAAGAGCCTAACTCTTCGCAATTTTTTTTTATGAATATTTTAGTGATTTTCTAATTTTTTCCCAAATTTTACCTCTTTAGCCTTACAACTTTTTTTGTACATGTTTTCGCTTAAATTTTTTATTTGATTTTGATCCTAGATATATCCTTGATCTATCGAAAGCATTGTTAATCTAAAATAATGAGAAAATAATTAGTTATGGGCTCTCAAAGTTAAGAAAATAAAAATATGTCGTCCGAAAGGTCAACTATACATCGTTTTAAAAAAAAACTAATAGCGATCGAGGAGTTCAAATACTCTTAAAAACTTCTCTTGACATCCCTTATTACAACGGTGTACTACATGTAGCATAAAAATTTACCAACTCTTCAAAAATAAGGCTTATGGGAAAAATGGAGTGAAAATTCAAAGGAAAAAATACACATATTTATTATTTTTGATTAAGAATTTTGTTTAAAAACATCTCCCTTATTTCAAATACATAATGTGCGCGACGGGTGGAGCCCATTAAATAGGGCCAAGTCAACTAATCCATGAGTTTGTGAACTCTCTCGTTGGGAACGCGTTGTCTAGGAACTCTCTCACTGTAAGTGCGTATACAGAAAGAAAGCTGGAAACTTATAAGCGCTTACCAGCGCTTGTCAGCGCTGGTCCGTTCTACACAAAGGAAGCAGGTTGAGGCAGAATGTCTGACTCATCGGACGATGTTTTGACGTCAGCAGCCCAGCGATGACCAGCGCGTGTTGAAGATTGTCGGCACCGATCAGTGCTTATCGGCGCGGGTTCATACATTTTCCTGCGCGGGTCACCAGCGCTGACAAGCGCTGGTAAGCGCTTGTCAGCGCTTATAAGTTTTCAGCTTTCTTTCTGTATACGGCCTAAAACGATAGTATGCCGCACATCCGTTTGACAATCTTCATGAAATATCGGCACAAGTAATTGTCGCCTTTGAGGGTGTCAGGCAAGTAGTAGGGTTCAATAAGATGACTTCTAATCACACCTGGCCAAACGTTGACGGAAAATCGCGTTTGGTGCGATGCTTGCCTAGTTACATATCATACAATCTCATACAACGGGGACAATTACTACCAACTATAGAGAGTCCACAAACTCGTGGATTAGTTGACTTGGCCCTATTTCATGGGCTCTACCTGTCGCGCACATTATGTATTGGAAATAGGGGAGATGTTTTTGAACAAAATTCGTAATTTAAAAAATAAAAATGTGTATTTTTTCCTTTGAATTTTAACTTCATTTTTCCCATAAGCCTTATTTTTGACCAGTTGGTAGATTTTTATGCTACATGTAGTACACCGTTGTAATAAGGGATGTTAAGAGAAATTTTAAGTGTATTTGAACTCCTCGATCACTATTAGTTTTTATTTTAAAACGATGTTTAGTTGACCTTTCGGACGACATTTTTTTATTTTCTGAACTTTAAGAGCCCATAATTAATTATTTTCTCATTATTTTGGATTAACAAAGCTTTCGATTGGTCAAGGATACATCTAGGACCAAAATCAAATAAAAAGTTTAAGTGAAAACATGTACAAAAAAAAGTTGTAAGGGTAAGGAGGAGAAATTTGAGAAACTTTAAATATTCACTAAAATATCTATAAAAAAAATTGTGAGGAGTTAGGGTCTTTTCCTTCAAATTGTATTTCACAAATAGGTCTACCTACACGCCTACCAAGTTTGTCTAACCCTCCACCAAACACCCTGTATATATATATATATAAATATATATATATATATATTATGGTCCTATTACCTGCACCCACGGTTTCACCCGTGTAAGTCCCAATCCCGCGGGAATAATCCCTCAGCTGTCTCCATACTAAGTTCTAACAATTGGTTACATACTTACACACAAACTTACACCTTTATAGTATTAGTAGGATGGCAAATGGCAACTATAATTGTTTATGATTTGTACCTACATACTTTGGCCGCATCATCCTCACAAAATATCAGACGAACGACTATTGTCGTTCCCGATCATTGCAGACAAAAGTCCCTTGTTTGTGTAAGCCCTTATTCCACAGTATTGATTTTCAATTATAAAATATGTTTTTAATAGGGAATTGGCCCCAATCCAGTTTTATAAAATGACTTATTAAAATATAATAAATAGGTGTCGGTAGATATTGAAATATACACTTCGTAGCACATTTCATAGATAATCTTGCCTAAATTAAATAAAAATGTATGTACATAAAAACTCTAAAAATATATACCTACATAATGCTTAATATTAAGTATACGTTTTCCTCAGTCAGTACTTATGCCCAGTTTACACCTAATTGTTAGATGGCGCTGTTGTTCTCAAAAGCATGTTTCTTCTCATAGACGACGGACTTTAGTCCACCAAAACGTTGTAAGGCTTTTGTCGGACTAAACACACAGCTACCTGATTATTTATTTTAATCGAGATTTGTTAACAACATAATTAAATAGTCAGCTAGCCGGTCGCACTGTCCGCATAAGTCTACACAGGCCTAGTTTTTCAAGGACTTCGGTATCTTATCCTATCTTAGCAGAGTACATTATATTAATTAAGGTATATAAGAACCGGATAATTGATGGATATTTGTGTGTTTAGCTATTTAACTAGTGTATTTAGCTAGTGCCACCTTCGTAAACCGACACTTGTATACGACATTGAATTGAAAACAATTGCAGTAGATACCAAACAATTTAAACAATGTCTTTTTTAAATTCGTGTTTATTAGCCATACATAATTATTGTCTGTACCATAAATGTTAGAATAGATATGTGGTGATGAAAAGTTATTCACCTACGTACCTAAAATAAAAAATGGCATCTCTGAGTGTATGATGATGATAATGAATGTCAATTTGATAGACTAGTTCACAAGTTTAAAAACGTGTTAAATAGAAGTAAAGCTCCTAAAAATATGTGCGATAGCTCTTTCGATTCGGAATGACGTCTAGAAAAATGTTTTTAAGCATATATTAGCACATAAAAAATTGCGATTGTTATTAACTAAATAAGATTTAAAAAAAAAAGGTATTTAGGTTTTCGTTAATAATTTCTAAAATAATGATATTTAAGGAATTTTGAAAAAAGATCCTGAAAGAGGAGGATATTTCCAATAATAAAGTCCTAACTTCCGGAACTTTATCTCTATTATTTATATTTAAAAAAAACCGTTGAAAATAGGTCTCCGCGAGGTCGTTACGGCATAGGCAAAAATCAGTATATTATCCCAAATATTTTTTTATAGTGTTAAATAACAATTAAAATTTTTTAATAAATTATGGTGTAATCTAGACACTCGAACGAAAAAAACCTTGGTGAAAAATATGTTTACCTCGATTTTTCAAAAAGTTAGACCATTAATTAACAAATTTTTCTCCAATCTCTGTTTTTATAAATTACGGCATAAAAGTTAAAATAATTGGCCTATAAATTTTTACCTTCGTGGAGCTCTTCTCACTAAGGTACTTTATAAGGTAATGAAAAATTTTTTTGTTAAAGTTTATTATTTTGTTAAATATAATATTTTCAAATTAACAACAAATGAAATTTCTAATTTTTTTTTTATTTAGTATTATCTTATTATTGCTGTTTTTGCAATATTTGCAAATTTTTAAAACATTATTTAGAAATTTCATTTGTTGTTATTTAAAAATATTATATTTTACAAAATTATAAACTTTAATAAAAAAAATTTTCATTACTTTATAAAGTACCTTAGTGAGAAGAGCTCACGAAGTGAAAAATGTATAGGCCAATTATTTAAACTTTTATGCCGTAATTTATAAAAACAGAGATTGGAGAAAAATTAGTTAATTAACAATGGTCTAACTGTTTGAAAAACCGACGTAAACATTTTTTTTCACCAAGGTTTTTTTTCGTTCAAGTGTCTAGATTCATCATCATCCGAGCGTTGTTCCCGGTTGCATCTCTCTCGAGAGCCCGGGGTCCGCTTTCTTACTTTTACGTCTCCACTTCGCACGATCTTCGGCATCCCGCGTAGTGAGGCCATTAGCACGCATATCCGATCTTACAACGTCAAGCCAGCACTTCTTGGGTCTTCCCAATCTGCCGCGGCCGGGCGGAGGCGCCATAGCAAGACATTTGTTTCCCACGTAACTAGCCGGTTTCCGTAGAACGTGGCCGTACCACCGTAAGCGGCATTCTTGCAGTTTGTCTGCAATGTCTCGGACATGAAGGCTGCCCCTGATGCGGGAGTTCAAGTGTCTAGATTACACCATAATTTATTCAAATTTTTAAATTGTTATTTAATACTATAAAAAAAATATTTGAGTTTTGAGTTAAAATACCGATTTTTGCCTATGCCGTAACGACCTCGCGGAGACTTATTTTCAACGGGTTTTTTTAAATATAAATAATAGAGATAGAGTTCCAGTAGTTGGGACTTTATTTTTGGAAATATCCTCTTCTTTCAGGATCTTGTTTCAAAATTCCTTAAATATCATTATTTTAGAAATGATTAACGAAAACCTAAATACCTTTTTTTAAATCTTATTTTGTTAATAACAATCGCAATTTTTTATGTGCTAATATATGCTTAAAAAACATTTTTCTAGACGTCATTCCAAATCGACTGAGCTATCGCACATATTTTTAGGAGCTTTACTTCTATTTAACACGTTTTTAAACTTGTGAACTAGTCTATGATGTTTGAAGGTGTTAGCTTCAAGAAAATGTCCAAGTGCTTGTGATGCGGAACAAAAAACATGTAAATCTTAACATTTGATGTTATAATCAGAATGAATGTAATGATTGCGTTTTTGTATAGTGTCAGAGATTGTAAAAATGATATCGTTTATTATAGTTGTTTTTTTTTTATAATGTGTTAGAGCCATCGTTGGTGTAACTGCGCCATATTTTATGTTTACGATACTTTATTGTAATGGGGTGCTGGGTCGCTGTCACAGGACAAAAGTCCGTCGCCTGCGTTGGGCCTACATATCAAGGCGCATTATAATGCCAATGACTTTGCGAAGTTGTGAACATTATAAATATTACTTCAAAATGCCAAAAAAACGTTTGTAGACGGATCAATTTGTAATGGAGAAATCTAGTCCACCTATTTTCCGAGAAAACGTCATTTTCAAAAAGATTATTTTGAATCTTCAGAAAAAAACGCAAACGACTCCTAAGAATTTAGCTTTTTGCACCAACTATGCAAATTAATTGGCGTAATAATGCGCATTAAGGCCCTGGTCCGACCGCCGGCGATGAACGAGAAACGAGTAGAACTAGAAGCTGTAAACGAGCGATCTGCGGGAAGTGATTGTGTAATTTCGATTGTTTTGTCGCCGGACACACACAGAAATGATCATGAAAAGAAATGATCAAGCGAGCGAGCATTGACGAGCGAGTTTATATTTGACAGCTCTTGTCGCTCAGCCACAAAACTGATAAAGCGGGCCGTCGCCGGCAGTGTGAACAGTCAGAAAGCAACTTTTAATATGCATCTCATTAGTTTACACGGAGAGTATATTAATTTCTATAATCATTTCTTGAGAAAAAATCGCCGATAGTCAGTTGTTTTCTCGCCGGGCGGTCGGACCACTGCCTAACTCACATTATTTGCAGTTATAGTCTAGGTATTTAATATTACTTTTGTTACACAATTGTGTGACAACGGAAGTCTTTCTATACAATTTTATATCCGTTGTCACATTATTTCCACAGTGTGCGATCAGCCTAATTGTATTGGTGTCTTAAAAATATGATTTTTAAATGCTTGAAAGCGATGTTTTTAAAATAGTGTTTGTTTATAGAATTGACATTGTACGCGTAAACTATCTAATAGATGTATGATTATGATTAAAATTGTTACATGGATGGAACAACATGGTTTTATTTATGACTAGCTTCACCACGCTGTTTCTCTCGTTTTAGGTTTGATTATGAGGGAAATTCGAGATATATGAAGGACCTACTTTTGATTAGGTACTAAAAGGTACCTTTTTTGCACAATCACGGGACTCTCGGAGGAAAACGGCGTATAAGGAGTAGGCCTAAGGCTAAGGAGTAGGTATCCACTAAAACTCCACTGGTTCCTCACTCGCCTTGATCTGTGGCATTACGGGTATTGCGAGTCTTCCGCGGTATATTTATGACTCAACTTAATGTTCTTTTACTTACTAATAAATTGAGTAATTTTTTTTAGTCTCAAAAATGTTGTTAAGATTTAGAGTGATTAACTAGTAAATACCTAAGAAGGTTCTTTTAATAAAGCGCTCGCGAGGTTTACTGTTAATAAACCCGTAAAAATATCAGGAAAATAGCCTAACTATTATATTAAGCTACCCTTAAAAACAAATAGATTTCTCCAGTTTATTCACCAATTATCTATCACAAATACAACAAAAACCAGAACAAAAACACTATTTACATCAACACTAAAGCAGAGTACAAACCAAACGAGCGAAGGCTAACAAACGGCCTCAAACAAACTGGCAGAAAGGCAGACAACGGATTTAACTACATCATCATCATCTCGATGTTCCCGGTTGCATCCCTCTCCATCTTCCCGGTTACATCCCTATAAATGTTCCAGGTTGCTGCTTCTCAATATTCCCGGTTGCATCCCTCTCGATGTTTTCGGTTGTACCCCCTCGATGTTTCCGGTTGCATCCCTCTCGGTGTTTCCTTTGCATCCTTCTCAGTGTTCCCGGTTGCATCACTGTCAATATTCTCGGTTGCATCCCTCTCAATATTCCCGGTTTCATCCCCTCGATGTTCCTAATTGATATTCGTTAACCATCTCTTGCTATCGCACATTCGGTCTGACCCAACTTTAGCAACATTACATGCTATTATATACACAATATCATTTAATAAGTAATTTAAAATTAACGTTGTATTCCGTGTTCATATCAAAAACTAATACCAAAGGCATTGGTTTATTGTCGTTATCAATTTTCTATTCCCAACGCATACCAAATTTTAAATAGTTAAATGAAAATACACTAATGTATTTTTCTTTAAGAAAAAATTATGTGTGCAATTAACATCGCTCTTACGGTGAAGGAAAACATCGTGAGGAAACCTACGGCTGAAGGTAAAGTCACTCAAAAAGGCCCAGTTATGGGGTTAGTTGCGGAAACACACAGTAAAAGTAAGTAAACAAATACCTTTGGTATTAGTTTTGTGGTATAAGAAAGGAATAGACCAAATTAACAAAACAAACCACAATAAATAAATAAATGAATTCTCCCTTCCTTTGGAAATTAGTTCTTAATCAAAACTTTTAAGAGGACAGCCTTCTCTTTCTCCATACAAACGTAGTCGACTGTTTCCTCCCTGGATAAAGACATTAGAGCAAATATGTTTATGCTATAAAACTTATATCTGCCATGCCTCTACGTTTTGTTTTTTTTTTTTCATTTTCTAACTAGAATTTTATTTCATTCTGAAAAATTTAATAATGAAAAACTTGAGAGTAGGGCATGAATCCCGGGATCCCGGGATATCGTTATCCCGGGATCTCGGACGCAAAAGTTCGATATTATAATCCCGGGATTGAGTGATCCGATATCGAGATTTGAGCAATTTACTATTTGGGTATAAATTAAGGTTTTTAGCTATATTTTTCCTCATGGAATGATTTAATAGGACTATTAAAATTAAACCCAAATTAGTCTACCCCTGAGGAAGAGATCTGTAGAGTTTTAGAAGCGTAGGGAATTGGTAAAATGTTTAAAACAATAAAAGTAACGTGATTCATTGCAATTTTTAAGACAATTATTTTTTATACAAGCTCGCATGCAATTTTTTTCTGCTAAAAACATTTTAGTGGTGCGCCTAGAATTTGGCGCGAAAGTTTAGACACTTTCGGGTTTAGGCTATTTGTCCGCCATGTTTCCAAAATGAAGGGGTGGACGGCCCTCGGGGTAACTTATTTACGTAATGAAACCACTAGAGTCTTAAATATATTAAATATTTTAGATTTAACACATTTTTATTGTATTAAATTTGCTTTTTTTAACGATATCTAAAATCTCAGTATCAATCCCGGGATCCCGGGATTGAGCTCTTAATATCGATATCGTCCCGAGATTGAAAACCTTCCGATATTGCATGCCCTACTTGAGAGGTGTCAAGGGACACCCGGATGGAACGAAGTTCCTTTCTATGAGAGAGAGAGAGAGAGAGACAGACAGAGAAACACGTGCACGCCGCACGCCTTAAAACTATAGCAAAAAGTGTCGTTACAACTTTTGGTCTTAATTTTTCCGTCTAGCCCCCTTTCGCAACGCGTGATAAGGAACGTTGTTCCAAAAAAATCAAAACATAGACACATCGTCACGACTGATATAGGACTTATGGTATAAACATATTTTTTCTAATATCTTTATCCAGGGAGAAAACAGTCGACTACGTTTGTAAAGTTTGTATGGAGAAAAGAGTAGGTAGACTGTCCCTTAACTCATACTTCATTTTGATAGGTTTCAATTTCTTGAAACTTATACACCCTTACTTCTAAAAGATGACTAAGTATATGTATCGTTTGTCTCTGTCTGTTAACTTTGAAACTTCATGTCACAGTAAAAGACAAACGTTACATCATTTGGGTCATCGTTTATAAGTAAGGGGGATAATTAACACAAATAATTAAATTTTGCGCGACGTTACACACGCGCAATCTAGCCCCAAACTAAGCACTAGGCTTGTACTATGGGTACTAGACAACGGATATACTACATATTATACATTTTTTTGTAAATACATACATATGATACATAGAAAACACCCCGACCAGAACCAAATATTTATTTCAATCATATTTATACATGCACCCGGTGGGAATCGAACCCGCAACCTTTGCATTGCAGTCCACAGAGGCCGTCAAATGTTAGCTCCTAGACGCGAAATAACGAAAAAGCTTCACAAGCGGCGAAAACTGACTTATAGATAAATGCACATCCCAAACCGCTGAGAGTACAGAGCTGAAAGGGCAATGATTAATTTTGTTCGGAGGTTGGCGTCTTTTTTTTTTGCGCAGCCACCCAAATCTTTGCTAGTAATTCGTAGTATTACGTCTATAAATATGATATTTTAAACCTATAGTCCTCTAAGTGATATCGGGGCTGAGCTACAACAGTATGAATATACCCCTTTAGACAGTATATTCTCTAAACAATGTAGGCATCCTATAAAAAAGGATTTTTGTAAATTCCCACGGGATCTGGTCTTACGCGGGTACAACCTCGGCCTAGCTAGTCTAACACTATGACTGCGCCGGTATCGCCCTCGGCCGTAGGTCAGCTGGCGTGGTAGAGGCCCGCTAAAGCATCTTGCAAGCAGGGCAGTGTTGACGTGTAACCCCCAGCTTTTTCTGTGTCGTTTTCTGACCTGAAATGTTTAAATACATTCTGTGAATATAATACACTATTCAAAATGCAGCGTAATTGGCCGTTTTTTAACCGACTTCCAAAAAAGGGCAGAAGTTCTCAAATCGTCACTTATTTTTTTTTTTAGGTTTAGGAAAATTATTTTCAAGGAAAATAGCATTAAAAAATTTTCACTTGCGGCGAGGCTTGAACTCGCGTCTCTGGGTCAGTACCCCAACGTCTATACTAACTAGACTACGCAAACTCACGCTTCGTGCCGGGAAAACTTCCAATGCTATATTCTCCTTTGATTGTTTACGATTAAGGCTCGTTAAAGCGCGCGCCATCTATCTATCTTTTTCCTTGAAAATAAATTTTCTAAATAAAATAGCCTTGAGCTACATACAAAAATTAATAGAAATTTTTTTAGGCTTGTTTACCGATTACTCGAAGACGGCTTAACCGATTAAGATAATTCTTTTAATTGAATTGAAAGGTGGGAGATCTGAGATGGTCTCATAAATAAATGTTAAGGATCTTCGGAGTGATGAACAGGACTACTACTCCAAATCCCTTATTGAAAATTTATACAAACCTGACCTGACAAGAAAAAACATACAAACCTGACATGATGTAAGTAGCCGTTGCTAGCAATATCCTGAATGTTCGGTGGATCCGAACCACACCTGTCTGGAATTATCGGAGCCTCGTATCTGTACAGAGGTCACTCTTCCACCAACGGGATAGTATCTTGGAAGCTTCGGGTGAATTTCACACCCGGAGAGAATAGGGTCACAGAAATTGGTCATATTTAAATTGCGTATGAAGATTTTTCTTCTGTTTTTGCGATGTTGGATGGAAATTAAAATCATTTTTTTTTGTTTTATTCAGGATCATCATTCAGGATATCAGAGATACGACATCGGCCGCCGTCGGATTTCATGACTTACTGGATTGACTCGAAGTGGGGTGTGTATGGGGCCCACTTGGTGTGTATGGGGCCCACTGGGTGTGTATGGGGCCCACTAGGGTGTGTATGGGGCCCACTGGGTGTGTATGGGGCCCACTGGGTGTGTATGGGGCCCACTAAGATCGTTGGGCCCAAGCCAACCTCACCTGCTAGCCGGTGCACCTGCTGAAAAACGGACGAGGCTCTGGCGCAGACTTTCCCTTCGGGGTCGGGAGGTCAGACGGCAGTCGCTCCCGTAAAAGTCGAAATTTGCCAAATCTTTATGGAAAGTAGTAAAAGAGTTTATGGCCACAGGGACAGGGCGCCGCCGCATAACGGCGCGCAGGAGTTTCGCCCGACTCCTGTGGCAAGTGGACTAGGGCTACCGTGCCACGGGCGGGCACGGCCAAAGACGCGAGCCCCGAAACTCCGCTTCGCAACTTGGAACATTGGCACGCTAACCGGACGCGCGAGGGAGCTGGCCGATGTACTTTCCAGGCGGAAGGTGGCAGTGGCGTTCCTGCAGGAGACTCGATGGAAAGGCAGCAGATCCAGGCTCATTGGGAATGGCTACAAGCTGATCTACACGGGTGCACCTGGTGGAGAGAACGGGGTGGCTGTGGTGCTCGCTGAGGGGTTGCATGACGATATCTTGGAGGTGAATCGCTTTAGCGACCGACTTATGTGCGTGAAGGTGCTTATTGGGGGGGTTCCTACTCACCTAGTAAGTGCTTACGCGCCACAGGTCGGTTGTAGCGAAGCTGATAAGAGGTCGTTTTGGGATAAACTCGGCGAGGTCCTTGGGGCAATCCCGTTGTCGCAGGGAATCGTTTTGGGTGGTGACCTGAACGGTCATGTGGGTGAGATGGGGGTGGAATTTGAACGTGTTCATGGAGGCTTCGGGTATGGCAGTCGGAATGCGGAAGGGGAAGAAATTCTGCGTACGTGTGCCACTGCCGACCTGGCACTCGTGAACACTTATTTCAAAAAGAAGCCCGACCACTTGATCACCTACAGGAGCGGGGGGCGCGCTACCCAAATCGATTTTCTAATCACTAGGAGACACCATATCGGCAACGTGGCCAACTGCAAAGTCATACCCGGTGAGAGTCTCACTGCCCAACACCGTATCCTTGTCATGGATCTCTGTGTAAAGACCAAAGACAAACGACCGGAACCATGTCATCATCCGAGCGTTGTTCCCGGTTGCATCTCTCTCGAGAGCCCGGGGTCCGCTTTCCTACTTTTACGTCTCCACTTCGCACGATCTTCGACATCCCGTGTAGTGAGGCCATTTGCACGCATATCCGATCTTACAACGTCAAGCCAGCACTTCTTGGGTCTTCCCAATCTGCCGCGGCCGGGCGGAGGCGCCATGGCAAGACATTTGTTTCCCACGTAACTAGCCGGTTTTCGTAGAACGTGGCCGTACCACCGTAAGCGGCATTCTTGCAGTTTGTCTGCAATGACTCGGACATGAAGGCTGCCCCTGATGCGGGAGTTTCTGACGCGGTCTTTTCGCGTCACTCCACACATCCAGCGCAGCATCTTCATCTCCGTGACACGCAGCTCCTGCTTATGTCGCTCAAGCAATGGCCACGCCTCACTACCATACAAAAGGACAGGTCTAATGATCGTTTTATAGACCTGTCCCTTCAGTTTAACCGGCATTTTCGGGTCACAGATGACACCAGTTACCTCTCGCCACTTGGCCCAAGCTGCCGAAATGCGGGACTTGACGTCACAATCGATGTCGCCGGACTCGTGAAGCACAGATCCCAAGTACTTAAACTGGTCTGTCCGCTCGACCATGTGACCGTCTACGCAGACAGGTGTGGAATCTGTGGTATTGCTAGCCAAGTATTCGGTCTTCGCTACGTTGAGTTGCAAACCGCCGTTCTCAAGTGACTCTTTCCACGCATTTACACGCCTTCCAAGCCGCCCCTTATCCGAGTCCGCTAGCGCAAAATCATCAGCATACATGAGCATCCACGGGGGCTGCTCGTGTGCGTCTCGGATGATTACGGACAGTGCGTCCAGTATTACGCTAAACAGAAACGGACTTAGGACGGATCCTTGGTGGACACCGACTGTAATGGGGAAAGATTTAGTGTCACCAACAGCAGTTCGCACCACTGAATCGGAATTTCGGTACATGTCCCTGATGGTTTCAATATAAGTTTCAGGCACCCCTTTGGACCGCAGCACCCACCAGATCATCACGCGAGGAACACAGTCGAAGGCCTTCTGCAAGTCCAGGAACAGAAAATGCAGAGGCGTATTCTTCGATCTGTATTTCTCCATAACGATCCTTAGGGCGAAAACAGGGTCCATGGTACCATGACCGGGGCGGAAACCATACTGCCCCTCCGAGACAGTGCACTCCTGCCGGATCCGAGAGTCAACTATACGCTCGTAGAGCTTCATGGTGTGGGACATGACCTTTATACCACGATAACTTCCACACTCCTGCACAGATCCCTTGCCCTTGAACACTGGAGTGATAACACTCAGTGTCCATTGGGCGGGGATTCTGCCGGTCTCGAGTATACGGTTAAAAAGGTTGGTTAAGATGCCCATACCACGAGAACCCATAGTCTTCCATACTTCGATGGGGACTCCATCGGCGCCGACAGCTTTCCGATTCTTCATGCAGCGAAGAGCCTTGCGCACCTCCTCAGGCGTTATCAGTGGCACAAGTCCTAGATTCGGAGGGAGTTCCGGTGGCTGCATCTCTTTATACTGCTTATTGAGCAGCTCGTGGAAATAAGAGCGCCACCTCTCCTTCACCGCGAGGTCCTCGCATAGCAGGTTACCATTAGGATCTTTTACACAGCGGCACTTGGATATATCCTGTGCCGCTTTGATCCTAGAACGTGCCAACTTATAAATAAGCTTCTGCCCCTCAGACGTTTCCAACTTATCGTACAATGGCTGTAAGTGGTCCTGTCTGGCTCTGGCTACTGCTCTCTTTGTGGCACGTTTGGCAGACCTGTACGCGTCGCGATCTTCAGGAGAGTTGGACGCTTGCCACTTTTTAAAGAGGGCTTTCTTCACCCTAGTCTCCCTCTGGACTGTGTCGTTCCACCACCAAGTTTCCTTGCGTCCTCCCTTAGACATACCGAGGACCGACCGCGCCGAAGCCTCCATGAACACGTTCAAATTCTGCCCCCATCTCACTCACATGACCGTTCAGATCACCACCCAAAACGATTCCCTGTGACAACGGGATAGCCCCAAGGACCTCGCGGAGTTTATCCCAAAACGACCTCTTATCAGCGTCGCTACAACCGACCTGTGGCGCGTAAGCACTTACTAAGTGGGTAGGAACCCCCCCAATAAGCACCTTCACGCACATAAGTCGGTCGCTAAAGCGATTCACCTCCAAGATATTGTCATGCAACCTCTCAGCGAGTACCACATCCACCCCGTTCTCTCCACCAGGTGCACCCGTGTAGATCAGCTTGTAGCCATTCCCAATAAGCCGGGATCTGCTGCCTTTCCATCGAGTCTCCTGCAGGAACGCCACGGCCACCTTCCGCCTAGAAAGTACGTCGGCCAGCTCCCTCGCGCGTCCGGTTAGCGTGCCAATGTTCCACGTTGCGAAGCGGAGTTTCACATCGTGTTTAGGGGCTAACGTCTTTGGCCGTGCCCGCCCGTGGCACGGTAGCCTTCGTCCACTTACCACAGGAGTCAGGCGAAGCTCCTGCGCGCCGTTATGCGGCGGCGCCCTATCCCTGTGGCCATATCTTTCTCGACTTTCCATACTAGATTTGGCGAATTTCGTATTTTACGGGAGCGACTGCTGTCTGACCTCCCAACCCCGAAGGGAAAGTCTGCGCCAGAGCCTCGTCCGTTTATCAGCAGGTGCACCAAGCTAGCAGGTGAGGTTGGCTTGGGCCCAACGATCTTAGTGGGCCCCATACACACCCAAAGAACATACATACTGCGTTGATATATAGGTCAGTCAGGACATTAAATTTTATATACATACTAGCTGCGTCCCGCGGTCTCACCCGCGTAAGTCCCGATCCCGTGGGAATATCGAGATCAAAAGTAGCCTATAGCCTTCCTCAATAAATGGACTATTCAACACCGAAAGAATTTTTCAAATCGGACCAGCGGTTCCAGAGATTAGCGCGTTAAAACAAACAAACTCTTCCGCTTTATAATATTAGTATAGACTAGCAGATCCCCGCGGTTTCACCCGCGTAAGTCTCGATCCCGTGGGAATATCGGAATCAAAAGTAGCCCATAGCCTTCCTCAATAAATGGACTACCCAACACCGAAAGAATTTTTCAAATCGGACCAGCGGCAGCGGTTCCTGAGATTAGCGCGTTCAAACAAACAAACAAACAATAGTTATTTGTTATGCAAGGCTGCAAAGTTGGTTTTTGCAGCGAGTACTTGTATTGAAACCTGAGCTAGCGAAGCATTCTAGGATTGAACCACGAGCGCAAGCGAGTGGTTCAAATATAGAATGCTGAGCGTCGCAAAGGTTTCAAAGGTACGAGATGCAAAAAACTTTGCTGCCGAGTGAAACACACAATTTTTCACCTCACTACAGCGAGGAAACGCTAGGTGCATTTTTCCGGTAGAAAACTCAATTCGGCATTATATACCGCTTATTGTACCGTAAATAATAAAAATAAGCAAACAATCTCTAAATGGAATAATTCATGAAAAAACCTGCTTGATAATAGTGATAACAAACAATAAATACTACATTGGCAATGTGCAAGCCTAGTGCTTAGTTTGGGGCTAGATTGCGCTGTGTGTAACGTCGTGCATTATTTATTTATTTATTTATTTATTTATTTTAATGTGCAACAATACTTCGTGGTTCGATGCCATGAACAAAAAAAAGAGAAATGAGGTTCCGGTTAGCGCATTTTCAAAGGACTTGCTTATAAAAGTATCGAGAAGACAAATTCGAATTTTAAAATCTCTTTCCACGCTAGGGCGCAAACTGCGATTTTGCACGCAGAAATCAGCGTGCAAAACGATCCTTTCCGAGGTTGTGAGGTGAAAAAAAACAAACAAACTTTAGAATAGTAAATAGGGGCATTTTCACTTTTGGGTGCCACCCCCACTTTTACGCTGTCCCACGTCTTTAAAAATTTATTGCATATTAATAATAATGAGTATTATTATAATAAGTATATCAATCGATGCAGAGTAAATTAAACTATGTGTCTGAGCATCAATTTTTATGTAATTAAGATTAATTAATTCAATTATGGTTAATTCAAATACTCAGGGGAGCCGTTTCTGACTTGTCCCAGTCCTTGTCAGCTTCAAAGTATTGAACTTACTGGTAAAATTTCCTACAAAAACATAATCAAGTTTTGGTTACCATGATAGTGGATCTATTCTTCCGTCACATTTATCTAAAACTGTAAATGCAATTGTGATATTACAGTGGAAAAATACATTTATGTAAAGTCCTCAAAACTCGGTGTCATCTGACATGTCAGCAAAGTGACGGGTCTAAAGGGATATTCCGTTTTATTTAAAGCTGTTTTATTTTAAAAAAATAGTGACACTAACCACAAGGGATCATTTTAGCTTAGCGAAATCAGTCAGTCTGTTCAATTCGCGGAAAAAAGAGGGTGTCTTGCTGGTGTTGGCGGTTGGTCACGATTTGGTAGGTCAGATTTGAAGCCTTTTTCTTAATTATTATATTTGTCTTACACTATCCAACTATTTACTATCTGTTTTTGGTGTTATTTAGCTAGTGTTTTTAGGAGTTCATTTAAAAAAATGTCATTTAATTAGGTTAGAATGCATTTTTCTCATTAGCTACGTGTATAATGTGACGGTCAGTTCAGTGACGTTTTATGCCGTCACATATAGGGCGGACCACCAAAGTCACCAAACTGACTCATAAGGCTAGGTGTACATACGTGTACTCAATCAAATGAAATTTAAGAAATACTTCTTAAATTTCATTTAAATCATAATTAATTCAATTAGCCTTACATTTTTGTTTTTTTTGCCAATTATTGTGCCATTATAGTTAAGCTATAAGTTAGTTTAAGTAAAAATAATAGATGACTTTCTATTACCTATTAAAAATTTTATTTTATTATTTTATTTCGCATGTTTGACATGTTTGCTTTAATTAATAAAATTAATATTATTAATACCATACTTAAAATTATGTGATTAAATGTTACTATGAAAAAACATCGACTTTTAGTTCTAATTTAGTATTGTACATCATGTAGCCTCACCCTAAGGATTTTAGGTGTGTCAGTTTGGTGACTGTCCCAATTTTTATGTGGTTTATTTTACTTTTATCAGTTTTGTTTTGAAGTTTGCATAATATATATTTTTCTTTTATTGTTTCAAATAATTTATTTTACCTATGCAACTTATAAATTAAGAAATAGGTCACTAAACTTATATATTAAAAAGAAAATTATGATTGCAATGGAGTCACTCGTCACCAAACCGAATTTAAATCTTAATTTTAAGAAATTTAAAATAAGTAACTCATTAGTGTGTATTGTTTTTTGATAAATTTAATTAATCTGCATTAATTAAAGGTAACAATTACGTTTAAAACCCTTTGTTTTAAATGTTACAGTCGTTTTTCAATGTCACCAAACTGACCGTTATTTTTCTATAGTGTCCACTTAAAAATTGATTTTTACATAGAAATTAAGGTATTTGTAGGAAACAAAATATAATTTTTAGTTCAAAAAACATACGAAAATATTATGAAAGACTTTAATAAACTCAAAACTCATGTCTATAAAACCTCCTTAATTTACGTATGGTGGCACGCAAAAGTAAATATGCCCATAGATAGATTCAGTAGATGCAGAGATTACTCATTTGAAGAAAAAATCTCTTCTCTTAAGACTAGATGGCGCCACACGTTAAATTAAAACGCGATAACGATGCGTTTTATGATTCTACTAAAGGATTCATGTGAGACTATTTTTCTAATTTTCTAATTTTTCGACGAATTAAATTTTTGGCTCTCTTCAACTATTATTTGAAGGGATATAATATTATGGGTTTATATGTCGTAGTAGGATAATTTGATAAATAGTATTTTCGCGGAAATCCAAGGGCTTTCATATAACACTGATAATTATTTAATAATTGTTGGCTGTTTAGAACTAAGAGCACGGATTGGTCGATCGGAACACCCAAAACACCATCTTCTCTGATTGGTTGGTGACTTGACGTCTCTTTGTGTTAATAAAGCCAGTGAAACAAAACGGAGCACCCCAACTAATATGGGTTAAGTTAATGTTAGAACATGATTACATGCAGCTGATGTATTTCTGTAGCTGCTATATTGACAAACATAATAAAAACCAATTTTTAAAGGGGGCTCTCATGCAACAAACGTAATTTGCATAAAAACGCAACGATTCCGCTATGTATTTTTACCACTAGCGGCATCTAGTGAAGGAGTAATAGACTGGCGCCAGTGGTTTTTTTTTAATACCTAAATTAAAAAAGTTCAAGAAATGCATACCTTTGGTATCAATATAGGTGCTATTTCTTCCTATTTGCTAGCAATATTCTGTGCAAATGTATTAAGAATATCCTTGGCATCACCTTCGGCAAACATCAGCTCATCAATCAGAGCCTCTTTCTCTCTTAAATTCTGTTTCTTGGCTTCCTGCTCGAGTCGAACAATTTCCGAACGAACGGAGCTCTTCCATTTGTTTCTCTATTTCTAATATCTCTTCGAGTTCCAGTTCTTCTCGGCCTGTAAATTATAAAGGTGTAACGGTGAACTTACGTTTCGGCACCTCCATTGGATGTTAACTTGTTAAGGGGAAAGTCTACCTACTTTTCTCTATACAAACTTTACTAGCGCTGGAAATCAGAAGAGAAGCACTAATGGGGACAGTGGGAATGATGGGGCTGATGAGAAGGTGGAACTGTTCCCTAAAAGTCGAGTTCATTTAGCCCAAAAAAAATAGTAATCTAAGAGCTTATCAAGACTAATTAGGCCCCATTCATACTAAACTTTCCAAAGCTAGCATTTTTAATGAAATTACACTTTTGTTTTTTTGGAATTGTTTTATTTTCTTTCAGTTTTAATTTAGGTTAATTTTTACATGTCACTTCTTTTATTATTGAGATTGCTTCAGAACAATCCTTATTCTCCTAATCTGCTCTCCTCTCCGAGCCGGTCTGTGTGAACGGACACTAACTCACATTATTTGCAGTTATAGTCTAGGTATTTAATATTAGTTTTTTTTCACAATGGGGTACCACACGCAAAGCTGTAAGCAGATGGCGCTGGCGTCGGATGATCTTTTTTTTTGATGATGGTCCCCCACCAATGAAAACGCCGAGTTTTTTTTTTCTTTCGGTCTGAGACCGGTTTGGCCAATTTGGCGCCGAGAGTTGTAAAAATCATCGTTTGACAGTTCTTAATTCAAACCTAAGATTAGTCGACCAACGCCCTCTGCCGGGATAAAGGTTAGTGTTCCTCCTCATTGTGTGACAACGGAAGTCTCTAGAGACAATTTTGTCTCCGTTGTCACAGTATGTCCATAGTGTGCGGTCAGCCTAATTGTATTGGTGTCTTAAAAATATGATTTTTAAATGCTTGAAAGCGATGATTTTAAAATAGTGTTTGTTTATAGAATTAACATTGTACACGTAAACTATATAGTAGAAGTATAATTAAGATTAAAATTGTTACATGGATGGAACAACATGGTTTTATTTATGACTAGCTTCACCACGCTGTTTTTCTCGTTTTAGGCTTGTTAATGAGGGAAATTCGAGATATATGTAGTACTTACCTACTTTTGATTAGGTACCTTTTTTGCACAATTTAAGGAGTAGATATTCACTAAAAGTCCACTGGTTCCTCACTCGCCTTGATCTGTGGCATTACGGGCATTGCGAGTCTTCCGCGGTATATTTTTGATTAACTTAATGTTCTTTTACTTATTTATTACCTACTTACTAAATTTTTAGTCTCAAAAATGTTGTTAAGATTTAGGGTGTCTAACTAGTAAATACCTAAGAAGGTTCTTTTAATAAAGCGCTCGCGAGGTTTACTGTTAATAAACCCGTAAAAATATCAGAAAAATAGCCTAATATTATATTAAGCTACCATCAACCCCTACTTGCTACCTGCCTCGCGTCTTGACCGAAGACTTCTGGCCGAACGGCGTGGTGTTCCGTCGCTTCCGCGGACTAATACCACAGGGTTGCACTAAGACTGTATAGTGTAGTGTTATTGCTCTTTTTATAAAATATGTATGTTAGTTTATAAGGTATGTATCTATGGGCCTTAGTAGCCTGAAATAAATGATTTATTATTATTATTATTATTAAAAATAATAAATAAAAACAAATAGATTTCTCCAGTTTATTCACCAATTATCTATTACAAATACAACAAAAACCAGAACAAAAACACTATTTACATCAACACTAAAGCAGAGTACAGACCAAACGGGCGAAGGCTAACAAACGGCCTCAAACAAACTGGCAGAAAGGCAGACAACGGATTTAACTACATCATCATCATCATCTCGATGTTCCCGGTTGCATCCCTCTCCACTTCCCGGTTACATCCCTATAAATGTTCCAGGTTGCTGCTTCTCAATATTGCCGGTTGCATCCCTCTCGATGTTCCCGGTTGCATCCCTCTCGATGTTCCCGGTTGCATCCCTCTCGGTGTTTCTTTTGCATCCTTCTCAATATTCCCGGTTTCATCCCCTCGATGTTCCTAATTGATATTCGTTAACCATCTCTTGCTATCGCACATTCGGTCTGTACCCAACTTTAGCAACATTAGATGCTATTATATACACAATATCATTTAATAAGTAATTTAAAATTAACGTTGTATTCCGTGTTCATACCAAAAACTAATACCAAAGGTATTGGTTTATTGTCGTAATCAATTTTCTATTCCCAACAAATACCAAATTTTAAATAGTTGAATGCAATACACCAATGTATTGCGCGGTGCGCAACACACAGTAAAAGTAAGTAAACAAATACCTTTAGTATTAGTTTTGTGGTATAAGAAGGGAATAGACCAAATTAACTGTTTTGGTAGTTTTGTGGTATAAGAAAGGAATAGACCAAAATAACAAAACAAACCATAATAATTCATAAATAAACGAATTCTCCCTTCCTTTGGAAATTAGTACTTAATCAAAACTTTTAAGAAGACAGCTTACTCTTTCTCCATACAAACGTAGTCGACTTTTTCCTCCCTGGATAAAGACATTAGAGCAAATATGTTTATGCTATAAAACTTATATCTGCCATAACCGTGCCCCTACGTTTTGTTTTTTTTTCTTTTTCTAATTAGAATAGAAATGAAATTCAGAAAAATTACAATATGAAAAAAATTAAAACGTAGACACATGGTTGATATAGGACTTATGGCATAAACATATTTTTTCTAATATCTTTATCCAGGGAGGAAACAGTCGACTACATTTGTAAAGTTTGTATGGAGAAAGAAGTATAGTCTGTCCCCTTAATACATACTTCATTTGATAGGTTTCAATTTCTTGAAACATATACATAGGGGAACCTGTTGTACTCTGAACCTAGTTCTACTGTGGTCCTAATCAAAAAACTCATACTTTGAGGTCTTTTTTTTAAATACTAGTAACACTGTTTCATGCGCCATCTATGAACTCTTAGTTACAACTAAGTTTCAAAATTGTGTCGCGAGCGGTTTGACCAGTGGAAGACAAAAACGAATTTGGGCGTGAAAAGTAAGTTTTTTTAGTATGATTATCTTGTAAATAACTTGTTTCCCTTCTTGAAAAGTGCAGTTATCTTTCGTTCACATGTAAAATAACTTATTTCGCTTTGCAATTCAGCGTTAAACTGTTTTCTATTTCTAACCTATAAATCTGAAAAACGATTTTTATTTTAAATTCACTAGGTGTTGTACCTTGGACCTAAAAAATCTGATGTACCATGGATAGGTCCATGGTACAACACTTACCACAGACTACGATTCTTGAATTTTCAAATTTTATGTATGTATGTTATGTATGAAGGGGAATATTTCCCTGGACAAATAATAAGTGTAAACATGGAAAGCGTTTACATAAGATCCATGACAAAAACCAAGAAGAGCTGGAAGTGGCCCGAAAAACCAGATGAGATGTTGTATCCCTGGGAGGATATCAAAGAAAAAATTAAGCCGCCGTTAAAATGCCACTCTCGCAGGGATTTATATGAGGTCAAGGAAATGCAAAAATATTGGCAATCTTAGGTTACCTACTTACTCCAATTATTTTGCATTTCCTAAAGTATGGTCTTTTTTTCTAAGATGTTTTTTATTTTTTTAAGATTTAATTTTCAAAGTTGATTTGTTATTGTGTTATCATTAATGTTATTAAAGAAAGTTCCTTTTAAATAAATAATAATTAGGTAATAAAATAAGTCAATAATATTGGTTAGGCTTTTTGTTACAATTTTCAAAAAATATATTTATAGTAGGTGATTAAAGTGATTAAAGATCTCATAATTATCATTAACGGTAAGTTCCTTTTTAATAATAGATACCTACTTAAATAATAATTAATTATTGTTTAGTGTGTTTTGTTTCCATTTTGAACAAATTTTAATATATGTTTGCGATATAAACTGTGTTTTATTGAGAAACTTAGCAATGGGTCCAGGGTACAACATACGAAGGACCATAGTACACCAGGGTGTTGTACCATGGTCCTAGTTTCCATTTTTTTTTCCAACGTCCAAAAGTCATACTTTCCAATGTTCTACCTGACTTTATATATAGTAATTATATACATGGATGATCGTAGAAACATATGTGATACTGAAGATACACCTTGCGGCAGTCGTTTTTTAAATAAACGTCAAAAACAAAAAATGGGTCCACAGTACAACAGGTTCCCCTACATACACCCTTACTTATAAACGATAACTAAGTTTATGTAACGTTTGTCTCTGTCTGTTAACTTCGAAACTTCATGTCACAGTAAAAGACAAACGTTACATAAACTTAGTCATCGTTTATAAGTAGGGGGAATAATTAACATAAATAAATAAATTTTGCACGACGTTACACACAGCGCAAATTAACCCAAACTAGACAACGGATATACTACATATTATATATTTTTTTGTAAATACATACATATGATACATAGAAAACACCCCGACAAGAACCAAATATTTATTACAAGCATTAATACTTGCACCCGGTGGGAATCGAACCCGCAACCTTTGCATTGCAACCCACAGAGGCCGTCAAATATTAGCTGCTGGACCCGAAATAACAAAAAAAAACGTGTGGCACTCGGGGGCTGCCGCGGTAAAGCTATTGCATAGCATTTTTTATCAACTTATGCAATTATAATTATTTATTATTTTGTACCATGTTGCCATGGTAGGGGTGTAAGATTTTATTTTCGTTACGGAATTTCTTGATTCGGTGGCCGCGCTTAAAGCCCGCGATAAAAGCTATGCAATAGCTTAAAAGCCAAATGCGGCGAAAACTGACTTACAAATCAAAGCACAGCCCAAACCGCTGATAGTACAGAGCTGAAATTTAGACAGTATATTCTCTAAACAATGTAGGCATCCTATAAAAAAGGATTTTTGAAAATTCCCACGGGATCGGGTCTTACGCGGGTACAACCTCGGCCTAGCTAGTCTAACACTATGACCGCGCCGGTATCGCCCTCGGCCGGAGGTCAGCTGGCGTAAAAAGCCAAATGCGGCGAAAACTGACTTAAAGATAAATGCACAGCCCAAACCGCTGAGAGTACAGAGCTGAAATTTAGACAGTATGTTCTTTATATAATGTAGGCAATATATAAGAAAGGATTTTTAAAAAATCCCACAGGATCGGGACTAACGCGGGTACAACCTCGGCCTAGCTAGTCTAACACTATGACTGCGCCGGTATCGCCCTCGGCCGGAGGTCAGCTGGCGTAAAAAGCCAAATGCGGCGAAAACTGACTTATAGATAAATGCACAGCGCAAACCGCTGAGAGTACAGAGCTGAAATTTAGACAGTATGTTCTTTATATAATGTAGGCAATATATAAGAAAGGATTTTTTAAAAATCCCACAGGATCGGGACTAACGCGGGTACAACCTCGGCCTAGCTAGTCTAACACTATGACTGCGCCGGTATCGCCCTCGGCCGGAGGTCAGCTGGCGTAAAAAGCCAAATGCGGCGAAAACTGACTTATAGATAAATGCACAGCCCAAACCGCTGAGAGTACAGAGCTGAAATTTAGACAGTATGTTCTTTATATAATGTAGGCAATATATAAGAAAGGATTTTTAAAAAATTCCACAGGATCGGGACTAACGCGGGTACAACCTCGGCCTAGCTAGTCTAACACTATGACTGCGCCGGTATCGCCGTCGGCCGGAGGTCAGCTGGCGTGGTAGAGGCCCGCTAAAGCATCTTGCAGAGCGCGCAAGCAGGGCAGTGTTGACGTGTAACCCCCAGCTTTTTCTGTGTCGTTTTCTGACCTGAAATGTTTAAATACATTCTGTGAATATAATACACTATTCAAAATGCAGCGTAATTGGCCGTTTTTTAACCGACTTCCAAAAAAGGGCAGAAGTTCTCAAATCGTCACTTATTTTTTTTTTAGGTTTAGGAAAATTATTTTCAAGAAAAATAGCATTAAAAAATTTTCACTTGCGGCGAGGCTTGAACTCGCGTCTCTGGGTCAGTACCCCAACGTCTATACTAACTAGACTACGCAAACTCACGCTTCGTGCCGGGAAAACTTCCAATGCTATATTCTCCTTTGATTGTTTACGATTAAGGCTCGTTAAAGCGCCATCTATCTATCTTTTTCCTTGAAAATAAATTTTCTAAATAAAATAGCCTTGAGCTACATACAAAAATTAGTAGAAATTTTTTTTAGGCTTGTTTACCGATTACTCGAAGACGGCTTAACCGATTAAGATAATTCTTTTAATTGAATTGAAAGGTGGGAGATCTGAGATGGTCTCATAAATAAATGTTAAGGATCTTCGGAGTGATGAACAGGACTACTACTCCAAATCCCTTATTGAAAATTTATACAAACCTGACCTGACAAGAAAAAACATACAAACCTGACATGATGTAAGTAGCCGTTGCTAGCAATATCCTGAATGTTCGGTGGATCCGAACCACACCTGTCTGGAATTATCGGAGCCTCGTATCTGTACAGAGGTCCCTCTTCCACCAACGGGATAGTATCTTGGAAGCTTCGGGTGAATTTCACACCCGGAGAGAATAGGGTCACAGAAATTGGTCATATTTAAATTGCGTATGAAGATTTTTCTTCTGTTTTTGCGATGTTGGATGGAAATTAAAATCATTTTTTTGTTTTAATCAGGATCATCATTCAGGATATCAGAGATACGACATCGGCCGCCGTCGGATTTCATGACTTACTGGATTGACTCGAAGTGGGGTGTGTATGGGGCCCACTTGGTGTGTATGGGGCCCACTGGGTGTGTATGGGGCCCACTAGGGTGTGTATGGGGCCCACTGGGTGTGTATGGGGCCCACTGGGTGTGTATGGGGCCCACTAAGATCGTTGGGCCCAAGCCAACCTCACCTGCTAGCCGCTGCACCTGCTGAAAAACGGACGAGGCTCTGGCGCAAACTTTCCCTTCGGGGTTGGGAGGTCAGACGGCAGTCGCTCCCGTAAAAGTCGAACTTTGCCAAATCTTAATGGAAAGTAGTAAAAGAGTTTATGGCCACAGGGATAGGGCGCCGCCGCATAACGGCGCGCAGGAGTTTCGCCCGACTCCTGTGGCAAGTGGACTAGGGCTACCGTGCCACGGGCGGGCACGGCCAAAGACGCGAGCCCCGAAACTCCGCTTCGCAACTTGGAACATTGGCACGCTAACCGGACGCGCGAGGGAGCTGGCCGATGTACTTTCCAGGCGGAAGGTGGCAGTGGCGTTCCTGCAGGAGACTCGATGGAAAGGCAGCAGATCCCGGCTCATTGGGAATGGCTACAAGCTGATCTACACGGGTGCACCTGGTGGAGAGAACGGGGTGGCTGTGGTGCTCGCTGAGGGGTTGCATGACGATATCTTGGAGGTGAATCGCTTTAGCGACTGACTTATGTGCGTGAAGGTGCTTATTGGGGGGGTTCCTACTCACCTAGTAAGTGCTTACGCGCCACAGGTCGGTTGTAGCGAAGCTGATAAGAGGTCGTTTTGGGATAAACTCGGCGAGGTCCTTGGGGCAATCCCGTTGTCGCAGGGAATCGTTTTGGGTGGTGACCTGAACGGTCATGTGGGTTAGATGGGGGTGGAATTTGAACGTGTTAATGAAGGCTTCGGGTATGGCAGTCGGAATGCGGAAGGGGAAGAAATTCTGCGTACGTGTGCCACTGCCGACCTGGCACTCGTGAACACTTATTTCAAAAAGAAGCCCGACCACTTGATCACCTACAGGAGCGGGGGGCGCGCTACCCAAATCGATTTTCTAATCACTAGGAGACACCATATCGGCAACGTGGCCAACTGCAAATTCATACCCGGTGAGAGTCTCACTGCCCAACACCGTATCCTTGTCATGGATCTCTGTGTAAAGACCAAAGACAAACGACCGGAACCATGTCATCATCCGAGCGTTGTTCCCGGTTGCATCTCTCTCGAGAGCCCGGGGTCCGCTTTCCTACTTTTACGTCTCCACTTCGCACGATCTTCGACATCCCGTGTAGTGAGGCCATTTGCACGCATATCCGATCTTACAACGTCAAGCCAGCACTTCTTGGGTCTTCCCAATCTGCCGCGGCCGGGCGGGGGCGCCATAGCAAGACATTTGTTTCCCACGTAACTAGCCGGTTTCCGTAGAACGTGGCCGTACCACCGTAAGAGGCATTCTTGCAGTTTGTCTGCAATGTCTCGGACATGAAGGCTGCCCCTGATGCGGGAGTTTCTGACGCGGTCTTTTCGCGTCACTCCACACATCCAGCGCAGCATCTTCATCTCCGTGACACGCAGCTCCTGCTTATGTCGCTCAAGCAATGGCCACGCCTCACTACCATACAAAAGGACAGGTCTAATGATCGTTTTATAGACCTGTCCCTTCAGTTTAACCGGCATTTTCGGGTCACAGATGACACCAGTTACCTCTCGCCACTTGGCCCAAGCTGCCGAAATGCGGGACTTGACGTCACAATCGATGTCGCCGGATTCGTGAAGCACAGATCCCAAGTACTTAAACTGGTCTGTCCGCTCGACCATGTGACCGTCTACGCAGACAGGTGTGGAATCTGTGGTATTGCTAGCCAAGTATTCGGTCTTCGCTACGTTGAGTTGCAAACCGCCGTTCTCAAGTGACTCTTTCCACGCATTTACACGCCTTCCAAGCCGCCCCTTATCCGAGTCCGCTAGCGCAAAATCATCAGCATACATGAGCATCCACGGGGGCTGCTCGTGTGCGTCTCGGATGATTACGGACAGTGCGTCCAGTATTACGCTAAACAGAAACGGACTTAGGACGGATCCTTGGTGGACTCCGACTGTAATGGGGAAAGATTTAGTGTCACCAACAGCAGTTCGCACCACTGAATCGGAATTTCGGTACATGTCCCTGATGGTTTCAATATAAGTTTCAGGCACCCCTTTGGACCGCAGCGCCCACCAGATCATCACGCGAGGAACACAGTCGAAGGCCTTCTGCAAGTCCAGGAACAGAAAATGCAGAGGCGTATTCTTCGATCTGTATTTCTCCATAACGATCCTTAGGGCGAAAACAGGGTCCATGGTACCATGACCGGGGCGGAAACCATACTGCCCCTCCGAGACAGTGCACTCCTGCCGGATCCGAGAGTCAACTATACGCTCGTAGAGCTTCATGGTGTGGGACATGACCTTTATACCACGATAACTTCCACACTCCTGCACAGATCCCTTGCCCTTGAACACTGGAGTGATAACACTCAGTGTCCATTGGGCGGGGATTCTGCCGGTCTCGAGTATACGGTTAAAAAGGTTGGTTAAGATGCCCATACCACGAGAACCCATAGCCTTCCATACTTCGATGGGGACTCCATCGGCGCCGACAGCTTTCCGATTCTTCATGCAGCGAAGAGCCTTGCGCACCTCCTCAGGCGTTATCAGTGGCACAAGTCCTAGATTCGGAGGGAGTTCCGGTGGCTGCATCTCTTTATACTGCTTATTGAGCAGCTCGTGGAAATAAGAGCGCCACCTCTCCTTCACCGCGAGGTCCTCGCATAGCAGGTTACCATTAGGATCTTTTACACAGCGGCACTTGGATATATCCTGTGCCGCTTTGATCCTAGAACGTGCCAACTTACAAATAAGCTTCTGCCCCTCAGACGTTTCCAACTTATCGTACAATGGCTGTAAGTGGTCCCGTCTGGCTCTGGCTACTGCTCTCTTTGTGGCACGTTTGGCAGACCTGTACGCGTCGCGATCTTCAGGAGAGTTGGACGCTTGCCACTTTTTAAAGAGGGCTTTCTTCACCCTAGTCTCCCTCTGTACTGTGTCGTTCCACCACCAAGTTTCCTTGTCACACTTGCGTCCTCCCTTAGACATACCGAGGACCGACCGCGCCGAATCAGCGATAGACACCTGAATCCGGTCCCAGTGTTCCTGTACCGATTCGCCTTCAGCATTGGCACATTTGTCGCCGATTGCTGAGGCGAGCATCTGGGACTTGACTTCATCAAGCATCCACCATCTGATTCGGCGCTGACATGGTTCCGGTCGTTTGTCTTTGGTCTTTACACAGAGATCCATGACAAGGATACGGTGTTGGGCAGTGAGACTCTCACCGGGTATGACTTTGCAGTTGGCCACGTTGCCGATATGATGTCTCCTAGTGATTAGAAAATCGATTTGGGTAGCGCGCCCCCCGCTCCTGTAGGTGATCAAGGGCTTCTTTTTGAAATATGTGTTCACGAGTGCCAGGTCGGCAGTGGCACACGTACGCAGAATTTCTTCTCCTTCCGCATTCCGACTGCCATACCCGTAGCCTCCATGAACACGTTCAAATTCCGCCTCCATCTCACTCACATGACCGTTCAGATCACCACCCAAAACGATTCCCTGTGACAACGGGATAGCCCCAAGGACCTCGCCGAATTTATCCCAAAACGACCTCTTATCAGCGTCGCTACAACCGACCTGTGGCGCGTAAGCACTTACAAAGTGGGTAGGAACCCCCCCAATAAGCACCTTCACGCACATAAGTCGGTCGCTAAAGCGATTCACCTCCAAGATATCGTCATGCAACCTCTCAGCGAGTACCACAGCCACCCCGTTCTCTCCACCAGGTGCACCCGTGTAGATCAGCTTGTAGCCATTCCCAATAAGCCGGGATCTGCTGCCTTTCCATCGAGTCTCCTGCAGGAACGCCACGGCCACCTTCCGCCTGGAAAGTACGTCGGCTAGCTCCCTCGCGCGTCCGGTTAGCGTGCCAATGTTCCACGTTGAGAAGCGGAGTTTCACATCGTGTTTAGGGGCTAACGTCTTTGGCCGTGCCCGCCCGTGTACGGTAGCCCTCGTCCACTTACCACAGGAGTCAGGCGAAGCTCCTGCGCGCCGTTATGCGGCGGCGCCCTATCCCTGTGGCCATATCTTTCTCGACTTTCCATACTAGATTTGGCGAATTTCGACTTTTACGGGAGCGACTGCCGTCTGACCTCCCAACCCCGAAGGGAAAGTCTGCGCCAGAGCCTCGTCCGTTTATCAGCAGGTGCACCAAGCTAGCAGGTGAGGTTGGCTTGGGCCCAACGATCTTAGTGGGCCCCATACACACCCAAAGAACATACATACTGCGTTGATATATAGGTCAGTCAGGACATTAAATTTTATATACATACTAGCTGCGTCCCGCGGTCTCACCCGCGTAAGTCCCGATCCCGTGGGAATATCGAGATCAAAAGTAGCCTATAGCCTTCCTCAATAAATGGACTATCCAACACCGAAAGAATTTTTCAAATCGGACCAGCGGTTCCAGAGATTAGCGCGTTAAAACAAACAAACTCTTCCGCTTTATAATATTAGTATAGACGAGCAGCTCCCCGCGGTTTCACCCGCATAAGTCCCGATCCCTTGGGAATATAGGGATCAAAAGTAGCCTATAGCCTTCCTCAATAAATGGACTATCCAACACCGAAAGAATTTTTAAAATCGGACAAGTGGTTCCTGAGATTAGCGCGTTCAAACAAACAAACAAACAATAGTTATTTGTTATGCAAGGCTGCAAAGTTGGTTTTTGCAGCGAGTACTTGTATTGAAACCTGAGCTAGCGAAGCATTCTAGGATTGAACCACGAGCGCAAGCGAGTGGTTCAAATATAGAATGCTGAGCGTCGCAAAGGTTTCAAAGGTACGAGATGCAAAAAACTTTGCTGCCGAGTGAAACACACAATTTTTCACCTCACTACAGCGAGGAAAACGCTAGGTGCATTTTTCCGGTAGAAAACTCAATTCTGCATTATATACCGCTTATTGTACCGTAAATAATAAAAATAAGCAAACAATCTCTAAATTTTTTTTTTTTTTTTTTTTTCAATAACAATAAACAATAACCAAACACAAAAAATTTGTCAAAAAGGCCCCCCCGGATTGCTCCCGAAGCAAAGGATCCCATCACACTAGCAGCGTTCCCACGCTGCACCGCGATGGAAAGCCGTTGCAACAGGAACAACCCTGAACGACCGTCGAAACCCCTCTCCCTGAGACGATTACCCACCGCCCGAACGAACTCCAACCCCTCCCCACACCAACACCCCATAACCTCCACAGCCAAGGGAACGAAAATGTACGCCCTCTCCAAACCAGTGTACTTCACCCGCTTGCCCACAGCCGCTGCCTCAGCAGCCGCCGCACCCACACGCACTGTACGGGCCAAGTGACTGGCCGCAAAGGTACTAACGCAGGTGGCATCCCAGATAAGGCACCTCCCCCTCTCCCAGGGAACCAACGTCAGCCCATCCGGCCTCTTCCCGTCCGTACGACTAAGGCCAGGCGGCTCCAAGACACACGGGATATTCGCCGAAACAAGGGCCCTCCGAATTACGTCATTGAGTGCGTGGTGACGAGGAAATCTCCCAGCACATCGACGACAACTCAAAGCATGGTGGCCACTGGCCTCCACCATAGAACCACAAACGCATAAATGAGGCTCACATACGTCGGATCCCAGGCGAAGAGCCACAGCCACCCGCAGTGAACTGTCATCCAACAGAGTGCCAAGATGAGGCGATGGTAGTGCCTGCAACCACGCACCCGAATCCGGCCTCGACACAGCCCTTAATCTCGTCAAGTCTACCCCCACCGCCCGGTCCATGAGATCCCTCATCAGCCTAACAGCCCCGACATCATCCCACATGCGCTGCACATCAGGCAACCCAGGGATATCCGCCCCAGGATTGAGAGCCAACCAAGCCTCCCGTGCCTCACGCGCATAGGGAACGTCCACCTGGCCACCATTGGGACATAAAATGTTAGTCACCAAGCCCATTACCCCATGCGCGGAAGCAAGAAAGGCCGGAAGACCCACATCTCCAGCGCGTCTCACACCCAACCCTCCGTGCCTAATCGGCAAAGACGCCTGCACCCACTGATCCTCATTCATCCTCACGTTTAGGATAGACTCAACCCCAACCCGCAATGCTTCATCAAAAGCGATAACCTCGCCAGGCCATAACCATGCTGGAGAGGTGCGAAGCAAAAAGGTTAACTTGGGAATGGCAAAGCAAGTCCGCAACAGAACTAGCCCCACGTGAGCCGACAAATCAGCCAGACGTGTCTGGGCAACCAAAAGAAAAGACTTCCGCCGCTCCAAAGCCTCCGGAACAGCACAGGAAAATATAGGAGCGCCCAAAAGGCTAAAAGAATCGTCATTGAGCTCCCTGAGGCCCGGGAGAACCGCATCAAAAGAAGAGAAATAGGGGCGAGACGCAGCACTGCAGGGATAAAACTCGCACTTTCCCGAATTCACTCTCAACCCTAGCCCCTCCAAAGCCGGAATCAGCCTGGACAAGTCCTCCCTCACCTCACCCGGTGTACCCCCCAACGTCCCATCATCCAAGTACCAGATATTTAGAGGTGACTTTAAATCCAGAAGCAACCCGTGAATCGCGAGGCTGAAGACAAGCGGGCCAAGCGGATCCCCCTGCTGCGCCCCCACCGTAGAAGAAATGAGGAGATTGTTAAAGTAGAGGTTAGATGGATATTTATATGTCTGAAATAAAAAAGGAAATAAATTTGGAATATGCTCCTTTACCACCTTTAGAAGCACATCTCTTTCCAAACTGTTAAAAGCGTTCTCAAGGTCTAACTTTACTATAATGCTCTCGGAGTTAGCCGGATTTGCAGCAAACGCGCGCGCGGCATGGATAGCCGCCTCGCAGCCCAGACGAGTCCCAAAGCCCAACTGATGCGGTTTCAAATATCTGGCCATACCTTCCCTTACCGAAGCACAAGCTACCTTAGCAACCAGCCTTCTGAAGGTACTGCCCACAGCGATGGGTCGGATACCTCCGTCTTTTTTGTTTAAGGCACACAATGAGGCGCCGTACAAATACGGACACACCTCCAAATTGACCCGGCCACCAAGCATGAAATTAACCAAACTCGTCAGGCTACCCAAAAGCCGAGGACCGTTATCACCAGCAGCGGCGGAAACCATCTCCTTCAGGTGTCCCGGTCTAACACCATCCAAACCCGCAGAAGACCCTGGCTGAAAAGAACCCAAAGCCTGACGTACATCATCCTCCGTGACTACCAGAGACACAACAGAGCCATCGGGATCATCAGGGAAATCCAAAGTCCGCGAAGGCACCGGATGCTTGCGCTCGAGTGACGCCCGAGTTTCCGGACAATCCTGAGCAATTGAGTCGTCGGACATAAGCAGGCGAACCGCACCCCTTATATCACCTTCGTGAACCTTTGACTCAATTACCCTGACTTTGACTTAATTACAATTATCTCTAAATTGAATAATTCATGAAAAAACCTGCTTGTTAATAGTGATAACAAACAATAAATACTACATTGGCAATGTGCAACAATACTTCGTGGTTCGATGCCATGAACAAAAAAAAAAGAAATGAGGTTCCGGTTACCGCATTTTCAAAGGACTTGCTCTTTAAAAAAGTATCGAGAAGACAGATTCGAATTTTAACCCTATACTTGACACTGTGTAATATTGGATACGGTCGACTTTAAAAAAATCTGTGGCCGAACACCGACGTTATTTTTATATTTTTACAATGGGATGTGGTAGAAAATTTTCTACCATTTTTGCAAAAAAATAATTAACATTGCTTGCAACACTGAATAATCAGTAGCACGCAAAACAAAGAGTAGTATAATAGTACGGAAACCAAGTAATGACCGCGCCAAGCGTTGCTTAACCGGTACGACAAATTCGAATTTTAAAATCTCTTTCCACGCTAGGGCGCAAACTGCGATTTTGCACGCAGAAATCAGCGTGCAAAACGATCCTTTCCGAGGTTGTGAGGTGAAAAAAAACAAACAAACTTTAGAATAGTAAATAGATAGAATAGATTCAGTAGATGCAGAGATTACTCATTTGAAGAAAAAATCTCTTCTCTTTAAGACTAGATGGCGCCACACGTTAAATTAAAACGCGATAACGATGCGTTTTATGATTCTACTAGAGGATTCATGTGAGACTATTTTTCTAATTTTCTAATTTTTCGACGAATTAAATTTTTGGCTCTCTTCAACTATTATTTGAAGGGATATAATATTATGGGTTTATATGTCGTAGTAGGGTAATTTGATAAATAGTATTTTCGCGGAAATCCAAGGGCTTTCTTATAACACTGATAATTATTTAATAATTGTTGGCTGTTTAGAACTAAGAGCACGGACTGGTCGATCGCAACACCCAAAACACCATGTTCTCTGATTGGTTGGTGACTTGACGTCTCTTTGTGTTAATAAAGCCAGTGAAACAAAACGGAGCACCCAAACTAATATGGGTTAAGTTAATGTTAGAACATGATTACATGCAGCTGATGTATTTCTGTAGCTGCTATATTGACAAACATACTATAAAAACAAATTTTTAAAGGGGGCTCTCATGCAACAAACGTAATTTGCATAAAAACGCAACGATTCCGCTATGTATTTTTACCACTAGCGGCATCTAGTGAAGGAGTAATAGACTGGCGCCAGTGGTTTTTTTTTAAATACCTAAATTAAAAAAGTTCAAGAAATGCATACCTTTGGTAACAATATAGGTGCTATTTCTTCCTATTTGCTAGCAATATTCTGTGCAAATGTATTAAGAATATCCTTGGCATCACCTTCGGCAAACATCAGCTCATCAATCAGAGCCTCTTTCTCTCTTATCTTCTGTTTCTTGGCTTCCTGCTCGAGTCGAACAATTTCCGAACGACGGAGCTCTTCCATTTGTTTCTCTATTTCTAATATCTCTTCGAGTTCCAGTTCTTCTCGGCCTGTAAATTATAAAGGTGTAACGGTGAACTTACGTTTCGGCACCTCCATTGGATGTTAACTTGTTAAGGGGAAAGTCTACCTACTTTTCTCTATACAAACTTTACTAGCGCTGGAAATCAGAAGAGAAGCACTAATGGGGACAGTGGGAATAATGGGGCTGATGAGAAGGTGGAACTGTTCCCTAAAGCTAGCATTTTTAATGAAATTACACATTTGTTTTTTTGGAATTGTTTTATTTTCTTTCAGTTTTAATTTAGGTTAATTTTTACATGTCACTTCTTTTATTATTGGGATTGCTTCAGAACAATCCTTAATCTCCTAATCTGCTCTCCTCTCCGAGCCGGTCTGTGTGAACGGACACTAACTCACATTATTTGCAGTTATAGTCTAGGTATTTAATATTAGTTTTTTTTCACACTGGGGTACCACACGCAAAGCTGTAAGCAGATGGCGCTGGTGTCGGATAATCTTTTTTTTTTTGATGATGGTCGCCCACCAATGAAAACGCCGAGTTTTTTTTTTCTTTCGGTCTGAGACCGGTTTGGCCAATTTGGCGCCGAGAGTTGTAAAAATCATCTGTTTGACAGTTCTTAATTCAAACCTAAGATTAGTCGACCAACGCCCTCTGCCGGGATAAAGGTTAGTGTTCCTCCTCATTGTGTGACAACGGAAGTCTTTATAGACAATTTTGTCTCCGTTGTCACAGTATGTCCATAGTGTGCGGTCAGCCTAATTGTATTGGTGTCTTAAAAATATGATTTTTAAATGCTTGAAAGCGATGTTTTTAAAATAGTGTTTGTTTATAGAATTGACATTGTACGCGTAAACTATCTAATAGATGTATGATTATGATTAAAATTGTTACATGGATGGAACAACATGGTTTTATTTATGACTAGCTTCACCACGCTGTTTCTCTCGTTTTAGGCTTGTTAATGAGGGAAATTCGAGATATATTACCTACCTACTTTTGATTAGGTACCTTTTTTGCACAATTTAAGGAGTAGATATTCACTAAAAGTTCACTGGTTCCTCACTCGCCTTGATCTGTGGCATTACGGGCATTGCGAGTCTTCCGCGGTATATTTTTGATTAACTTAATGTTCTTTTACTTATTTATTACCTACTTACTCAATTTTTAGTCTCAAAAATGTTGTTAAGATTTAGGGTGTCTAACTAGTAAATACCTAAGAAGTTTCTTTTAATAAAGCGCTCGCGAGGTTTACTGTTAATAAACCCGTAAAAATATCAGAAAAATAGCCTAACTATTATATTAAGCTACCATTAAAAATAATAAATAAAAACAAATAGATTTCTCCAGTTTATTCACCAATTATCTATCACAAATACAACAAAAACCAGAACAAAAACACTATTTACATCAACACTAAAGCAGAGTACAAACCAAACGGGCGAAGGCTAACAAATGGCCTCAAACAAACTGGCAGAAAGGCAGACAACGGATTTAACTACATCATCATCATCATCTCGATGTTCCCGGTTGCATCCCTCTCCATCTTCCCGGTTACATCCCTATAAATGTTCCAGGTTGCTGCTTCTCAATATTGCCGGTTGCATCCCTCTCGATGTTCCCGGTTGCATCCCTCTCGGTGTTTCTTTTGCATCTTTCTCAATATTCCCGGTTTCATCCCCTCGATGTTCCTAATTGATATTCGTTAACCATCTCTGGCTATCGCACATTCGGTCTGTACCCAACTTTAGATAACATTACATGCTATTATATACACAATATCATTTAATAAGTAATTTAAAATTAACGTTGTATTCCGTGTTCATACCAAAAACTAATACCAAAGGTATTGGTTTATTGTCGTAATCAATTTTCTATTCCCAACAAATACCAAATTTTAAATAGTTGAATGCAATACACGAATGTATTGCGCGGTGCGGGATGCGGAAACACACAGTAAAAGTAAGTAAACAAATACCTTTAGTATTCGTTTTGGTGGTATAAGAAGGGAATAGACCAAATTAACTGTTTTGGTAGTTTTGTGGTATAAGAAAGGAATAGACCAAAATAACAAAACAAACCATTATAATTAATAAATAAATGAATTCTCCCTTCCTTTGGAAATTAGTACTTAATCAAAACTTTTAAGAGGACAGCCTACTCTTTCTCCATACAAACGTAGTCGACTGTTTCCTCCCTGGATAAAGACATTAGAGCAAATAATATGTTTATGCTATAAAACTTATATCTGCCATAACCGTGCCCCTACGTTTTGTTTTTTTTTCTTTTCTAATTAGAATAGAAATGAAATTCAGAAAAAATACAATATCAAAAAAATTAAAACGTAGACACATGGTTGATATAGGACTTATGGCATAAACATATTTTTTCTAATATCTTTATCCAGGGAGGAAACAGTCGACTACATTTGTAAAGTTTGTATGGAGAAAGAAGTAGGTAGACTGTCCCCTTAATACATACTTCATTTGATAGGTTTCAATTTCTTGAAACATATACATACATACACCCTTACTTATAAACGATAACTAAGTTTATGTAACGTTTGTCTCTGTCTGTTAACTTCGAAACTTCATGTCACAGTAAAAGACAAACGTTACATAAACTTAGTCATCGTTTATAAGTAGGGGGAATAATTAACATAAATAAATAAATTTTGCACGACGTTACACACAGCGCAAATTAACCCAAACTAGACAACGGATATACTACATATTATATATTTTTTTGTAAATACATACATATGATACATAGAAAACACCCCGACAAGAACCAAATATTTATTACAAGCATTAATACTTGCACCCGGTGGGAATCGAACCCGCAACCTTTGCATTGCAACCCACAGAGGCCGTCAAATATTAGCTGCTGGACCCGAAATAACAAAAAAAAACGTGTGGCACTCGGGGGCTGCCGCGGTAAAGCTATTGCATAGCATTTTTTATCAACTTATGCAATTATAATTATTTATTATTTTGTACCATGTTGCCATGGTAGGGGGTAAGGTTTTATTTTCGTTACGGAATTTCTTGATTCGGTGGCCGCGCTTAAAGCCCGCGATAAAAGCTATGCAATAGCTTAAAAGCCAAATGCGGCGAAAACTGACTTATAAATCAAAGCACAGCCCAAACCGCTGATAGTACAGAGCTGAAATTTAGACAGTATATTCTCTAAACAATGTAGGCATCCTATAAAAAAGGATTTTTGTAAATTCCCACGGGATCTGGTCTTACGCGGGTACAACCTCGGCCTAGCTAGTCTAACACTATGACTGCGCCGGTATCGCCCTCGGCCGGAGGTCAGCTGGCGTAAAAAGCCAAATGCGGCGAAAACTGACTTATAGATAAATGCACAGCCCAAACCGCTGAGAGTACAGAGCTGAAATTTAGACAGTATGTTCTTTATATAATGTAGGCAATATATAAGAAAGGATTTTTAAAAAATCCTACAGGATCGGGTCTAACGCGGGTACAACCTCGGCCTAGCTAGTCTAACACTATGACTGCGCCGGTATCGCCCTCGGCCGTAGGTCAGCTGGCGTGGTAGAGGCCCGCTAAAGCATCTTGCAGAGCGCGCAAGCAGGGCAGTGTTGACGTGTAACCCCCAGCTTTTTCTGTGTCGTTTTCTGACCTGAAATGTTTAAATACATTCTGTGAATATCACACTATTCAAAATGCAGCGTAATTGGCCGTTTTTTAACCGACTTCCAAAAACGGGCAGAAGTTCTCATATCGTCACTTTTTTTTTTTAGGTTTAGGAAAATTATTTTCAAGGAAAATAGCATTCAAAAATTTTCACTTGCGGCGAGGCTTGAACTCGCGTCTTGAAGCCCGACCACTTGATCACCTACAGGAGCGGGGGGCGCGCTACCCAAATCGATTTTCTAATCACTAGGAGACACCATATCGGCAACGTGGCCAACTGCAAAGTCATACCCGGTGAGAGTCTCACTGCCCAACACCGTATCCTTGTCATGGATCTCTGTGTAAAAATCAAAGACAAACGACCGGAACCATGTCAGCGCCGAATCAGATGGTGGATGCTTGATGAAGTCAAGTCCCAGATGCTCGCCTCAGCAATCGGCGACAAATGTGCCAATGCTGAAGGCGAATCAGGCGGTGCAGGAACACGGGACCGGATTCAGGTGTCTATCCCTGATTCGGCGCGGTCGGTCCTCGGTATGTCTAAGGGAGGACGCAAGTGTGACAAGGAAACTTGGTGGTGGAACGACACAGTCCAGAGGGAGACTAGAGTGAAGAAAGCCCTCTTTAAAAAGTGGCAAGCGTCCAACTCTCCTGAAGATCGCGGCGCGTACAGGTCTGCCAAACGTGCCACAAAGAGAGCAGTAGCCAGAGCCAGACGGGACCACTTACAGCCACTGTACGATAAGTTGGAAACGTCTGAGGGGCAGAAGCTTATTTATAAGTTGGCTCGTTATAGGATCAAAGCGGCACAGGATATATCCAAGTGCCGCTGTGTAAAAGATCCTAATGGTAACCTGCTATGCGAGGACCTCGCGGTGAAGGAGAGGTGGCGCTCTTATTTCCACGAGCTGCTCAATAAGCAGTATAAAGAGGTGCAGCCACCGGAACTCCCTCCTAATCTAGGACTTGTGCCACTGATTACGCCTGAGGAGGTGCGCAAGGCTCTTCGCTGCATGAAGAATCGGAAAGCTGTCGGCGCCGATGAAGTCCCCATCGAAGTATGGAAGGCTATGGGTTCTAGTGGTGTGGGCATCTTAACGAACCTTTTTAACCGCATACTCGAGACCGGCAGAATCCCCGCCCAATGGAGACTGAGTGTTATCACTCCAGTGTTCAAGGGCAAGGGATCTGTGCAGGAGTGTGGAAGTTATCGTGGTATAAAGGTCATGTCCCACACCATGAAGCTCTACGAGCGTATAGTTGACTCTCGGATCCGGCAGGAGTGCACTGTCTCGGAGGGCCAGTATGGTTTCCGCCCCGGTCATGGTACCATGGACCCTGTTTTCGCCCTAAGGATCGTTATGGAGAAATACAGAACGAAGAATACGCCTCTGCATTTTCTGTTCCTGGACTTGCAGAAGGCCTTCGACTGTGTTCCTCGCGTGATGATCTGGTGGGCGCTGCGTTCCAAAGTGGTGCCTGAAACTTATATTGAAACCATCCGAGACATGTACCGAAATTCCGATTCAGTGGTGCGAACTGCTGTTGGTGACACTAAATCTTTCCCCATTACAGTCGGAGTCCACCAAGGATCCGTCCTAAGTCCGTTTCTGTTTAGCGTAATACTGGACGCACTGTCCGTAGTCATCCGAGACGCACACGAGCAACCCCCGTGGATGCTCATGTATGCTGATGATATTGCGCTAGCGGACTCGGATAAGGGACGGCTTGGAAGGCATGTAAATGCTTGGAAAGAGTCACTTGAGAACGGCGGTTTGCAACTCAACGTAGCGAAGACCGAATACTTGGCTAGCAAACCACAGATTCCACACCTGTCTGCGTAGACGGTCACATGGTCGAGCGGACAGACCAGTTTAAGTACTTGGGATCTGTGCTTTACGAGTCCGGCGACATCGATTGTGACGTCAAGTCCCACATTTCGGCAGCTTGGGCCAAGTGGCGAGAGGTAACTGGTGTCATCTGTGACCCGAAAATGCCGGTTAAACTGAAGGGACAGGTCTATAAAACGATCATTAGACCTGTCCTTTTGTATGGTAGTGAGGCGTGGCCATTGCTTGAGCGACATAAGCAGGAGCTGCGTGACGCGAAAAGACCGCGTCAGAAACTCCCGCATCAGGGGCAGCCTTCATGTCCGAGACATTGCAGACAAACTGCAAGAATGTCGCTTACGGTGGTACGGCCACGTTCTACGAAAACCGGCTAGTTACGTGGGAAACAAATGTCTTACCATGGCGCTTCCGCCCGGCCGCGGCAGATTGGGAAGACCCAAGAAGTGCTGGCTTGACGTTGTAAGATCGGATATGCGTGCAAATGGCCTCACTACACGGGATGCCGAAGATCGTGCGAAGTGGAGACGTAAAAGAAGGAAAGCGGACCCCGGGCTCTCGAGAGAGATGCAACCGGGAACAACGCTCGGATGATGATGATGATGACTGGATTGACTCGAAACTGTTATACCCTACGACCCCACAGCAATATCTGTGTTAAATTTAAAATTTGTAGGTCTAGGTCAAGTGTAGGTTTGTAGGTCAAGCGGTTTAGTAGTTGCATACAAACGTTTTCCCCCATTTCCCCCCCTTATGGGTGGAATTTCGGAAAACCCTTTCCTAATGGATGCCTACGCTTCACAAAGAACATACATACTGCGTTGATATATAGGTCAGTCAGGACATTAAATTTTATATACATACTAGCTGCGTCCCGAGGTCTCACCCGCGTAAGTCCCGATCCCGTGGGAATATCGAGATCAAAAGCCTTCCTCAATAAATGGACTATCCAATACTGAAAAAAATTTTGAAATCGGACCAGCGGTTCTAGAGATTAGCGCGTTCAAACAAACAAACTCTTCCGCTTTATAATATTAGTATAGACTAGCAGCTCCCCGCGGTTTCACCCGCATAAGTCCCGATCCCTTGGGAATATAGGGATCAAAAGTAGCCTATAGCCTTCCTCAATAAATGGACTATCCAACACCGAAAGAATTTTTAAAATCGGACCAGTGTTATTTGTAGTTATTATAGTTATTTGTTATGCAAGGCTGCAAAGTTGGTTTTTGCAGCGAGTACTTGTATTGAAACCTGAGCTAGCGAAGCATTCTAGGATTGAACCACGAGCACAAGCGAGTGGTTCAAATATAGAATGCTGAGCGTCGCAAAGGTTTCAAAGGTACGAGATGCAAAAAACTTTGCTGCCGAGTGAAACACACAATTTTCACCTCACTACAGCGAGGAAAACGCTAGGTGCATTTTTCCAGTAGAAAACTCAATTCGGCATTATATACCGCTTATTGTACCGTAAATAATAAAAATAAGCAAAAATCTCTAAATTGAATAATTCATGAAAAAACCTGCTTGATAATAGTGATAACTGATAACAAACAATAAATACTACATTGGCAATGTGCAACAATACTTCGTGGTTCGATGCCATGAACAAAAAAAAAAGAAATGAGGTTCCGGTTAGCGCATTTTCAAAGGACTTGCTCTATTTATAAGTATCGAGAAGACACATTTGAATTTTAAAATCTCTTTCCACGCTAGGGTGCAAAATGCGATTTTGCACGCAGAAATCAGCGTGCAAAACGATCCTTTCCGAGGTTGTGAGGTGAAAAAAAACAAACAAACTCTTCCGCTTTATAATAGTAAATAGATAGAAATTCATTCAGTAGATGCAGAGATTACTCATTTGAAGAAAAAATCTCTTCTCTTAAGACTAGATGGCGCCACACGTTAAATTAAAACGCGATAACGATGCGTTTTATGATTCTACTAAAGGATTCATGTGAGACTATTTTTCTAATTTTCTAATTTTTCGACGAATTGAATTTTTGGCTCTCTTCAACTATTATTTGAAGGGATATATTATGAGTTTATATGTCGTAGTAGGATAATTTGATAAATAGTATTTTCGCGGAAATCCAAGGGCTTTCATATAACACTGATAATTATTTAATAATTGTTGGCTGTTTAGAACTAAGAGCACGGATTGGTCGATCGGAACACCCAAAACACCATCTTCTCTGATTGGTTGGTGACTTGACGTCTCTTTGTGTTAATAAAGCCAGTGAAACAAAACGGAGCACCCCAACTAATATGGGTTAAGTTAATGTTAGAACATGATTGCATGCAGCTGATGTATTTCTGTAGCTGTTATATTGACAAACATAATAAAAACAAATTTTTAAAGGGGGCTCTCATGCAACAAACGTAATTTGCATAAAAACGCAACGATTCCGCTATGTATTTTTACCACTAGCGGCATCTAGTGAAGGAGTAATAGACTGGCGCCAGTGGTTTTTTTTTTAATACCTAAATTAAAAAAGTTCAAGAAATGCATACCTTTGGTATCAATATAGGTGCTATTTCTTCCTGTTTGCTAGCAATATTCTGTGCAAATGTATTAAGAATATCCTTGGCATCACCTTCAGCAAACATCAGCTCATCAATCAGAGCCTCTTTCTCTCTTAAATTCTGTTTCTTGGCTTCCTGCTCGAGTCGAACAATTTCCGAACGACGGAGCTCTTCCATTTATTTCTCTATTTCTATTATCTCTTCGAGTTCCAGTTCTTCTCGGCCTGTAAATTATAAAGGTGTAACGGTGAACTTACGTTTCGGCACCTCCATTGGATGTTAACTTGTTAAGGGGAAAGTCTACCTACTTTTCTCTATACAAACTTTACTAGCGCTGGAAATCAGAAGAGAAGCACTAATGGGGACAGTGGGAATAATGGGGCTGATGAGAAGGTGGAACTGTTCCCTAAAAGTCGAGTTCATTTAGCCCAAAAAAAATAGTAATTTAAGAGCTTATCAAGACTAATTAGGCCCCATTCATACTAAACTTTCCGAAGCTAGCATTTTTAATGAAATTACGCTTTTGTTTTTTTTTTATCCCGCTGCGCGACGCAACCAAACGTTTAAGTTACTATGTGCTGTGACTACTGGAATTGTTTTATTTTCTTTCAGTTTTAATTTAGGTTAATTTTTACATGTCACTTCTTTTATTATTGAGATTGCTTCAGAACAATCCTTAATCTCCTAATCTGCTCTCCTCTCCGAGCCGGTCTGTGTGAACGGACACTAACTCACATTATTTGCAGTTATAGTCTAGGTATTTAATATTGTTTTTTTTTCACAATGGGGTACCACACGCAAAGCTGTAAGCAGATGGCGCTGGTGTCGGATAATCTTTTTTTTTTGATGATGGTCCCCCACCAATGAAAACGCCGAGTTTTTTTTTTCTTTCGGTCTGAGACCGGTTTGGCCAATTTGGCGCCGAGAGTTGTAAAAATCATCTGTTTGACAGTTCTTAATTCAAACCTAAGATTAGTCGACCAACGCCCTCTGCCGGGATAAAGGTTAGTGTTCCTCCTCATTGTGTGACAACGGAAGTCTTTATAGACAATTTTGTCTCCGTTGTCACAGTATGTCCATAGTGTGCGGTCAGCCTAATTGTATTGGTGTCTTAAAAATATGATTTTTAAATGCTTGAAAGCGATGTTTTTAAAATAGTGTTTGTTTATAGAATTGACATTGTACGCGTAAACTATCTAATAGATGTATGATTATGATTAAAATTGTTACATGGATGGAACAACATGGTTTTATTTATGACTAGCTTCACCACGCTGTTTCTCTCGTTTTAGGTTTGATTATGAGGGAAATTCGAGATATATGAAGGACCTACTTTTGATTAGGTACTAAAAGGTACCTTTTTTGCACAATCACGGGACTCTCGGAGGAAAACGGCGTATAAGGAGTAGGCCTAAGGCTAAGGAGTAGGTATCCACTAAAACTCCACTGGTTCCTCACTCGCCTTGATCTGTGGCATTACGGGTATTGCGAGTCTTCCGCGGTATATTTTTGACTCAACTTAATGTTCTTTTACTTACTAATAAATTTAGTATTTTTTTTTTGTCTGAAAAATGTTGTTAAGATTTAGAGTGATTAACTAGTAAATACCTAAGAAGGTTCTTTTAATAAAGCGCTCGCGAGGTTTACTGTTAATAAACCCGTAAAAATATCAGGAAAATAACCGAACTATTATATTAAGCTACCCTTAAAAATAATTTAAAAAAAACAAATAGATTTCTCCAGTTTATTCACCAATTATCTATCACAAATACAACAAAAACAGTATTTACATCAACACTAAAGCAGAGTACAAACCAAACGAGCGAAGGCCAACAAACGGCCTCAAACAAACTGGCAGAAAGGCAGACAACGGATTTAACTACATCATCATCATCTCGATGTTCCCGGTTGCATCCCTCTCCATCTTCCCGGTTACATCCCTATAAATGTTCCAGGTTGCTGCTTCTCAATATTCCCGGTTGCATCCCTCTCGATGTTTTCGGTTGTATCCCCTCGATGTTTCCGGTTGCATCCCTCTCGGTGTTTCCTTTGCATCCTTCTCAGTGTTCCCGGTTGCATCACTGTCAATATTCTCGGTTGCATCCCTCTCAATATTCCCGGTTTCATCCCCTCGATGTTTCTAATTGATATTCGTTAACCATCTCTGGCTATCGCACATTCGGTCTGTACCCAACTTTAGCAACATTACATGCTATTATATACACAATATCATTTAATAAGTAATTTAAAATTAACGTTGTATTCCGTGTTCATATCAAAAACTAATACCAAAGGCATTGGTTTATTGTCGTTATCAATTTTCTATTCCCAACGCATACCAAATTTTAAATAGTTAAATGAAAATACACCAATGTATTTTTGTTTAAGAAAAAATTATGTGTGCAATTAACATCGCTCCTACGGTGAAGGAAAACATCGTGAGGAAACCTACGGCTGAAGTCAAAAAGGCCCAGATATGGGGTTAGTTGCGGAAACACACAGTAAAAGTAAGTAAACAAATACCTTTGGTATTAGTTTTGTGGTATAAGAAAGGAATAGACCAAATTAACAAAACAAACCACAATAAATAAATAAATGAATTCTCCCTTCCTTTGGAAATTAGTACTTAATCAAAACTTTTAAGAGGACAGCCTACTCTTTCTCCATACAAACGTAGTCGACTGTTTCCTCCCTGGATAAAGACATTAGAGCAAATATGTTTATGCTATAAAACTTATATCTGCCATGCCTCTACGTTTTGTTTTTTTTTTTTTTCATTTTCTAACTAGAATTTTATTTCATTCTGAAAAATTTAATAATGAAAAACTTGAGAGGTGCCAAGGGACACCCGGATGGAACGAAGTTCCTTTCTATGAGAGAGAGAGAGAGAGACAGACAGAGAAACACGTGCACGCCGCACGGCTTAAAACTATAGCAATATTTTGAAATCGGACCAGCGGTTCTAGAGATTAGCGCGTTCAAACAAACAAACTCTTCCGCTTTATAATATTAGTATAGACTAGCAGCTCCCCGCGGTTTCACCCGCATAAGTCCCGATCCCTTGGGAATATAGGGATCAAAAGTAGCCTATAGCCTTCCTCAATAAATGGACTATCCAACACCGAAAGAATTTTTAAAATCGGACCAGTGTTATTTGTAGTTATTATAGTTATTTGTTATGGAAGGCTGCAAAGTTGGTTTTTGCAGCGAGTACTTGTATTGAAACCTGAGCTAGCGAAGCATTCTAGGATTGAACCACGAGCACAAGCGAGTGGTTCAAATATAGAATGCTGAGCGTCGCAAAGGTTTCAAAGGTACGAGATGCAAAAAACTTTGCTGCCGAGTGAAACACACAATTTTCACCTCACTACAGCGAGGAAAACGCTAGGTGCATTTTTCCAGTAGAAAACTCAATTCGGCATTATATACCGCTTATTGTACCGTAAATAATAAAAATAAGCAAACAATCTCTAAATTGAATAATTCATGAAAAAACCTGCTTGATAATAGTGATAACTGTTATCAAACAATAAATACTACATTGGCAATGTGCAACAATACTTCGTGGTTCGATGCCATGAACAAAAAAAAAAGAAATGAGGTTCCGGTTAGCGCATTTTCAAAGGACTTGCTCTATTTATAAGTATCGAGAAGACACATTTGAATTTTAAAATCTCTTTCCACGCTAGGGTGCAAAATGCGATTTTGCACGCAGAAATCAGCGTGCAAAACGATCCTTTCCGAGGTTGTGAGGTGAAAAAAAACAAACAAACTCTTCCGCTTTATAATAGTAAATAGATAGAAATTCATTCAGTAGATGCAGAGATTACTCATTTGAAGAAAAAATCTCTTCTCTTAAGACTAGATGGCGCCACACGTTAAATTAAAACGCGATAACGATGCGTTTTATGATTCTACTAAAGGATTCATGTGAGACTATTTTTCTAATTTACTAATTTTTCGACGAATTGAATTTTTGGCTCTCTTCAACTATTATTTGAAGGGATATATTATGAGTTTATATGTCGTAGTAGGATAATTTTATAAATAGTATTTTCGCGGAAATCCAAGGGCTTTCATACAACACTGATAATTATTTAATAATTGTTGGCTGTTTATAACTAAGAGCACGGATTGGTCGATCGGAACACCCAAAACACCATCTTCTCTGATTGGTTGGTGACTTGACGTCTCTTTGTGTTAATAAAGCCAGTGAAACAAAACGGAGCACCCCAACTAATATGGGTTAAGTTAATGTTAGAACATGATTGCATGCAGCTAATGTATTTCTGTAGCTGATATATTGACAAACATAATAAAAACAAATTTTTAAAGGGGGCTCTCATGCAACAAACGTAATTTGCATAAAAACGCAACGATTCCGCTATGTATTTTTACCACTAGCGGCATCTAGTGAAGGAGTAATAGACTGGCGCCAGTGGTTTTTTTTTTAATACCTAAATTAAAAAAGTTCAAGAAATGCATACCTTTGGTAACAATATAGGTGCTATTTCTTCCTGTTTGCTAGCAATATTCTGTGCAAATGTATTAAGAATATCCTTGGCATCACCTTCGGCAAACATCAGCTCATCAATCAGAGCCTCTTTCTCTCTTATCTTCTGTTTCTTGGCTTCCTGCTCGAGTCGAACAATTTCCGAACGACGGAGCTCTTCCATTTGTTTCTCTATTTCTAATATCTCTTCGAGTTCCAGTTCTTCTCGGCCTGTAAATTATAAAGGTGTAACGGTGAACTTACGTTTCGGCACCTCCATTGGATGTTAACTTGTTAAGGGGAAAGTCTACCTACTTTTCTCTATACAAACTTTACTAGCGCTGGAAATCAGAAGATAAGCACTAATGGGGACAGTGGGAATGATGGGGCTGATGAGAAGGTGGAACTGTTCCCTAAAAGTCGAGATCATTTAGCCCAAAAAAAATAATAATTTAAGAGCTTATCAAGACTAATTAGGCCCCATTCATACTAAACTTTCCGAAGCCAGCCTTTTTAATAAAATTACGCTTTTGTTTTTTTTTTATCCGGCTGCGCGACGCAATCAAACGTTTAAGTTACTATGTGCTGTGACTACTGGAATTGTTTTATTTTCTTTCAGTTTTAATTTAGGTTAATTTTTACATGTCACTTCTTTTATTATTGAGATTGCTTCAGAACAATCCTTAATCTCCTAATCTGCTCTCCTCTCCGAGCCGGTCTGTGTGAACGGACACTAACTCACATTATTTGCAGTTATAGTCTAGGTATTTAATATTAGTTTTTTTTTCACAATGGGGTACCACACGCAAAGCTGTAAGCAGATGGCGCTGGTGTCGGATAATCTTTTTTTTTTTGATGATGGTCCCCCACCAATGAAAACGCCGAGTTTTTTTTTTCCTTTCGGTCTGAGACCGGTTTGGCCAATTTGGCGCCGAGAGTTGTAAAAATCATCTGTTTGACAGTTCTTAATTCAAACCTAAGATCATTGACTAACGCCCTCTGCCGGGATAAAGGTTAGTGTTCCTCCTCATTGTGTGACAACGGAAGTCTTTATAGACAATTTTGTCTCCGTTGTCACAGTATGTCCATAGTGTGCGGTCAGCCTAATTGTATTGGTGTCTTAAAAATATGATTTTTAAATGCTTGAAAGCGATGTTTTTAAAATAGTGTTTGTTTATAGAATTGACATTGTACGCGTAAACTATATAGTAGAAGTATAATTATGATTAATATTGTTACATGGATGGAACAACATGGTTTTATTTATGACTAGCTTCACCACGCTGTTTTTCTCGTTTTAGGCTTGTTAATGAGGGAAATTCGAGATATATGTAGTACTTACCTACTTTTGATTAGGTACCTTTTTTGCACAATTTAAGGAGTAGATATTCACTAAAAGTCCACTGGTTCCTCACTCGCCTTGATCTGTGGCATTACGGGCATTGCGAGTCTTCCGCGGTATATTTTTGATTAACTTAATGTTCTTTTACTTATTTATTACCTACTTACTCAATTTTTAGTCTCAAAAATGTTGTTAAGATTTAGGGTGTCTAACTAGTAAATACCTAAGAAGGTTCTTTAATAAAGCGCTCGCGAGGTTTACTGTTAATAAACCCGTAAAAATATCAGGAAAATAGCCTAATATTATATTAAGCTACCATCAACCCCTACTTGCTACCTGCCTCGCGTCTTGACCGAAGACTTCTGGCCGAACGGCGCGGCGTGGTGTTCCGTCGCTTCCGCGGACTAATACCACAGGGTGGCACTAAGACTGTATAGTGTAGTGTTATTGCTCTTTTTATAAAATATGTATGTTAGTTTATAAGGTATGTATCTATGGGCCTTAGTAGCCTGAAATAAATGATTTATTATTATTATTATTATTAAAAATAATAAATAAAAACAAATAGATTTCTCCAGTTTATTCACCAATTATCTATTACAAATACAACAAAAACCAGAACAAAAACACTATTTACATCAACACTAAAGCAGAGTACAGACCAAACGGGCGAAGGCTAACAAACGGCCTCAAACAAACTGGCAGAAAGGCAGACAACGGATTTAACTACATCATCATCATCTCGATGTTCCCGGTTGCATCCCTCTCCATCTTCCCGGTTACATCCCTATAAATGTTCCAGGTTGCTGCTTCTCAATATTCCCGGTTGCATCCCTCTCGATGTTTTCGGTTGTACCCCCCTCGATGTTTCCGGTTGCATCCCTCTCGGTGTTTCCTTTGCATCCTTCTCAGTGTTCCCGGTTGCATCACTGTCAATATTCTCGGTTGCATCCCTCTCAATATTCCCGGTTTCATCCCCTCGATGTTCCTAATTGATATTCGTTAACCATCTCTGGCTATCGCACATTCGGTCTGTACCCAACTTTAGATAACATTACATGCTATTATATACACAATATCATTTAATAAGTAATTTAAAATTAACGTTGTATTCCGTGTTCATACCAAAGACTAATACCAAAGGTATTGGTTTATTGTCGTAATCAATTTTCTATTCCCAACAAATACCAAATTTTAAATAGTTGAATGCAATACACCAATGTATTGCGCGGTGCGCAACACACAGTAAAAGTAAGTAAACAAATACCTTTAGTATTAGTTTTGTGGTATAAGAAGGGAATAGACCAAATTAACTGTTTTGGTAGTTTTGTGGTATAAGAAAGGAATAGACCAAAATAACAAAACAAACCATTATAATTAATAAATAAATGAATTCTCCCTTCCTTTGGAAATTAGTACTTAATCAAAACTTTTAAGAGGACAGCCTACTCTTTCTCCATACAAACGTAGTCGACTGTTTCCTCCCTGGATAAAGACATTAGAGCAAATAATATGTTTATGCTATAAAACTTATATCTGCCATAACCGTGCCCCTACGTTTTGTTTTTTTTTTCTTTTTCTAATTAGAATAGAAATGAAATTCAGAAAAATTACAATATGAAAAAAATTAAAACGTAGACACATGGTTGATATAGGACTTATGGCATAAACATATTTTTTCTAATATCTTTATCCAGGGAGGAAACAGTCGACTACATTTGTAAAGTTTGTATGGAGAAAGAAGTATAGTCTGTCCCCTTAATACATACTTCATTTGATAGGTTTCAATTTCTTGAAACCTATACATACATACACCCTTACTTATAAACGATAACTAAGTTTATGTAACGTTTGTCTCTGTCTGTTAACTTCGAAACTTCATGTCACAGTAAAAGACAAACGTTACATAAACTTAGTCATCGTTTATAAGTAGGGGGAATAATTAACATAAATAAATAAATTTTGCACGACGTTACACACAGCGCAAATTAACCCAAACTAGACAACGGATATACTACATATTTTATATTTTTTTGTAAATACATACATATGATACATAGAAAACACCCCGACAAGAACCAAATATTTATTACAAGCATTAATACTTGCACCCGGTGGGAATCGAACCCGCAACCTTTGCATTGCAACCCACAGAGGCCGTCAAATATTAGCTGCTGGACCCGAAATAACAAAAAAAAACGTGTGGCACTCGGGGGCTGCCGCGGTAAAGCTATTGCATAGCATTTTTTATCAACTTATGCAATTATAATTATTTATTATTTTGTACCATGTTGCCATGTTAGGGGTGTAAGGTTTTATTTTCGTTACGGAATTTCTTGATTCGGTGGCCGCGCTTAAAGCCCGCGATAAAAGCTATGCAATAGCTTAAAAGGCAAATGCACAGCCCAAACCGCTGAGAGTACAGAGCTGAAATTTAGACAGTATGTTCTTTATATAATGTAGGCAATATATAAGAAAGAATTTTTAAAAAATCCCACAGGATCGGGACTAACGCGGGTACAACCTCGGCCTAGCTAGTCTAACACTATGACTGCGCCGGTATCGCCCTCGGCCGGAGGTCAGCTGGCGTGGTAGAGGCCCGCTAAAGCATCTTGCAGAGCGCGCAAGCAGGGCAGTGTTGACGTGTAACCCCCAGCTTTTTCTGTGTCGTTTTCTGACCTGAAATATTTAAATACATTCTGTGAATATCACACTATTCAAAATGCAGCGAAATTGGACGTATTTTTACCCGACTGCGCGACGCAAAGAAGGGTTATGTGTTTATTAGTTCATGTTTGTTTCTATGTGGCGCTCCAGAGGCCAAACGGATAACCGATTTTGATGATTCGCACGTCAATCGATTCGTCTTTTTATTATTTAAGACCGTTTTAAATCGTTTTGTGTTAAGAAATATTCATTGACATGAAAAGGTGTAGATGTAATCGCTAATACGCCCTTAAAATGTCAGTAGGATTAGTCAGTAGGAAATACCTTTAATTTATTTCGTAATTAGTTTCCTATTGCTCTACCACCTTACTTAAAAACGATGACTGATTTTTTTTGTAATATTTGTTTCAGTCTGTTAACTTTGTAACTTCATGTCACAGTAAAAGACAAACGATATATTTCCACCTTCAATTTTCCAAAATAAAAGGACACAAACCTGACATGATGTAAGTAGCCGTTATTAGCAATATCCTGAATGTTCGGTGGATCCGGACCAACCCTGTCTGGAACTATTGGAGCCTCGTATCTGTACAGAGGCCCCTCTTCCACCAACGGGATAGTATCTTGGAAGCTTCGGGTAAATTTCACACCCGTAGAGAATTGGGTCACCTGGAATATTTAGATTGCAGTATGAAGATTTTTCTTCTGTTTTTGCGATGGTGGATGGAAATTAAAATCATTTTTTTGGTTTTAATCAGGATCATCATTCAGGATATCAGAGATATGACATTGGCCGCCGTCGGATTTCATGACTTACTGGATTGACTCGGAAACTGTTATACCCTATGACCCCACAGCAATATGTGTTAAATTTAAAATTTGTAGGTCTAGGTCAAGTGTAGGTTTGTAGGTCAAGTGGTTTAGTAGTTGCATACAAACGTTTTTCCCCCATTCCCCCCCCCCCCCTTATGGGTGGAATTTCGGAAAACCCTTTCCTAATGGATGCCTACGCTTTACAAAGAACATACATACTGCGTTTATATATAGGTCAGTCAGGACATTAAATTTTATATACATACTAGCTGCGTCCAGCGGTCTCACCCGCGTAAGTCCCGATCCCGTGGGAATATTGAGATCAAAAGTAGTCTATAGCCTTCCTCAATAAATGGACTATCCAACACTGAAAGAATTTTTGAAATCGGACCAGAGATTCCAGTTCCAGAGATTAGCGCGTTCAAACAAACAAACAAACTCTTCCGTTTTATAATAATAGAATAGAAGATAGAAAAAGATATAGAAGATGATAAAAAGATGATTGCATTACGTTGCACATAGCGCCAGCATACCTCAGACTTAGCAACAAATATACTACTTAATAATAATAATTCATTATTAAGTTTATCAACACTGATTCAGTAGATTATAGAGATTATACTCATTTGAAGAAAAAAGACACGCCTCTGTAAGACTAGATGGCGCCACAAGTTAAATTAAAACGCGATATCGATGCGTTTTATGATTGTACCATAGGATTTATGTGAGACTATTTTATTTACCTATAATTTTTCTTGAAATTGAATTTTTGGCTCTCTTCAACTATTATTTGAAGGGATATATTATGGGTTTATATTATATTATAACTAGCTGACCCGGCGAACGTTGTTTTGCCTTATAAATTATAGATAGTAGCAGATTCTCAGACCTACTGAATGCGCATGTGGAGTTTGGTGGAGATTGGTGAAGCCGTTTCGGAGGAGTACGGTAACTAACACTGTGACATGGAAATTTTATATATTAGATTATAATATGTTGTAGGATAATTTGAAAAACTTAGATTTTCGCGAAAATCCTAGAGATTTCTAAAAACATGGATAATTAGATAATAATTGTTGGCTGTTATGAACACCCAAAACACCATCTTCTCTGATTGGTTGGTGACTTGACGTCTGTTTGTGTTTGTGAAGCCAGTGAAATAAAACGGAATACCCCGTAACGTACTAGTATGGGTTAAGTTAGTGTTAGAACATGATTACATGCAGCTGATGTATTTCTGTAGCCGCTGTATTAACAAACATACTAAAAACCAAAATAAAAGTTTCAAGTTTCAAGTTCTTTATTGCTTAATCATGAGTAGTACAAAGATGGTTTTACAGATACACAGTAGATTCATCATGACACCCGTTTGGGCTTGGCAATGCGTTTATATAAATCAAAAAATACAAAAATTGTTGACATTATTCATTCGATTTTTATTCCTTGAACGTGCAGCAGATCAATCAATTTATTATCTTCAACTGAATATGCTTTTCATTTCATTTTCATTAGTAGTCTTTGTGTTAATTTTTTAGGAGTTAAACAAAAATATTCATGCAGCTGTAGTATAACAATTGTCCATGTTGTGCCAAAATACTAAACGAAAAATTGTAATCCTATCTCTATGTCAAGAAAATTAGCGTGACAAATTATTATATACCTACGTTATGTCAAAATATTAAAATGCAAAATAATATGTCAAAATTATTAAAATGAAATTGTAGTAAAATGTCAATAAATATATTAAAATTAAAACTAAATTAGTCCATAAAATGATAAAAACAAAAAGTATAACCCATAGATAAACCTATATAAAGAAATATTAAAACTGATTATAATTGTGGGTCATTATTATACTCATTTAGACTATAGTACCATTTTTTATAAAGCATGTTTTTAAGCTTATTAATAAATGTATTTGTATTTTGTTCATTTCGTATTTCATTAGGTAATCTGTTATACACATTTATTGCACTATTATATGGACTTTTACTGTACATTTCAACACGACAACTGTCAGGATTTTTTAAGGTGTTTTCGTATTTTTTCCGAGGGGCGTATAATCTATTAGGTTTTGCGTCATTGAAAATAGTAGGGTAATTTCTAATAAACTTACATAGTTCTAGTATATATATACATGTCACGGTTAATATTTTTAGTTCAGTAAAATGCGGTCTACATGAAACAGTATTATCTATATTTACCATAATGCGTATGAGCTTTTTCTGTTTAATGAGCACTTCTTCCACATCTGTGGCATTTCCCCATAAAATGATGCCGTAACTAAGCCACGAATGTGCGTAAGCGTAGTATGCAGATAGAGCGGTTTGTTTATTAGTACTGACTTTGAGCTCATAGAGAGCATAAGAAAATCTAGATAATTTGGATTTCAGACTTTCGATATGTGCCTTCCAATTTAGATTCGTATCTATTTGAATACCCAATAAGGTACATGTTTTTACTTTATCTAAATGTTCGTTTCCTATTTGTAGATTAAAGTTTAGGCTTCTTTTTTGGTAGGGCCGGAACTCTATCAATTTAGTTTTTGAGTAGTTAATTTTTAAGTTATGTGTTTCTAACCAGTCGACAACTGTTGCAAATGTTTGTTGTACTTTGTCTCTGAAGCCTTCAGAGTTTTCGTACTCAAATAGGAGAGACACGTCATCAGCGAATAGAACACAATGTGTGTTTATTATTTTAGGGAGCTGATTAATATAAACCAGGAATAATATACAACCCAAAACGCTTCCCTGGGGTATTGAGCTGTTCAAAATTTTTTGGTCTGATATGTAATTTTCTACTTTCCCAGTGTTTTTATCGTGAAAATCAACTTGCACATATTGGATTCTATTATTTAGGTATGATTTTAGCCATTCGTATGCTATACCTCTAATTCCCACATTCATTAATTTAGATAAAAGAATGTCAAATTAAAACAAATATTTAAGAGTAGCTCTCATCCAACAAACGTGATTTCCATAAAAACGCAACGATACCGCGATGTATTTTGACCACTAGTGGCATCTAGTGATGGAGTAATAGACTGGCGCCAGTGGTAATATTTTTTTTTTTTTTTTTTTTTGTGTTTTTATCATGCGATCAGTCCAGCGACTATGAGCAGATGCGTTGATTGTAGTTGGGCAGGTGTAGAGGGGCCCCTCAGCAGAAGCACCTCCATTATGCTGTGGAGTCATTGTAGACTGTCTAGTTGTATGATATGGCGTCTTTTAAGTCTGTTGACGCAGTCGGGGATGGACAACTGAACGGCGAGTTTGTTGGGATGACGTTTCAGTCTGGAATTGTATTTTTTAGACTGCTCCTTTATATCATCCTTCACAGTGGTCATATTCAGGTGGTCGTGGACTTCAGAATTTTTTATGAACCAGGGTGCATTTGATATTTGCTTCAATATACTGTTCTGTGTTCTCTGTATTTTGTTAATTTGTGAGTCGCACGCTGAGCCCCAAAGTTGTATGCCGTAAGACCATACTGGTTTAATCATTGTTTTGTATATCAACAACTTATTGTCGATAGACAGTTTAGAGTTCCTGCCAAGGAGCCAATCCAGGCTTTTGTATTTAATGTTGACCTCGTTTCGTTTCGCATTTATGTGGTTGCCCCACGTCAGTTTCCGATCCAGGTGCATACCGAGATACTTGACGCTGTCTGTTTGGGGAAGTTCACTGTCTCCAAGTTTCACCGGCGGGCATGTTGCGTGTCTCAGGGTGAACGTAACGTGGACAGATTTCGCTACGCTGGCTTTTATTCTCCACCGATCAAGCCATTTATTGATATCATCCAGGCTCTTTTGCAGGGTTTCTGAAGCTTTCTGTGGGCAATTATTGGAAGCTAGTATTGCAGTGTCGTCTGCATAAGTGGCAATTGTTGCATGTGGTGTTACAGGCAAATCAGCTGTGAAGATTGTGTACATCAATGGCCCAAGTACCGACCCTTGTGGCACACCAGCCCTTATGTCATAGAATTTGGAAGTTGCATCGTCTTCCCTAACCTGGAATATCCTATCAGAGAGGTAAGATTCCAGGATACCATAATAGGAGTGTGGTAAGAACATCTTGATTTTGTACAAAAGACCCTTATGCCAGACTCTGTCGAATGCCTGCTGGACATCAAGAAAGGCAGAAGAACAGTACTGTTTTGTTTCAAGCGCTGTTCTTATTTCGCGGCAGACTCTATGTACTTGTTCTGTTGTACCATGTTCCGAACGAAATCCAAATTGATGATCTGGGATTATAGACACTACCCTCAGAAGCCTTCGCAGCAATAGTTTTTCAAGCACTTTTGACGCAACTGGTAGTAAGCTGATAGGCCGATAGGAGGTAATTTCATTTGGAGGTTTTCCTGGTTTGTGGAACATTATTATTTGCGAAACTTTCCAAAGCACCGGGAAATAGCCTGTTCGTATTACTCCATTAAATAGGGTTGTTAAGAAAACGATAGCTTTTTTGGGAAGTTCTTTCAGAACTTTTTTGTCCATAAGGTCAAAGCCAGGTGCTTTTTTATCATCAAGATTTGCGATGATTTGTTTTACCTCTTTTGGAGTCACAGGACTTGGTGGCAGGTCCAGTTGGAAGACACTCTTCAATATATCGTCCAGGTCGCTCTCGTCTTGATTCACAGCAGGTTCGTTTGGTATAAATACTTTAGCTAGATGATCGGCAAAAGCGTTTGCTTTTTCTTCGTTGGAGCGTGCCCAATTTCCGTTGTCAACTCGAAGTGGGGGTTTATGTTGGAGCGGGCGGTTTTTACACACCTTCCAAAGGGAATAGTTCGTAGCTTTAGTTGCTGACAAGGACATTAATTTGGCTTCCTCTGCTGCATCTTTGGCTGTTTTTATAACCTGCTTCAGTTCTTGTGTGGCTTTGTTAAGGGCTTTTTTGTCATCAATATGACGGCTAGTATGCCAAACTCTACGCAGGCGGCGCTTTTCCAGGATCATTTGTCGAATTTCCAGAGGAACGGGACTGTGTCTGCGTGGATGTTGGACAAATTCCTGTGAGCAAGTCCAACATGCTTCCTGCACTGTCCTGGTAAACCTTGTTGCAGCACTGTCAATATCGTCTCGTGTCTTTCAGGCTATTTTGAGCTCAAGTTTGTGTTCAATGATGGTCCGAAATTCATCCCAGTCAGTTTTAAGATTATACATCCTTGGATTTTTAGTGTGGTAACAAAGTTTAGTTGCAATTGTGAGAATGACCGGAACATGGTTTGTTGAACTGTCCAAACAAGATTCTATTTCATAGGACGATCGGTTAAGTCCTTTCATTATAAAAAAGTCGAGAACATCTGGCAGTTTATTACGATCCGTAGGCCAGTGGGTGGGTTCGGCAGTAGATATTGTTGTAAGTTTGTGTAAGCCAGTGGTAATTTTTTAATTTATTTTTTAAATACATTAAAAAAGTTAAAAAAATACATACCTTCGGTAACAAGATAGGTGCTATTTCTTCCTGTTTACTAGCAATGTTCTGTGCAAATGTATTAAGAATATCCTTGGCATCACCTTCGGCAAACATCAGCTCATCAATCAGAGCCTCTTTCTCTCTTATCTTCTGCTTCTTGGCTTCCTGCTCGAGTCGAACAATTTCCGAACGACGGAGCTCTTCCATTTGCTTCTCTATTTCTAATATCTCTTCGAGTTCCAGTTCTTCTCGACCTGTAAATTATAAAGGTGTAATGGTGAATTTACGTTTCGGCACCTCCATTGGATGTTAAGAGGAAAGTCTACCTACTTTTCTCTATACAAACTTTACAAACATAGTAGACTGTTTCGGATAAATATAATAAAGACATTAGAAAAAAAATATTTATACCATAAAACCTATATCAGCCATGCATGACCCATGACCATGTCGACAAAACATAGGGGTATGGTCAATTCGTCATGCATGACAGATATGTCGGAGTTGGGACTGCTAAGCTTATCAAACTCCTTACTAAAAGAATCAAATCGCCAGTGTTCTTTGTGACACTGACAGAGTCTACAGCAGCAACGTGACTTGTTGGTTTCCAAGCAACGGAGATCATTCATCTGGGGACGGTCATGATGGTTTGTAGAAACTGTCTCGCGTTCCGTATTCTTACTATGTGAATAAATTGTTACCTACTATATGATTTGAACGATGATTATACCCAGTACCCCATCATAGTTGAATTTATTGAGCCGACATCTACCCAAGGACGACAACTAGGAGATATACAATAGCAAATACAGAAGAAAAGCACCCTCCTGACGACAGATATATGTGTTTTATGGCTTATACATATTTTATCCAGTCATCCAGTTTTATCGAGTGAGGAAACAGTCAACTACAAACATTGTAGGAGAACCTGTAGGTAGATTTTCCTCTTAACCACACAAGTTGTACCCCAAACAACAAATTTTTAAAATATGAATGTTTGGCTGAGTAAATATTTCAAGTAGATTAACTCAAACTTTTTTGGTGACCCTTTTGGAAACCCAAATATTTGAAGGAGCTCTAAAATGATTATTTATATATTAAGAGGAGTATATACGCCAACGACCTTGAAACTGAAAATCCCTGTCGGGCTCATCGAAAATTGTTGATTATTTCATGACGGAATGTCGTAGAACTTTTTTTTGTGCACAGATTGTAGGTGACATTGTTTCCTACATTTTGGTGTAGTTTTAAGACAAGAACCTCCTATTGGTGCAAAGCCTATCCAAATTTTAGACAAAAAATGTCTGATTTGGTTAAAATGTCGATAGGCTTCAATACGTTTCAACATATTTGTATGGAAACTGCACTAAAATATCGGAAACAATGTCGCCTACAATCTGTACACAAAAAAAAGTTCTACGACATTCCGTCATGAAATAATCAATAATTTTCGATGCGCCCCACATGGATTTTTAGTTTTTCAGAATAGGGCCCTTAATTTACTTTTCTTCTGCTTTGTAACATAGATTTTGGGGAGCCCTGGGGCTCCACTAAGCACACTTTTGAGTATGGCTGGCTTAGAGCATTAAAATTAAAGAATAGTGATTACTCTTACAAAACAGAATAGTGATTAGTCTTACCAAAAAGAATAGTGATGAGTCTTACCAATTTTAACTTTATTCTTCATAATTAACTCTTTATTATCTCTTTTATACTGTTCAATCTTCTTATTAGTGTTCACAATATCAATATTATTTGTTAAATTATAAATTATCGTTTCAATTTCTTCCAAATAGTCATTAAATTCACGGAGTGTAGAAAAGTCTTCCTCCTTCTTGTTGTAGTCTTTGAGAACACGTTTGCGGATATCTATTTCTTTTTCGACCATAGGGTCTTCGAACATTTGGACACGGAAATTGCTCCGGCGTAGTGGGACATTGCAATCGGGGCATGATCCTGAGCCTAGAAAGAGAATACAATTTTTAGTTTTATGTTCTTTAGTTTCTAAAAAATCATTTATTGTTCTAACTGTGTATGTTTGGGCTTAAATATAGTGAACAGTCTACTTGTTTCGATCATACAATAATCTAACTTCTTGTGAGTCGTGTGCCTTTCTGTTGAAAAATGAAATTTTATGGCCAGTAGAAATTGTACTGTACCTTTTAAGAATAGTAGATCGACGCAGCTTTCACATAATGCATGTCCACAAACGTTGACCATCAATTTCAATGATGGATTTCTGTATTTTGTTGTTTTACAACGTGGGCATGCTTGGTCATCCATGGTTTGCGATTTTTCTTACGAATATGGATATAAATTGGTTCTATTATCTGTGAAACATAAGTATGAAACGCATTACACAATAAATTGATTATAACCACTCTGTTTAAAATCTTTTGTAAAAAGAAACGAAAATAAATACATACGACAAGGAAAAAACAGCGCGGCCGCGGCGCGTCTTTGTTTTGTTTGTTTGTTGAATGAAAAAAAAAAAGTGGAGCAATCAGAAAAAAAATTAAGCAAACCAATGTTACTAGGACCATTAAATAGTTTACCTAAAATATAATAAAAATTTCATAAAAATAAACTATTATCTTGAAAATTGTTAAACATATAAAACAATGACTTAAGGTTTTATTTTTTCACAACAACAAAACGAAAAAAAGAAGGTACCTACTTAATTATGTAATAAGTGTATTAGATATAACAATGCAATGTTATTAGGACATTCATAAAGTATTTTCCCTTAAGTTTTGGGACACTATCCCAAGTTGGCAGCATCAATATCCAAAAAATTGACACTGACAACTTTGTAACTATCATTTTCGGCAATATTTATTCTCTATTACTAAAAAGTGACCAATCAAAAGAATGCTTTATATGATTGCTTCATCATTTTGACCAATAATATCAAAGCTTATAAACAATAAGCCAATGAACTTACTTAGTCTGTCATTAAAAAATATAAAATTAGAACGTGCTTTATTTGTTATGAAGTTAAAAAAATCTACCTTTTTTCGTTATTTCTTTTTGTTTTTCTCGTAAAATAGCTTTAGTTTTTGTTAAAAGTTCAATAAAATATGAATGTAGCTTTAAGGCAAGTCCTTACGAGGCAAACGTTTAGAATATGTGATCGATTTGCGTACAAAAACCAAATAAATACTCTACCTGTAACCTCACAATATCCTGGTAAACAAATTCGAAGTTATTGCGATGATCGTGGTGTGGAGACGAGGAAGTTGCCACAACTCATGGAATTTCCGGCGGTCGTGTGGCCTTCGTTTATTAAATTCATCAAAAATTGGATGTTTGCAAATTTAATAATCAGACCTTATTTTGATCATGAATTCAACTTGACCGAGTTCATTGAAGCGTCTAAACATGCAGTGCAGGTTCGTAATTTATCTACTATCTGCTGTTCAAACTGTGTAGTTCTAAGTCGCGTAGCATTTTAAAATAAATCTTTATTTCAGAGGACAGTCTACCTACTCTTTTCTCCATACAAACTTTACAAACGTAGTTGACTGTTTCCTCCCTGGATAAAGATATTAGAAAATATGTGTTTATGCCATAAGTCCTAATTTTTGGAAATTTATTACCTACTATTCTAATTAGAAAATGAAAAAAAACTAAAACGTAGGGGCATAGTCATAGCACATATAGGTTTTATGGCGTAAACATATTTGATCTAACATCTTTATCCAGGGATGAAACTGTTGACTATGCTTATATCGCTCGGATGATGAGAGTAGGTAGATTGTTCTCTGAGGTAAGACATGAAGCAGTATAAAACTGTCACTCCTGTGTAAATCTGAAAGATAAACTGATGACAAGATAATAGTAACTATGTTTGTATAGGTTCCATCTACTTATAGAGCGAGTGACCTTTAGTAGCAACTTATTATAACTATCAATCATTTTTTACTGACATACAATTCCACATTCTTTTTAAAGTTAGTTAGGTTTAAAAGTAAACCAATAGATGATTATACCAATAACTACAGATAAGTCATTTCTAGACCATAATAAAAAAATATTTAGGTATTTTATTCTGATTAAGTATTTGTTGATATTAAAATGAACTGTCCAGCTACCATGGACATATCATATCTATCTGGCTGTATCATGTGATACAGCCAGATGAGAAACAGACGGACACTTGAGTATTAAGGCTCCCACTTTTTACTTTTAGCCATTTTTACCTTTTGGGTACATAACCCTAGAAAATAATACTAAAATTCCTACCTACAACCACTTACAAACTTAGTTTACGAGTCTTTCGTTCCAAAAGAAGCATCACTCATGGTTCCTGTCAGGTTGTTACTTTTAGCCATTTTTACCTTTTGGGTATGTAACCCTAGAAAATAATACTAAAATTCCTACCTACAACCACTTACAAACTTAGTTTACGAGTCTTTCGTTCCAAAAGAAACATCACTCATGGTTCCTGTCAGATTGTTACTTTTAGCCATTTTTACCTTTTGGGTACGTAACCCTAGAAAATAATACTAAAATTCCTACCTACAACCACTTACAAACTTAGTTTACGAGTCTTTCGTTCCAAAAGAAGCATCACTCATGGTTCCTGTCAGGTTGTTTCAGAAGGGCTACAGGCAAGTGACTTCAAGTCTCTCGAAGGTCTTGTGGAGAAAGATGCCATTGCAGCGCTAAAGACTGCGGTATCCAAGCTATCGGTCACACAGAGGCAGTTGCTGTCTATTGAGAAGGATGACATCTTCTATGCTTTCCCTTACCAGGTAAAATAAGAAAAATCAATATTCAGACAAATACAGATGCAAAGATTCAGCGCATAAGTCACCGACGCTTGTAGACTAATTGGTTAAGCCATTGCTCTCAGATTGAGTAAAGATGCATAGTTGGTTCAAATCCCACTCAGCGTCATTTGTGCGTTTTGTTTTTGCAGAAGTATTTTTCCATTAAAATATTTTAAAAAGAAAATCTATCACATACAGGTAAAGTCCATCTACTTTAGCTCTATAGAGTAACCTTGCCCAATATCAAAGAAATTAAACACTCCAGTGTAAGTGTTAAATTCACATTTTACTTTGTGGTAAAATAGTGGGAAAAAAGTGTAAAATGCAGTGATGTGATATAAGAAGTATTTTAGATGCGCTTTCTTTCATTGCTACGAAAACTCAAGGGAAAATTAACTTGAGTTAAAAGCAAGAGCGAGATAAAATTGTTCATTTTGAGCGAGAGGGAAACAGATAATGTGGAATCAATGCCAAATTTGTTGTGTTGGAAGAAGGCGCTATGGTTACATTTCGTGTGCGTCCGCTTGGCTGGACCTCCTACCAATAGATTTACACCAAACTACGCCCAGATATATTTAGTACTCATATGGTTTCGAATATATTAACGATACAAAGTGGCCGGCCATTCTGACGTCAGGTTGGCCGGACTAGCTTCGGTTTCTTGCTATCCACCGTTACATGCTCCATGAAATATATGCAATCATTTGGTACCAAGCATATATTTTTTAGGGTTCCCTAGCCAAATGGCAAAAAAACGGAACCCTTATATTTCAGTCCTAGGAAGCTCTTATAAAAAGTTGTTACAAAAAAACATATAGTGCCTGCTAAACATGTATTCTGATAAAATGTATAGCAAAATTGTTTTATTCAAAGGTGGGAGTAATGTTCGATGAATCAGATAAAAGATGGGTGGAGATCACAATGTGCTACCATGTTCTTAAAGGACTAAAACAAATGAAAGAGACTGCAGATTTACCTCCAATTTCATTAGGGTAAGTTCATAATTATAGTTTAAAAGGTTATTTTATACAGCGTGAACCATTTAAATGGGCCTTCAGGGTGACATCCTAAACTAGAGGAGATAGCGAAAAATGCTGAAAGGAGTCGCGTCCCCGATTTTGACAAAAACTAAATTGGCATAAGTATTTAGATTTTTGAAAAATTCATTACCCTGGTCGGGAATCGAACCTCATTGCACGTCATTTTGCAAAAAAATAAACATCTTATATTATTATACCGATCGATAGTGTTGCTGATAAAGATCAAATCCTGGAAACAAACATAATATAGTAAATCAAGACAAATGCCTATTTTTTAATAAAAATATTTAATTACACCGAAAACTAATCTAACAGTTATATCCATCACTACTTTCAACAAGTATCAAAGCTTATGCTTTGAACTGTGGACGAAAATTTTAAAATTAGAACATGATATGTAATGGTGATAAATGCTAGTGCAGTTGTTCAAATCGAGTAGGTCATGGTAATAGGTACGGGGAACACTCGAGTACATACATGTACCAAATACTTGAGTGTTCCATATTTTTATTCAAAAATAGCCATTTCTCTCGATTTACCACACTATGTTTGTTTCCAGGATTTAATCGTTATCAGCAACACTATCGATCGGTATAATAATAAATAAGATGTTTATTTTTTGCAAAATGACGAGGTTCGATTCCCGACCAGGGTAATGAATTTTTCAAAAATCTAAATATGCCAATTTAGTTTTTGTCAAAATCGGGGACGCGACTCCTTTCAGCATTTTTCGCTATCTCTTAAAGTTTAGGATGTCACCCTGAAGGCCCATTTAAATGGTTCACCCTGTATAGGCATAGGACTGGACTGGTCTCTATTAGAGACTAGAAGGAGAAAGGTCCCGGATAGTGATCCATTTCAAACTCGTCTCTGACGGACGAGCTTCACCAGTTCCAAACGTCAAACTGTTGACGAATTATTCACCTTTAAAAAAGATGTATTAAAATTCTAACGTCGCGTCGTTGTTAGAATACCCACCATCTACACCTATTTGATAAACTAAACGACGTACAATACTGTCGGCGGATCTAGGCCCGTCTGAAGTTAGGCTTTTCGAAAATTGCTGTCCCCATATTCCCGCGGGATCGGCACTTATGCGGGTGAAAATATTAATGTTGTAAAAGATGTGCCATGTTGTACTGTCTGTAAAGTTAGAGCTGATTTACATTGGCTCATGGCGGGAATATGGGGACAACAATTTTCGGAAAGCCTAACTTCAGACGGGCCTAGATCCGCCGACAGTATTGTACGTTTGCATTTTTCTTTGCCACTGACGCCAGTTTATCACTAGATGGCGCCAGTGATACAATTAAATCGCGCTTACGCTGCGATTAATTTTCAAAAATCACGATTGTTGTACGGAAGCCCCCTTTAAATATTTATTTTGTTTTGTTTCTAGTATTTTTATGGTTTAGTACAATTTATAATCAAAATTATCTCTTTTCAGTGTACAGCCCGAGTTTCAAGACAAAATATTCATTCTAAACTACAGATTTATCAGAGAGTTTACGAAAGGTGTCGAAGACAGTTGGTGGGTGAACATAGTCAATCACTTCCAACCCCATTCTTTGACGAAGAAATAGCATGTTTTATTTAACTTAGTGTCTGCCAGTCATGTTAAGAAAATAAATGCAAATTGTTTTAAAAAAAATATACTTATGTTTTTTTTCCTCCATTCTTCCGGTGTTTGATACAGAGAGTCATTTAGATCGATCTTCAGCGGGATTCTCTGAACTGTAATAGTTAAACTTTTTGACTTGTACCTACTCATATTCACATTTTCCCCGGGTCTTATTAATGATGACTAGCTGTGTGCCGTGGTTTCACACGCGTAAGTCCCGATCCCGTGGGATTATCGGGATCAATCAAAAGTAACCAATGTTACTCGTCAGGATGAATGTAGCTTTGTAATGGTGATAGATTTTTTGAAATCGGCACAGTAGTTTTTGAGTTTTTTCATTACAAACACACAAGACACACACACACACACAAATACAAATCTTTCTTCATAATATTTGCGTAGATTGATAAACAAAATAACAAAACAAAATAAGTATAAAATAATAATGTAAAATAGACAAAAATACAAATAATTAACTTAAACATAAATATTTTGAAAGTTGAGTCGAGTCACACTCGCACATCACAATAATCTTTGAAATAGTCTGAAATTTCCTTCAACTTGTTGAGAAGTAAGCTTGTATCACCTGAAAATAATGTAAAATAGTAGTAATTAATTAGTGATAATAAATATTGCAGGATATTGCACAAATACTAAGCAACTAGGCTCGTACTATGGGTACTAGACATACTACTACTTTTTTTTTGTAAATACATGACATATGACATATAGAAAACACTGAGACCAGAAACAAATATTTATTTTTAAGCATAAATACTTAAAGAAATATCTGTGCCGAAGATCGTACGAAGTGGAGACGTAAAAGTAGGAAAGGGGCTATAGAACGGGATGCAACCGGGAACATCGCTTGGATGATGATGATGACTTATAAAGAAATATCTGTATAAAAACCAAGATAAGTATTTATTCAGCACAAAAACTTGTCACTGGCGGGAATCGAGCCCGCAACCAGATAGTTGCATCTGGTTCGGCTGCGCCATACAGGCCAGCAAGTGGTGTCCGTCAGCTTGGCCGGACCATCTATACTAATATTATAAAGAGGTAACGTTGGTAACATGTATGTATGTATGTATGTATATTGGGGGTAATCTCCGAAACTACTGGACCGATTTCAAAAATTCTTTCACCATTAGAAAGCTACATTCACCCTGAGTAACATAGGCTACTTTTGATCCCGATATTCTCACGGGATCGGGACTTACGCGGGTGAAACCGCGCGAATCTGTCTAATATATAAAATTTCCATGTCACAGTGTTAGTTACCGTACTCCTCCGAAACGGCTTCACCGATCTCCACCAAACTCCACATGCGCATTCATTAGGTCTGAGAATCGGCTACTATCTATAATTTATAAGGCAAAACAACGTTTGCCGGGTCAGCTAGTGCAATATATTTACACCAAACTGCGTTCATTATTTAGTTACTATTTGGTACCTTTGTTCATATTATTTAGTACTTACCTATTAAATAGTAGTAAATAATAAATACTAAATAGGAGCTAGTTGTTAATACTAAATATATATTTAGTATTAACAACTAGCTGCGCCCCAAAAATATTAACAACTCGATTTGGCTGAAAATTGGTGGGGAGAAAGCTAAGAACCAGGAGAAGGATAAAATACTTTGATCACGTAAATCCCGCAGGATCGGGACTTATGCGGGTGAAACCGCGGGACGAAGCTAATTTACAATAAAAGTAAAAAAAAAAGGTACAAACCTCGTACATGATCATAAAGAGATCTCTTTTCAGTCCCACATTGCAATTTAATAGGCCGTTGTTTCTTTACTGTCAGCTCCACATCTGGAAATAAATAGGTAATAAATGTATTTTAAAAACAGGGCCTCAACTTTATTTCTACGAAAAAAACGAAAACGGAAATTCCAGAAGAAAATCTGTCATCCATCCGTCTGAAATTTTTATTTTCTGACGGTTTTGAAGGACGGATGAGTTTTTTTTTCGTTTCGTTTTTCGTTCGTAGAATTAAAGTAGAGGCCCAAAATTAAATGCGCCCTGCGGGACTTGAACCCACAACCTCCCCTTCTAGTTGGGTAATTTATAAAATAGAAGTAAGTAACGATAAACCCACAATAACTTGAAAGACAGTGGCGGGTGTAAATCCCGCGGGATCGGGACTTACGCGGGTGAAACCGCGGGGCGCAATAACTAAATGTGACAGTCCAACTCGCATTTGGACGGTTTTGATGTGAAACATCTATAGGCGAGGGTAAACCTGATTTTCGGCGTGGCGATACAGGCCGTGGCGACGCCTCGCCACGCTATATGATGGAATATATATTATACATAAGGAGTCGATGTTTCACATCTCCCAGGCGTCCTGTGATGGCTCACAGTTTTTATTTACGACAGAGACTAGCGCCATCTATATTTCTTCATCACGGTTTGGTACAAAGAATAATGAACTAATACGTGCGCTGACTATGAGCTACTACCTAAGGATTCTCACACATTTATTTGTCAAGCAAGTGGTTCGTTGCGCTGGCTTGACCACTGTTTATTAACTAGTGCTGCTAAGAATGTTATAACTAGTGCTATGGTTTCATATGGTGTGTATATGTCGGATCACTATCCTGTGTTATTTGAATGCAACCTGTCTAAAATTAATAAAAAACTACCAGGGCTCAAACTATACAATAATAAAGTGCGCTGGGGTGAACGAAGTGACATACAGATTAGGAACTATCATGAGATATGTACTGATAAATTAAAAACAATAGGTTTGCCCACCCAATGTACAGTTTGTAATCAACAGATATGCTATAATGTGGAGCATTGTCTAGAAATAGATAAATTGTATTCAGAAATAGTGGTGACTCTTCAAGATAGTGCTCAGTCCACCTACAAAAACCGTGATTACACGAAGCGGCGTAGGTATGTCACAGGGTGGAACAAGTATGTAAGTGCCGCTCATAGGGAAGCTCGGCTTCACTATAAAAACTGGCTCAGTCTTGGTTCACCTACTCAAGGTGTTGTGTATGAGGCGATGCGTGACTCCAGAAAAACATTTAAATCCAAACTTAAATATGTTCAAAACCATCAAGAGCAAATTAAACTAGACATCTTAGCTAAATATCACTCTAAGAAACAGTTTGGAAAATTCTGGAAGTCTACAAATAAATTAAATACCAAGCCAAGTTTGCCTGTGAGTGTGGCGGGTTTGAATGAGCCAAACGATATAGCTAATCTTTTTGTTAAGCAATTTAAAGTTGAGTCCCCACTGCAGACTGAGAGGCCGCAGATGGTCGGTACTGAGGGCTTGTCGGTGTCTGGTAGTCTATCGGTCAATTTCACAGCAAAACAGGTTGCCACTGTCATCAGGAAGATGACAAGTGGGAAGTCTCCTGGCCATGACGACCTCAGTATCGAACATCTCAAGTATGCAGGGCCACAAGGCCACAATTGTATAGAGTTCTCGCTGTATTTTTCAATTTGTGTATAAGTCACCAGTACCTACCACAGCCCCTCATGAGGACAGTGGTGGTCCCAATTATTAAAGACAGGACGGGTGATCCTTCTGACATTTTCAACTACAGGCCAATCTCATTAGCTACGGTAGTTGCTAAGGTTCTGGATAGTCTGCTTGATCAACAGCTGGCGAGTCATATTCAACTTCATGATGCCCAGTTTGGTTTTCAACCTGGCCTATCCACAGAAAGTGCAATCTTGTGCCTCAAGCAGACTGTCCAGTACTACACAGCGAGAAAAACGCCAGTATTTGCCTGTTTTTTGGACTTGTCGAAGGCATTCGACCTGGTGTCATATGAGGTGTTGTGGAACAAGCTTCTGGCGGACACAACAGTGCCAAATGAAGTCATATCTTTGTTTAGGTATTGGTACTACAACCAAGACAACAGTGTTAGGTGGGCAGGCGCTCAGTCTGATGTGTATAGGTTGGATTGCGGGGTGAGGCAGGGGGGATTAAGCTCACCTCGACTTTTTAATCTGTATGTGAATCGTTTGATTGGTGAACTTAGCAGTGCTCACGTTGGATGTCATGTTGACGGTGTGTGCCTAAACAATATAAGCTACGCGGACGACATGGCACTGCTAAGTCCATCAATCGGCGGTCTAAGGAGACTAGTGGGAATATGTGAGGCTTACTCGGTGACTCATGGCCTCAAGTATAATGTGAAAAAAAGTGAGCTTCTCATGTTTAGATCGGGTGCAATGAAAAGCGAAGATTTCCCTGATGTTCCGCTTTGTGGCTCACCCCTAGGGTGGGTCAAGTCTTTCAGGTACTTGGGTCATTGGGTCACTGATGATCTCAGGGACGACCCTGATATTGAGAGGGAACGTAGGTCGTTGGCTGTGCGTTGTAATATGCTGGTCCGAAGGTTTGCTCGTTGTTCCAATCCAGTTAAGATGACACTATTCAGAGCTTATTGTCAAACATTCTACACGTGCAGCCTTTGGACCAATTACACATGTCGGGTATACAGCGACCTGCGTGTTCAATATAATAACGCATTCAGGATGCTGTTGAGGCTGCCTTGGCGGTGCAGTGCGTCTGCTATGTTTGCGGAGGCAAGCATGGATGATTTCTATGCCATAATAAGAAAACGAGCTGCATCCATTCTTGCTCGGCTACGCCTCTCCACCAGCAGTCTCCTGAATGTATTCAATGACCGGTGGGACTCCCCCTTTTTACGACATTGGATGAGTCTACACACCGGTCATGTGATGTATGTATTTTAATATTATATTTTATTTATTATTAGCATAATTAATTACCTACTAACTAACATAACTCTAAGATTTTTTACTAACAATATGGATGTACTATTGTCTGAAATAAAGTTTTTTGAATTTGAATTTGAATTTGAATACTTACCGCTATGAACTAAATCTATCAACTCCGAGACAGGCAAATCATCAAATATTCTCATACTGAGCGCGTTCACATACAGACTGGCACCTGGTACTATTTTCATTGTATCACCTGCGAAATGTGGGAATTCAAACTTTATTTATTTAATAATTCAGTACACAAGAAACAGAATATAAAAGACATAATATAAATTAATACTAAGGTAAATCTAACCCTATATACAGAGACTGTCGTAACTTTAAGAGGACAGTCTACCTACTCTTTCTCCATACAAACGTAGTCGACTGTTTCCTTTCTGGATAAAGACATTAGACCAAATATGTTTACATATTGTCCTACAAATTGCGTGGTACGTTATCCCGGTCTACGCTCAGAAGTAGTAGTACAGATCCTACCTCTGTTATCTACCACAATCGAGAGTTTCGTAAGGAAATTGTTGGGCGTCTCATCAAAATGAAGCTACTCCCGGAAAATTAGCTTAATAGTAATCAATTGCAAAAATGCACCAGGGATCTTGGACTATTATGCAACTAAATAGGATGGGATGTATGTATGTATGTATGTATGTGACTTTGTTACTTCTTTACGCATAACTACTGGACAAATAGTGATGAAACCATAGATGAAACAAAAATAGTAGATACGGTATATTCTAACATTGCGTATTCGAAAAATGAGCTAGAAACACCTACATGCATTTTCATAAAATTATTGTATTTAAAAACATTTGTCTTTAAGAATGATTCAGGCTTTGTTAATACCTAAGCAAAAGGGCATTCTTATGGATGTCAAAAAGACAATCGCAATGTGACAGCACGTCCTCACGCGGCAACGGTTCGACATACGACTGAGGCTAGTGCGTCAGCTAGACGCAGTTTTATCGTCTCATTTTTAGAGACTAGGTACCGTATCTTTAGTTTTTTTGTTTTAATCTAAGGATGAAACTTGGAATATAGATAACTTGAGCTAGGTACTTTTTATCCCGACATTTCCACGGGATCGCGACTTACGCGGGTAAAACCGCGGGGCGCAGCTAGTTTTCTCATAAATTAAGACATAATATTACTATATTCACCTGTTTTGAGTTCATAAGTGACATCGTTAGCAATACTAGTAGAACATTCCATCTGAAACACTTCGTAAGCCGACTGAGATGATTGTGCTGAGCTGGTCTTGATGAGGTTTTTGTGGACGGAATAGTCTTCTATCGTTGATATTGATGAGTAGATTGATGGGTGTGATGATCTGAAACATTAATTAAATTAAATGATTTGAAATGAAATGATTTATTGTTATTTTTGAGATTCGCGGCAAACACCTAGAAGAAAAATGGCGTATGCGCAAATTCGATTTTTCATAGAATGTCGCATTATAACAGAATTTTCAAACTTGTTTGCCGGCCACTGTAGTGTTTTTATTGTTATTCCACTGTAAGGCAAGGGTCTTACAAACAGATTAGCGAAAATTACAAGTCTAGCTATCACGGTTCATGATATACAGCCTGGTGACAGACAGACAGTGGATTAAAAGACTAGATTACTTGCGTGCTTCGGAAGTCACGTTAAGAGGACAGTCTACCCACTCTTTCTCCATACGCAGTTAGTCCTGGTTGTTATCTATGATAGTAGTTGTTAGGTCAAGTTAGAGGCCTTAAAAATCTAACACTAGGTAAGTCACACTGCTCTGACGACCTCTGTGGCGCGTCGTGCGAAAGCGCGACTGCAATGCAGGAGGTTGCGGGTTCGATTCCCGCCGGGTGCAAGTATTTATGCTTATAGAATAAATATTTGTCTGGTCTGGGTGTCCCTCTATGTATAATATGTATGCATTTACAAAAAAGAAAAATAAATATAAGTATTATATCCATTGTCTAGTCACCGTAACACAAGCTTAGTCGCTTACCACGGGGCTAGATGGCGCTGTGTGTTGTTCACAGAATTTATTTATTTATTTTTACTACTATATTAAGTAAAAGAGTCCCATTTTTACCCTTGGGGTACAGAATCCTAACAAAATCAATCTCACCTATCCAAATAAATAGTACACATATCCATAACAAAGACACATAGATCCAGCTTGCATCTTTCAATCTGCTTGAGGACAAAGTTCTCAGTCACACAGTGGTCCATCTCAATGTTTTCAACGGGACAGTCGATGCCGAGCATGCATTTTGTATTGCAAATTTGACAACCATGACCTCCATAGAAGATAAAACCTGAAACGAGAAAGTACAGATTCCGACAAACAACTTCATAAAAATAGTGGATGTGCAGACGTCAACTTTTAATAGGAGTCGCATGTAAAAGTACTATGCGAACGTACCCCTTCCATGACAGTTATTTTTCAAGAACTTTGACGGCCTTATGCTTTTAAGTAACAGTAGGTAATGATTCATTACTAATTACTAATTCATTACTATGACAGTTATTTTTCAAGAACTTTGACGGCCTTATGCTTTTAAGTAACAGTAGGTAATGATTCATTACTAATTACTAATTCATTACTAATGAATTATGCTGTCTTTAAAAAAATGTGAGCTGTCACGGGGCACCTGGCAGATGTGAAACATCGACTCGCTATGTATATACAGGGTGACCCAGAAACGAGTGTCAAGCGAAAGTCCAGAGGTAGAGGACCTTAGGACCAGAGGTAGAGGACCTTAGGACCAGAGGTAGAGGTAGAGGACATACATGGGGGTGATTCGCGTGTCCCACAAGGTCCTCTACCTCTGGACTTTCGCCACAGAATACATAAATAGTACCTTTCGCTTGAAACTACTTTCTGTGTAGCCTCCTCGGCATAGATTAGAGTTACCTTATCTTTTTCCTTTTCTATACCCATTCTTGTGGGTGTTGTAAAAGAAGACTAATGATCTCAAGAAGACTAGCGAACCTGGAGATTTCATCATGCGGTGACGGGTAAACTACTTGGGTCCCAAGGAACGTTGATGTCAGGCAAGCTGGCCATAAAATATTGCCAAATATAAATTGCAGTGGGTATGAAATGGGAAGAGATGGGGTAGCTTTATTCTGTGCCAAAGCTTCATGGTAGTTTTAGAATAATATGAATAGAAAATGTCACTTACAATAAGAATCCTCTGGTACAACATCAAAAATCTTTTGCAAAATCTCTTTTAAAACTTTACTTGCTGTGTTTTTAATCACAAACACTATGAATCCCAGTATTTTTAGATCATTTCCTAAAGTATCACAGTCGACTGAAGGCGTAGCTAACTTACTAAGGTGTAAATATCTACCGTTTGCTATTAAAATTGCTACTTTTGAAGTAGGTTTGTAATAAACTAGCACAGTATACAGGGTCTGAAACGACGCCAAAAGTTCTTTGTACCGACCAAGTGAGCACCCACTTCGGTCTAACGCTCTCATTAAAATCTCTCCAGGCTTATCTGTGTTTGTAAATGAAATGCTGTAACAGGAAAAATGAATTTTCAAACTTGCAAAACTTTATATCTCATTCGGTTTTAGAAAAAACTTACTTCAGTTCGGCTAGGCTTGCTATTCCTTCGCACTGATCTGTTGAGAATAGAAGTGCTTGTTTGTATTCTTTGTAGGTTAGGCATTGCAGCAAAGACATTTTCGTCTTGCAATAAAATTAAAACTGTAGCAAGACACTTTATTATACCGACCTATCTAATCACCGAACACTTATACTCCTAGCGGTATCTAATCTACGCACATATCCCTACAATCGTTCGAGAACACGTATGTATGTATCGTTGCTATAGTGAATATAGCGCTAGTATATAGATATCTGTGATATCTATATACTAGCTATCTATACCCTCGCCTGCGCAAGCGCGCGGGCTGCCACGCACGGAGCGCGTGATAATTCAACTATCTTTTAGTTATTTTAAATTTACCCTATTTGATGCTACGAAACTGTCTTATTTTAATATTTTCAGCAAGTTTTTATGGGTTGCTGTGGGTGTTGTGAAATTTATAACCCCATTGTTTCACTGCGCGACATGTTTTTAATACCTATATTATGGCAATATTTACTACCCGATGATTATTTTATATTTTTTACCAATTTATATTTTAATGTTAATAATATTGCGATTCGTACCCGTTTCTTTTATGATTACAAGGCTCGTATTTAGTAATTATTTTGATATTGTGTTCCTTATATACAATGTTTGGTGATAAACTCAGTATTTATTACCAAAATTCGCGGGGGCTTCGCACGAAATCACATACTTTTAAACGTAACGTTGGTCTTTGTTCTTATGACTTAGTTGTAATAACTGAGTCTTGGCTACTCGATGGTATCTTTGATAGTGAGTACTTCGATGATAGGTACATAGTTTACCGCCGTGATCGTAACTATGCGGCGACTCGACAGAAGTACGGGGGTGGTGTTTTGATGGCAGGGGCGTCTCTAGGTCATGTAGCGCCCGTGTGCAAATATCTCTTTGGCGCCCTCTAGTAAGAGTTAAGAGTGATTCCAATATGGAATAATAAAGGTACAAACAGCAGTAGGTACTAACTTGACGTAGGTACCCCTAATATTATTTTATTGTGAAGTTGAAAAAATATGTCAGGAAACAATAGGTACCTACATACACCGATATCTTTTGATTGAAATGTCCGAATAGAAAAATTCATAAGGTCCTAGAAAGGTATTGAATTTGTCTTGAATATGAAGTAATTTATATTACCATTAATTAATACCAAGGTACAAAATAAAAGGTTATTAAAGCGACGGCATGTCCACGAGTTCCAGGTCGGCAGCAACCCGTTCCAAGACTTCTACGCATATATGTTATAGCGTCCCAAGCTATAACCAGCAAGGGTATGAAGAGATGGGTCCGCTGTTCCGTCCGGCCACCCCGGAGGGCAACCGTGCGGGATCAGTTATAGACAGATCGTGTCCCCAAAACGCTAGTTTCGGTTCTCTAATAAGGGAGAGCTTCCCCGAGAGTTCCAGGTCGGCAGTGGCACACGTACGTAGGGTTTTTTCCCCTTCCCCATTCCGACCGCCATATCCGTAGCCTCCATGAACACGTTCAAATTCCATCCCCATTTCACCCACATGACCGTTCAGATCACCACCCAAAACGATTCCCTGTGACAACGAGATAGCCCCAAGGACCTCGCCGAGTTTATCCCGAAACCACCTCTTATCAGCGTCGCTACAACCGACTTGTGGCGCGTAAGTACTTACGACGTAAGTAGGAACCCTCCCAATAAGCACCTTCACGCACATAAGTCGATCGCTAAAGCGATTCACCTCCAAGATATCGCCATGCAATCCCTCAGCGAGCACCACAGCCACCCCGTTCTCTCCACCAGGTGCACCCGTGTAGATCAGTTAGTTGCCTTCCGCCTGAAGAGTACGTCGGCCAGCTCCCTCGCGCGTCCGGTTAGCGTGAGAATGTTCCACGTTGCGAAGCCGAGTTTTACTTCGGGGCTCGCGTCTTTGGCCGTACCCGCCCGGTAGCCCTCGTCCACTTACCACAGGAGTCGGGCGAAGCTCCTGTGCGCCGTTATACGGCGGCGCCCTATCCGTGTGGCAATCATTTTTTGAACTCCCATAAAAGATTTGGCGAATTTCGACTTTTACGGCAGCGACTGCCGTCTGAGTTCTGACCTCCCAACCCCGAAGGGAAAGTCTGCGCCAGAGTCTCGTCCGTTTATCAGCAGGTGCACCAAGCTAGCAGGTGAGGTTGGCTTGGGCCCAACGATCTTAGTGGGCCCCATTCACACCCAATGGGCCCCATACACATGTTTCTGTTTATAAATGTAAATATTATTTAATTCTTTATGTAATTGTATTTTGATACAAAGAAATTATTCTTTATATAACTTGTTTTATGTAATTCTTATAAAATATGCTATTTTCATACCTTGATATTTACGCAAAATCATAAATCGTATCAGGCGTCATTTATCCTCGCCACTCAATCATTAACATAGACACGTTGTCATTAACTTGCAGATTCATCTTTTAAAAATTTGATATTTCTCCTAAAATATTAGCTTTACAGTCATGCCTCTTTTACCATTTTCTAAAGTACATAAGATTTGCTCTGGCACAGGGTTTAATATTTTTTCATAAAAATAAGCAAAAAAAATATTCCGGTCGAAGAATCACCCTCCCGACACGCGCCTTTGAGTAAATAGCGATGCGACATTTAGCCCTAATATACTATTTCGGATTACCATCTCATACCTACCTACCTAACGTAGACCATAATAGAATCTTTAAAAATAAATATGAAATAAAATAAACCTCATAGTTTCCGAAATGCGATTCTGATACGGGGGCTGGGTGTGGGCGCCGCGGGTGCAGCGGTCTCAGGGGCGCCGCGGCGCCCCTGAGACCGCTGCGCCCGTGTGCTGTGCACACCCTGCACACCCGCTAGAGACGCCCCTGTTTGATGGCGATCCGCCGGGATTTCGCCGTGGTCCACAGAACTGATTGGTATTGTTCGGCTGAGGATCTTTGGGTTACTGTTTCTATGCGGCACAGTGGTCGTTCTATTAGCAGAATTCATTTTTGTGCTTTGTACCTGTGCAATGAAAACTTGGGTAATTCTTTCAATACTCAACTCTCAAATTTCACAGACAACTTGTCGTTAATTGTGAACTCCCATCCAAACGACACGTTCGTAATTATGGGCGATTATAATTTTACGTATGTAGACTGGTCGTTTGACGATGGGTACCTACAACCGTCTGGTATTTCGGGTGAAACTCAACTTGCATTTTTCGATACACTCTCTGAATGTAATTTTAATCAATTTAACTATTGTAGAAATAATACCAAAAACAGAATTCTTGACTACGTTTTATGTAATGTTGACAATATTTCGGTCTCGCACTGTGACAACCCATTGGTTAAGGAAGACGAACACCATAAGTCCCTAGTTTTGCGGATGGATCTTAACTTTGATACTTTAAAACCTTTGCCTAGGAAAAAGTATCTGTATTATCGAGCGGATTTTGAGGGTATTAACGCAGTTTTAAGTGTAACTGACTGGGAAACATTGTTGTGTGAGATAAGCCCTTAAGTGAAGCCGTAGATTGTTTTTATTCTTGTCTGTATGAGCTTAGGGATAAATTTATACCACATAAGCTGTCTAACTCTTCTGTATTTCCTCCATGGTTTACTGCCTCTCTCAAAAAATTACTCAAAGAAAAGCAAAAGTATTTTTCAAAATTTAGTATATATAAAAACAGTTCTGATAAGCAATCATATTTATTGTTACGAAAGAGGGCTAAGAAACTTGAAAGTGATTGTTACAAGAATTATTTAAAAACCATGGAGTTGTCTATAGTTGAACAACCGAAATTACTTTGGACTATTATTAAAAATCAGAAGAAAGGACGTAACGCAATTCCCTCGACGATGAACTTAGATGATCACTCTGCAGACTCGGGGGAGGGAGTGGCTAATCTTTTTTCTAGTTATTTTCTTTCAAATTTTCTTTCAGCATCCACTCCCAACAACCATATTGATAACTTTGATGAAACTTGCGCCTCTCAGTCGTTCATCAATAGTATTAACATTGAGCGTATTGATGTTCACAAGTTACTAGATAAAATTGATTTAAGTAAGGGAGCGGGTCCTGACCATATAGTATCTATTTTTATTGTCAAATGTGCCAAAACTTTGTCTGCACCATTGACAATATTATATCGGAGATCTGTTGCAGAAGGTTTCGTTCCTGATATTTGGAAGTCTGCTTTCATTACGCCGATACATAAGAGTGGCAATAAGAATGATGTCCGGAACTATAGGCCCATCTCAAAGCTCTGTATCTTTGCTACGATTTTTGAAAAGTTAGTGCATGCTCAGGTTTACTCGGCTCTTTCTTCAACTCTTATTGAGCAGCAGCACGGTTTTGTCAAACGCCGTTCAACTACCACCAACCTTCTTTCTTTCGTTGATTACGTTACTCGTGGTATGGATCAGGGGGGCCAAGTGGACGCAGTATTTACAGATTATAGTAAAGCTTTCGATCGCATTGATCACCAATTGCTCCTTTGCAAGCTGTATAATGCCGGAATTCATGGTAACCTCTTTAGGTGGTTTACATCTTATATAAAGAACCGGTGCCAAGCAGTGGTGGTCAATGGCTATGCGTCAGCTTGGGCTCAGATTCCGTCCGGGGTACCACAGGGATCGCTTCTCGGTCCTTTGCTCTTTGTTTTATTTATTAATGACATCAATAATTGTTTCGTGCACTCGCTATTTATTTTATACGCTGATGACATGAAGGTCTACAGAAGCATTAAAACTGTCTCCGATTGTCAGCTTTTACAGGAGGACTTGGACCGCTTTGAAATATATTGCTTAAATAATAAGTTAGATTTAAATGTCACTAAATGTTTTTCAATAACTTTTACCAGGAAACCCAAACCCATAGTGTTTCGCTTTGTCCTAAAGGGGTCATCACTTAGGGCGGTTAGTGAAATTCGGGACCTTGGTGTTATACAAGATTCTAAGCTTCTATACGATAGGCATGTCGACAGCATCGTTAACAGAGAAAATAGAGCCATGGGTTTTATAATGCGTACATGCTCTCAATTTTCTAACATTAAATTACTTAAGATTCTTTACTGTTCTTTCGTGCGAAGCATCCTTGAATATTGTTCTCAAGTTTGGAGTCCTTGTTTTCAAATATACATTGAGCGGATTGAGTCTATTCAAGCTCGATTTCTGAGATACCTGCAGTATAAGTGCCAGATAGTGGACGCGGATTATCAGGCTAGGTGTTTGAGGCATCACATGTTACCCCTAAGGGAGAGGCGTCGAATAGCCGATATTGTTTTTCTTGGTAAAATTGCACATACGTACGTGGATTCTCCTCATCTTCTATCTAATATAAATATACGGGTACCTTCAAAAATACAGTTAAGGAAACCAAATTATCTGGGCACATCTAAGTGTTATACCATATACAGGCATAATTCTTTCTTCCCTAGAGCGGTCGATGCGTTTAATGGACTGATTGATTTTTCTGATTACTTTGAGGTGGATCTCTTTGTCACTAAGCCGATTGCAATCAGAAACACATTAGTGCGACACTGGTTTGACAGACACTCGTCTATTACTTCATGATTTAAATTATAAATCTCTAGTAAAATGTTACTTATTAATATATTTCAAACTACCATTCCTTGCAAGCGTGTAACTAGTGTTAATTAGTCTTTTATGTGTGTAAACATGTAAATGGTTTTTAGTTATCTTTTTAGTATTGTAAGCTGTCATGTATAACTGTATGTTTTCCTGTTAAATAAAAATAAATAAAATAAAATAACGTTCGCGACGTTACTAGAAGCTACGGGAAGGTGCGGGAGGCGCAGGCAGCGCGGGCGGCGCGGACGCGCCCCTAGCGCTGCCCACGCCCGCCGCCCGCGCTAATATATTATGTATCTTCAGCTGTAGATAGGGTTGCCAGATACGGGCTTATAATTTCCTGGACATTTCTGATTTTACAAACGGAGTTGGAGTTGTAGAGTCAAAATCCAACTACAAATGTTTGCCGTTGAACGGGCAATAGCAAAAATATTACAAAATTACTAGGTACTTATTTTAGAACTAAAATATGCAAATTATTTTATAGACATAAAATCTATAATTAGGTAGGTAGGTACTTATAATTCAGTGCAATTAGACCCTAAAAGCTGTCAAGTGAGAACATTTTGGGTTAGTTCTGTCTTTTTTTTTCAATTACGAGACATGGATTATTCAATTGATTTAAGCGAGCTAAAGCCATGGTGTTAGTATTTTCGTCCTATTCTTATTAAGTTAAAAGATATTGGGTGTTAGAGTTTCAAATTTGGGAGTTTCACACAAAACACCACTAGATGTCGTTATTTGTCTTGAATGTCCATAAATCTGAATTGGTATACGAATATGGCAGTTAATCAAGTCATCTTTCAGTCAATAAATCTTATTAGTTAAAAATAATTCTTTTCTATATAAATTCTGGACCGATACGTGGAATTCTGTAGTCATTTAATGGTTTTACAAATTCAGATTTATGGACATTCGAGACAAGTAACGACATCTGGTGGTGTTTTGTGTGAAACTCCCAAAAATGTGAAACTTTAACACCCAATATCTTTTAACTTAATAAGAATAGGACGAAAATACTAACACCATGGCTCTAAGTTTACATAATCAATCGAATAATCCATATTTCATAACTTGCGATTGAAACAATTTGTTACAACAAATTGTTTGAAGTGTCGAATATGATATCTGTGGAACAAAGCTGGTCCATTTGGAACGGTCTTCTTTGGGGTCCAAAATCCGAATCTGAGGTTTCCTGAAAATGTTTTGTAACGCCACATTGAAAAAAAATTCTGCTACCTTTTCTTTTTTTTTGCTTAAAACTCGAAAACAAGGTAGGTATTAGCTTTTAGTAAATGGTCTGCTTCTTCTTCTTTTAGCTTTGGCGTCGTACATCTTGCCATTATCAAGTATTGGCCCGATCGGCCTCAAAGTTTCATTCAAGTCGGGAGCTATGGCAAAGCGGTGGCAACTTTACCATAACCTTCACGGAGCTTTGACAGGAGAGACGAAGAAAGTCCATGTTTATAACTCAATTTTGTTCTCACTACACTTGTGCACATTCACGGAACTAAATTGAATAAGATCCCACCCAAAATTACACAATTTAACCCGGTTTACAACATAGTTTCACGTAAACAAAATTGGAGCGCGACATGTTGTCTCCACGTTTCCGCCAAAACTCAAAATGGTCTGCTTACAAAAATTAATTCTGTATACTCTGTATTTACATCTAATAGTGTTGCCAGAAAAGTAAAATCAAACAGTATTCGCATCTTTTTTTGCCTTTGGTAACATACCACATCATATCCAAAATGTTTAGCGATATTGCCATCCATCACTGTATGTCTAATTTGGTAATTAATTACACTTTTCGTATGTACTATGCTTTTTAAATAACAAAAAAAAATTAACAAACATATCTAATAAAATCAAATAATAGCACGACTAATATTTATCTATTAAACAAATATATTTATAAAAACATTTTACGATAAAGTAAAATGATACTTTTTTCAAAGGTCCTGGCAGCACAGAAGGCTATGTCAAATAATTCAATCAATCGAATCAAACAACAAAAATGGCCATCGGTGTTGATACTTCAAAATGGAAACCTAGATATTTACGAGGAACTCCAGCTCTAAAACTTAGCAATTATCTTGGTTTGGGCATAGTTGGAGTAGGATTTTTATGTGGCATTTATTTTCAGTAAGTTCTAACCAATAATAACATTACCTAAGTTGCAAATTTTTAGGTTAGACAAAAGTAAACAAATAATTTTGTTGCAGTTATTCTAATTCCACTGCGGGGATAAAGAAAATTACGGAAGGGTTATACGAGGATCCTATTGAAGAGGTTGAAAGACGTATGATGATAGCCAGTGGCCTCCCGAACCGATCTGGAGACACGATTAGAAAACTTGCAAGAGACGACAGTCGACCTGATAGACCCGACAAATAACTTATTGATATGAATTTAGACGCATTTAGGTAATTTACATAGTGCAATAGTACTTTTAAAAACTAATATAGGTACTTAGACAATTAAATAATGCACTAAAGAAGTATAATTCTCGTTTTATTTGCCAGAAAGGAACAAAGTTCATGTATAGTGAGAAGCAAGTATTTTGAACCTGTGTCCCTTGCTATGGATGACAGCTCAGACTTTCAAGAGAAGAAAAAGATAACTGCGTCAAAGAACTTGCCAAAAACAAGTATTAAACCGAAAAGGGTGAGAAAAATCAAAGGTCAGAAAGATATAAGAAAAGTTTTGAGTTCAAAGAAAAATGAATTAGAATCCTATTCGAAAGATTTTGATAAGGTTTGTAAACAAGCTGGTATTGGTGTTGACTCGGAGCAATTGCAAGTAGCGATAGCTCTGTCAAAGTCTTTGCAGAAAGATTCTACTACTACAGTTGAAAGTCAACCAAGTACATCGAAAGATCGAGTCGGAAAAATCAGAACTACTTTACTTGAATATGGGTTTAAAGTACCGGAAGTTAAAATAACAAAAGCTAAAAGAGGTAAAAATACTAAGAAAAAATACAAATTACTACAGACCACTGATGATGAAAAGCAGCAAATTATAGCTAACAAATATTCTAAATTACTTTTTGAAGATATTAGCCTAGAATGTTTTATTAATTTTGATAATACAAAGGCTACTCTGTATCATTTAGCAACGAATACTACTTACAATGTTTTGAGAGATAATAACATATTTTATGTTGATAAACTTATAGAAGAAACAAAAAGCACTGGTATTTTTCTAAAAGATTGGTCCCTGATCCCTGGAAGACCTGTCAGCCCCAAACCAAGTGTTCAAAACAATATGAATTTCAGTGAAATAGAATGCTCGCAAGATGAGTTAGACATTGTTTTAAGTGGAACACACAAAAATTGCCAAAATATAATAAAAAACAAAACAAAATGTAAAAAGAAAGTACAAATTTCTTTTGAAATTGAAGAAGAAGATGAAACTGAAGCAAAAGCTGAAGAAATAGTAGATCTAATTGAATCTTCTCCGCCAATACAATATAGAAGTTGCTCACCAGACTTATTTGATGATGAAGAAGAAGATACATCAAAAAGCATAGTATCTCATGAAACAGAGCGTATAGCAGATGATGCACTTTTTTTAAGTAAAAATCATGATGCAGTGAAAATAAATCAAATAGAAGATGATTCACCGGTTTTAGTTGAAAACTATAGACCAATAGAGTGTGTGGCCAAAAGTCTAATACTCCGATTTCCTGCTATTCATTTTCAAGCCACTAAAAGAAACACAAACGATTTTATGGAAATCACTAATTGTGTAGAAAATGTACCCGCAAGCGTTAGTAATGTGGCGAAATGCCTTTGTTCACAGTTATCTCAGAAATCAGACCAAACTAGAAGGAGATCTAACGATTTTATGGACATAACGAATTGTGTTGTATCAGCGGAACCATCAATACATGAATGTGATATAGATCTAACCGAAAGTCCACAATCAAGGAAAAACTTAGCTTCAAATCAAAAAAGATCACCTTGTATTAGGAAAATTAAAGAGACTCACATTGACTTGACACAAAATAATACCATCGAAACAATAGATGTAAATGACACTGGAAACAATTTAGACTTGACTCAATCTTCAGACAACAGTGACGAATTGCCATTCGTTATTTTAAGTACTAATAAGTCAAATTCTGCTGATGAAACTATAATCATGGATCCTAAAGAATACGAAAATGTTAACAGTGATGTCCCAGGAATTAATGTTTTAGATTTAACACCAGAAAATGGGGTTGAATGTGTGAAATCACCTTGTGGTCATTTTTTCGAGGAGTTTATTCATAATCATTCTGATAGTCCAGAAAATAATATAAATGGCATAGAAGAGGTTCAGGATGAAATAAATACTACTCTATCCCCAAATTTAAAAAATGTTAGTATTCACTCGAATACTAATACAAATAAAATTGATTTCCAAGCAAGCAAAAATGACAGTATTGATTTAACACAAATTGAAAATGTTAGTCATAACAATTCTTACTTGAGTCAAAATAATACTCAGAATGATAAAAGTGATTCGATCGACCTTACTCAGTTGCATGACAATACAAATCATGATATTCGAAATAATCTAGCCCAAGATAAAGATGGCGCAGAAGAATGTAATGACGATATAGATTTGACACAAAGTTCAGATTCTTCTAATAATACTTCGCAAAAATCATTAGAAATAACTAATCATGAGGATAAAGGTCATATTTTGTACAGACATTCTAGAGTTAGTGAATGTATGAGAAAGAGTTCACAAAGATATAGCAGTTTAGGCAAAAGAGGTGGCATTTCTATTGATTATGATGATGAAAATCAATACAATGTCACTGACTTCTTAGATTTGGATAAAAATCAATCTCAGTCAGAACGGGACTTGCGTACTGAAAACCTAAATGATATTGATGTGGATCTAGCAGTTATCAATGATGATTATGACTTAAATTACAATTGCAGTCAGAACTCTGAGGTGTTTGATATATCGGATAAGGAACTAAATTATTCCATAAATAAATCGAAATTAGACACACCGCGAATTGAAAACTTTAATTTTGGCGGTATATCGATTTTAGATGACCTATCCAAAGCAGATAGTTACAGAAAATCAAGAAGAACTACTGAAACTTCTAAAGCTAATAACCATCAAATAACAACATTAGAAATAAATAATGATTTACCGCCAATAAGAAATAGAAGAATTAGTAAAATCTGCACACCTCAGAAAGCCAGTACCAGTAAGACATTCGCGGAAACCCATCAAATATCAACAATAGAAATAAATAACGAAATATCGTCAATAAGAAATAAAATAATTAGTGAAATCTGCACACCTCCGAAAGCCAGTACCAGTAAGAGATTCGCGGAAACCCATCAAATATCAACAATAGAAATAAATAACGAAATATCGCCAATAAAAAATAAAATAATTAGTGAAATCTGCACACCTCCGAAAGCCAGTACCAGTAGGATATTAGCGGAAACCCATCAAATATCATCAATAGAAATAAATAACGAAATATCGCCAATAAAACATAGAAGGATTACTGAAATTTGTACGCCTCAAAAAGCTGGTATGAGTAGTACTTTAGTGGAAACTCCTATCAATAATACTAAGTTTATTGTTAAAACTGTTAATGTAACTCCTATGCCGGAGTACGAACTGATGTCGACACCACAAATACACAGAGAACTAGATAAATATGGGATAAAACCTTTTAAAAGAAAAAGAGGTAAGAAAAAAACATTTAAAAAATGAAAGTTCATTAATCTCATAATGGAAAAGTAAAATCAATTTTTAATATTGCCACTATTAAAATAAAAAATGACATTGAAACAATGTTGAAACAAAAATGTTAACATTAACTTCGAAACTGTTAAATTTTTTGACATTGAAACAAAGTCAAAATTAAAACTGGAACAATGTCGTAATGAAATTAATGACATTGATAATATCTCAGAACAAATAATTAATTTTATACTGGCCTGCCTGCCTGCCTTCATGTCACAGTAAGAGACAAACGATACATAGTTTATGTAGCTGCTAATCATAGTTCATATGTAAGGGAGAAAGTTTGCTTTTTATATTGCTAGATTATACTGCCGTCTATTTAGCAAAAATGGAACTAACAGTAATCTTCTTCCTATCATTTTCAGCTATACAACTTCTATCACACTTATACAACCAAACACACCCAATCATAGAATATCCAGATGATTTACCGTCCCCGGCCAAGAAACAAAAACCCAACAAGGCACCACCAAGGAAATTGTTAGCCCCGACGAGAAAAGTTTCAGAAACAGATAACGCTAAGTCTAGAGAAATTAGTAATGATAACAAAATATCGAATGGAGATAAGGAAATTAAATATGAAGTTACTAACGACCCTATTATAAAAGAAGTGATTTCAAGTCCTGAAGAATGGGTGTTTCAGAAAAGAGAGAAAACAAAGGTAGGTAATTAATTAAAAATATCTCTTTGTGCTAAAACGTATGTATTTATTATTTTCTTATGGCCGAATACAGAAACACCACTTAAAATTTCAAGGGCTACTTAAATAATTGAGTAGCTCTATGCGATTTTTTTAGTTTAAGAGCTGCTTAATTGTTTAAGTTTCGTTTGAGTATTGAGTAACGTTTCAGTATTCGGTCATAGTCGCTTCACGCCCACTAAAATGTGGAGAGTGTATTCTTAAAATGATGGAGGCGTAACGATAAGAAAGAGTTTTTATAAATTTCGTATAGGTAGGTACTCATTTATTTAAATGTAGAAACTACTCAATCATTTAAGTAGCTTTGAAATTTTTACTGGAGTTTTAATATTTGGCCGGACTTAATTAATTGGTGACCTTAACCTACATTCCAGGTACATACCTGCCGTCTACCCTTACACATAGCCTTCCATAACTATGTTACATCCCGCCGAGGGCTCCGTGAAGCGATATTATGTTACGAACCCATCAATATTGATGTTATCCACAAAGACCTTGTTGGTTATGGGCATAAGTATGATGCTAAGGTAAGCAATCATTATAGTACCCAGTTAGTTAGTTTCGTTGGGCCTTTTCCGCACTTAACCTCACAATTGGACCATTGTAGGTACGTAATTTCTTAGAAGGGTTAAGGGCGTTTATTCCATTCTCTTTCTCCATACAAACGTAGTTTACGTTTTCCTCCCTGGATAAAGACATTAGAGCAAATATGTTTATGCCTTATTATAACTTATATCTGGCATGACTATTCATCTTCCGAATTATTTTTTTATTTTTTATTTTTTTTATTTTTTATTATTATTTTAATTAGAAAAAAAAAGGTTCGTACATTGACAAGACATGACAGATATAGGTTTTATGGCATAAACCTATTTGCTCTAATGTTTTTATCCAGGGAGGAAAACGTAAACTACGTTTGTATGGAGAAAGAGAATGGAATGAACCCTCTTAAGCAGTAATTGGGCGTCCTTAAATTACGTGAGATGTTTAAGGGGGGGAGGGGGTCGAGTCAAATCTCATCTAATCTTACGTTGGTGAGAGGGAGGGTCTCGGCAAATATCACGCAATTTTTTTCTGATTGAAACAAAAAAAAAATACTATTTTGGTCTATTTAATCCAGATTGTACACACTGAAAAAAAAATCTGCTACTCTAGCTGTATTTTACTGCTCCATTAACTGAACACACTCTACCTACAGTTTGTTACTTCGTTATTGCAACGGTCTATTAGTTTTTTTTTTTTTTTTTACAATAACAATCCAACGCGTTTACGTAAGAAACCCACATTTTGAAAAATCTCACGTGAGATTGGAGGATGGGGGAGGGGGTTGAATAAAATATCACGACATCTCACCAGGGGGGGAGGGAGGGGCAGAAAATTTCAAAAAACACCACGTAATTTATGGACGCCCCATAAGACGCCACGGCATCCTACTCCGGATTGGCGAATATCCCATGCCTTCAGATCGTGGTGAGTCATGTCGGTTTCCTCACGATGTTTTCCTTCACCGTAAGAGCGATGTTGATAACTTTTTCTTAAAGAAAAATACATTGGTGCGCGGTCGGCCTGGATTCGAACCCACGACTCTCGAATTATAGTAGGTACCTATAGTACAGTCACAACCAAAGGTCGAAGACTACATTCAGATTTTCAAAATCGCCTGTAATTGTATGGTGTCGAAACAAGACAGACATTCTGATATTCTGTCACACATAATTTTGAAACTCTTAGTAGAGTGATTATTGACTTGTGACGCTGACTTTAACAGTCGCCCGCCGATCATTGCATTGTGGTATTTAGAAGTATCTACGAATTTTAGCTGTGTGTTGGAAAGGTTAAGAGCGTATACTATCGGCACTGATTCTTTACCGTGTAGCCCCGGCATTGAATAGGATTACCCCGTCTCTTCCCGTGGGTGTCGTAAAAGGCGACTAAGGGATCTAGGGGAGACTACCAAACCTTGAGTTCTCCATGAGTAGTGGCGGGTAAAATGCTTGGTCTCTAGGAAGGTTAGTGTCAAGCAGGCGGCAGTATCTATTTGCAGTAGGTTTGGTCAATGATGGTTGACTTACCTACTGTGCCGACCCTAAGTAATTTGGGATTTTAGCGGATCCCGGCCTCCTGAGAGGGATGTAACGGGAACATTGCTTAAATGAGACTATGGGTGCTGATTCTAGGTATACAAAATGTCCCTATTCGTACTCTTCTTATATATGATAAAGATGGGGCTAGATGGCGCTGTGTGTTTGGAGAATTTATTTATTTATATTCGTATAGTGGTGTGGCTCACCTACTGTTGTCCTAAGGCCTCTACATTGAACTAACAACTGCTATCCTAACTGCTTAAGAGGAGTAACAACGTCAACGACCTTGAAACTGAAAATCCCTGTCGGGCTTATCGAAAATTGTTGATTATTTCATGACGGAATGTCGTAGAACTTTTTTTTGTGCACAGATTGTAGGTGACATTGTTTCCGATATTTCAACAATTTTCGATGCGCCCGACATGGATTTTCAGTTTTTCAGAATAGGGCCCTTAACGTGCCTCCCAAAGCCCTGAAGAGCTCAAAAGTAATTCATATATTTTCTATTCTACACAGGTTCTTCTAAAATTCTTAGACAAGAAATGCATAACGGTCAAGACAACAGACAATGATGCAAGAAATGAAAAAAGATGATTATTAATGAAAATATTTTATTACTTTCTCAAATTGTGTATTGTCTATTCTATATTAAAAATTACATTATTACTAAACTTTTTAGTTTAATTTTGATGTCAATATCACAAGAATTCATAATATCCTATCTTAAATAAGAGATTACTTACAAAATCACATCAAACTTCTACGTAACAACATGTATACAGTAAATAATAAATAGGTAGGTACTAAATTACCTATTAAGAGCGTATCCCATCAGAGCTGCTACCATACACACGTATTTTTCTAAACAATGCCTCTAGAGCAGAAAGAAAATACTTGTATGGAAACCACGCCATATGATAGGATATGCTCTTAAGTCTCTAAATCGAGTATCATACAAAATGTACAAAAATTACCATAGTAAGTATGGAAAAATGGTTATTTTTTAAATTCGGAGTTACAATCTTCGGGACTGAAAAAAGAAAAAAAAACATACTACTGACGATGAAAGCTACCGCGGTTCTTCCGTCGGAATCGGGATCGGATTCATTTGACAGTTGACAGCCGAATTTCGAACCGCGAAAATTTCAAATCGGCGCGTCGATTACTCATATCGATACCGAAGCTAAATTGAATGAATGCAACACAGACAGAATTGAATTAAATTGAAGATTTTGAAAGAAAATCTTCAAATCGACGGCTGACGGCCATGGATGCGCGGTTTTAAAATTGAAAACTCCGCTGTCAGAGATGTCAAACTACTGCGTCGGGATCGAGTTGCTGTCAACGGAAGAACCGCGGTAGCTTTCCAGTGCCTTAAGGCCGAACACTGAAACCCTACATAAAATCTGAGGGCTACTTAAACAAAAAGTAGCTTTTAAACTCAAAAGTTCCAATACTAATTTTGAATTTAGAAGCTACTCAATTATTTAAGTAGCCTTTAAAGGGACACATCCGTATTCGGCTGTAAGTTTTTCAAGCCAATCATTAGATTGGTTTCACAGTAGATAACTACCAAAATATTTTGTATTTTCAGCCAACTTTAAAAAAAAAGGAGAACGGTCTCAATTCGGTGGAGACTGTTTTTTTTTATTTTGAAAATGTAACCCAGATGAAGATACCTTTTATAATTTGCACTGACCTCCATGGTACAAGTCGCTGGACAGGTCATAGCGCACTGAATTTTGTGCCGATTTGATTAGCGCCATGTTGCTCTGTTGTCGCGCATTTTCTATTGAAAGTGATGGTGGCCGTCCGTGGAACTAATAGTTCCGTGGTCGGCACAAAGATCTAATGTCGTTTTGTATGGTATACCAATGAGGAAGACACTAACTTTTTACCGGCAGAGGGCGTTAGTCGGATGATCTTTGGTTTGAATTAAGAATTATCAAACAGGTGTTTTTTACAACTCTCGGCGCCAAATTGGCCATATCGGTCTGAGACCGAAAGAATAAAAAAAAACTCGGTGTTTCCATTGGTGGAGGACCATCATCGAAAAAAAAAAAGATCATCTGATGCCAGCGCCGTCTACTTACAGCTTTGCGTGTGGCACCCCATTACAGCGTACTTGTATAGTTTCATTGCAGTGATAATTTGGCATTGGCAGGAACAAAACTACGCAACAAATTAAAACCTAAGTCAAATGCTATCGTCATTTTTTCAACAAGCCCGCTTGCTGTATCACCTGTCTTGTTGCGTTGTTGATGTGGCGAAAACGGTCTGGACCTAGCTGAATACCTCCGTACCTGAAAAATATTTACAATACTATTAAAAGAGATAATTTGGTTACAAAATGAATACATGAATAATAATAAATACTAGTGACGTTAGACAGGAGTGTAAGCAGTAGCACGCTTGCTTAGAAGGCATGTAAATGGTATCCGCCATTCTTATTCGCAACGTTCACCAAAGAGGCGCTGCGCCGTTTTAGTGGCTACTACAGCTAGGGAGTTCTCACTTAATTTTAGATATTTACTAGCTGACCCGGCAAACGTTGTTTTGCCTTATAAATTATAGATAGTAGCCGATTCTCAGACCTAATGAATACGCATGTGGAGTTTGGTGGAGATCGGTGAAGCAGTTTCGGAGGAGTACGGTAACTAACACTGTGACATGGAAATCTAATATATCAAATTTCCATGTCACAGTGTTAGTTACCGTACTCCTCCGAAACGCTTGACCGTTTTTTTTTGAAATTTTGTATACGTATTCAGTAGGTCTGAGAATCGGCTAATATCTATAATTTACAAGGCAAAACAACGTTTGCCGGGTCAGCTAGTTTTATATATAAGATAGACGGTGGATAGCGCGGTGGAGGGTAAACTGATTGTCCCAAGGATAACCGGATGGATGGCGGTGGCGGATAAACTGCTTTGTCTTTAGGACCAAGCTGTTTATCCGCCACCGCGCGGGAAGATATCAGGCAGGCGGTCGGTCGTAAAAATATTGCCTAATCTATGTTTGTGTGTAAGTGGACTCGGGCCCGTGAGGGATGCAACCAAGAACATCGCTCGGATGAAGATAGAAACCTATTGTACTAATTTTGCTGCTTACCATCTCGAGACAACAACCAGGGTATTCTTCTGGTCCAAGATCTGCAGTAAATGCAGCATCCTTCCCCCGGCATGAGTTTCACCGTCATCATCACAGTCTTGCACTACAGTTGTGCCTTTAGCTGTCTTCCGTTCTATACGGTATGAGTACATATTGTGCGTTGCGTTTAGGATCTTCTTGTTTTGTTTCAGTTTTGTAAGGACGGCACTAGAAAAAAAGAAAAGGAAACGGTATAGCAATGGGCAATGCAAAGTCTACATACATAAAATTAAATAATTGTTAAAATAAAATAAAACCTTCTAGCTATTACGGTTCATGAGATACAGCCTGGTGACAGACGGACAGACAGCGAAGTCTCAGTAATAGGGTCCCGTTTTTACCCTTTGGGTACGGAACCCTAAAAATAATGTTGCACGGCGTTACCCACAGCGCAATCTAGTCCCAAACTTAGCACTAGGCTTGTACTATGGGTACTAGACAACCGATATACTACTTATTATAGGTACTTTTTTTGCAATGCAATGTCCACATTGTTCATACATAAAACATATAGCACACTAGCTGCGCCCCGAGGTTTTACCCGCGTAAGTCCCGATTCCTTGAGAATGTTGGGATCAAAAGTATGTCCTTCTCCAAGGTCTCATCTATCTCTATAGCAATATGTATCAAAATTGGTACAGTGGTTTAGGTGTGAAAAAAAACATGCATGCTAACAGGCATTTACAATAAGGTATACGAAAGAAATTCTCTACCTACACTAAATGATAGTGAAAATGATATCAAAATGTAAAGCTTAGTTTAAAGAGAAAACGATACAAAAATGGCACTTTTGTTTTTATGTAAAACACATAGGTATAGCCGAATATAGAAATTAGAAATGCTACTTAAAATAATTGAGAATTTTGAAGAGTTTAACAACTGCTTAATTAATTTAAGTAGCCTTCAAATTTTCAGTAGCGTTTCAGTATTGGGCCAATAATTATATATTACTAGCTGCGCTCGCGGTTTCACCCGCGTAAGTTCGGTCCCGCGGGATTTTCCAAAAACCCTTTCTTAGTGAATACATATACATCTATAATACATCTACTACCAGCGGTTTAGGCTGTGCGTTGGTAGATCAATCAGTCAGTCACTCAGGACAAAGCATTTTATAGATATAGATTACTAGCTGACCCGGCAAACGTTGTTTTGCCTTATAAATTATAGATAGTAGCCGATTCTCAGACCTACTGAATGCGAATGTGGAGTTTGGTGGAGATCGGTGAAGCCGTTTCGGAGGAGTACGGTAACTAACACTGACATGGAAATTTTATATATAAGACTAGCTGACCCGGCAAACGTTGTTTTGCCTTATAAATTATAGATAGTAGCCGATTCTCAGACCTACTGAATACGTATACAATATTTCATAAAAATCGGTCAAGCCGTTTCGGAGGAGTACGGTAACTAACACTGTGACATGGAAATTTTATATATAAGACTAGCTGACCCGGCAAACGTTGTTTTGCCTTATAAATTATAGATATTAGCCGATTCTCAGACCTACTGAATATGTATACAAAATTTCATAAAAATCGGTCAAGCCGTTTCGGAGGAGTACGGTAACTAACACTGTGAAAATTATATATATTGGAAATTATATATATTAGAAGATTAGTTAAAAGTAAACTTACTTAACATCTTCTATACTGTGTACTTCAGCTGCATGTCCTTGAAATGAGCTCTTTCTATCAATTATAACTTGTCCATGTATTATTTCAGGGCAGTTTATATCCAACTGTAAATAAGTACAGTACTTATTTTATTAAATAATTACATATAGAACATGGTATAGAACATGGTAGGTAGGTCCAGGTTTTAAAGCCATCTATAATGTACCTAGATAGATGGCTTTAAAATCTGGAATTTAAATGATGTTTAAAACATATTGACAAATTATAGGATTTAAACAGACAAGGTTGTTTTTATTACGACCTCTGTGGTGCGTCGTGCGAAAGCGCGACTGCAATGCAGGAGGTTGCGGGTTCGATTCCCGCCGGGTGCAAGTATTTATGCTTAAAAAATAAATATTTGTGTCTGGTCTGGGTGTCCCTCTATGTATAATATGTATGTATTTACAAAAGAAAAATAAATATAAGTATTATATCCGTTGTCTAGTCACCGTAACACAAGCTTAGTCGCTTATCACGGGGCTAGATGGCGCTGTGTGTTGTTCACCGAATTTATTTATTTATTTGTTACAAATATTACATAACTAGCTGACCCGACAGACGTTGTCCTGTCGTTTAGTATAAAAAAATAAAATTCTTCAAAATCGGTTTAGCATTTTTTCTTTCATAAGAACCTTCTCCTGACAATAGCAAACACAACAAAAAAAGAATTATCGAAATCGGTCCAGCCGTTCACGCGTGATGTCGTGACAACGGAAAACGTTTCATTTTTATATATAAGAAGAAGAAGAAGATAAGATAACGGGATATTTACCATGTTTCAATTTGTTTTTATGAAGCTCAATATAGACGTTGCTCGGGTCTCATGAACAATCCAGTTCAAAATATCAAGCATCATAAAACAAATCAAAACATGGTAGATATCCTGCTATTAAATAACATTTATATTGTCAAACTGCAAGAGTCAATTGCATTTATATTTATTATGGTAAATTATGATCAGATACTTACCAAGCTCATATCCAAAGACTCGACAGCGGGTGGTTTACGCTCCTTCTTCTCATCCTCGTCTGGCTTCATTGTCTGTAATATTTCTCTTATCTTTTCCACCCATTGGAATACTACTGTCTCTCCTACATATTCTCTGAAATTAAAATGAATAATACTATTACCTACTTATAACGTTTTTTTAATTCATCGAAGGTTATGCAAAAACCAATAAATCTGAAATTTTGTTGAAATTTTTTTATAATAACTACTATTAATATAAAAAAGCGAATGTTTACATATGTGTGTGTTTGTTGTTCCTTCACCCAAACACTGCTAAACCAACTGTAATGAAACTGGGCATCTAAACCTTGAGTAACGCATAGGCTACTTTTTATCTCAACATTTCCACGGGATTGGAACATCCAATAGTAGTCCACTATGTTTCCTTACAATGTAACCTAAATAAAATTACTTATTTACTTACTTACTGAAAGCTACTCAAAATGTATGGGCTACTTAAACAATTGAGTAGCATCTTGAATCAAAAAATACCATGCTTAATAAGAATTTAGAAGCTGCTCAATAGCAGCACACTTTCTACATTCAAAATTAGCATGGTATTTTTACTACTTAGATAATTATTTAATTAGCACTCAAATTTTGAGATATGTTACAGTATTCAGCCATTAGTCTATCTAAATACAGCAAGACCTATTATAATCTGGACTAGAACCTCTACTTATCTAGTAATTTGGACATTTGGCATTGTGGATTGCTTCATAGCATATCTGTCTAGTGTCCTTACAAAAATTACAAATGGATATATCTATGGGAATCTTCAACCAATCTAGAATGCTATGAATAACAATTCTCTGCATAAATCATCATTTTTTTCAATGATGTCTCTCGAACAAACAATGACTTATGGGTAAAATTGCTTTTCGTTGCTTATTCCAGTTTGGTTGAATCTAGCCTTAGACCAATAATTTGCATTTAAATCTAGTTTATAACACTATACTTACAAGTAAGTCTCATCAAGCACACTGTACAGCTTGCCTTTCTTGCTCCTATCCATCCAAGGTGCTGATATCTCGTATTTTGGAGGTGACAAGGTTGGATAGTCCACTGGCATGGTTACATGAAGTTGGACTGAGAGTTTACCATCTTCTACTGTGATTGTGTAAGACCTGCCTGATTCGCTCTCGGTTACGAAATCTGAGCCGTAGATAGAGCTGAGTGCTTCGATTTCTTCTGCCTAAAAAAAATCAAGTATAATACTAAATAAATACCACGCACCATCAATAAACGAGCGCAATAAATAAAATACTCCTAAGATTTTTTTGATGGTGCATGGTATTTATTTAGTACTTATCCGGCAAGAACAGTAAGATTTCGAAAAATGGATCAAGCTACATATTGATACAGATAAATATAAAACATGTTTTAATACAAAATCAAATAAAATAATGATGTGTGGTATTTATTTGTAGAACTTACTTGTTTGGTAATATTATCACCGTCCATTTTAGATTTTTGGCTGTTCTACTATTAATTAAACATTAACTTTTACAGAGTAATTTCTTCGATTTATATTGGAATTAAAATTAATTAAAGAAAATAGACGAATAAATCACAAAAACACCAACACACGAACTTTTCTGACACTTTGATTGAAATGAAATGAAATGAAATGACAAATGACTGACCTCACAGCTGTGCCCGACAGTGACACTAACTGACAGATCGGATCTTTTTGACACTTCTGTGTTGCCAGTGTTAGGTTTGGTTGGGTTTGCTAATAGCTTCGCACTGCTTGTGTTTATAGCCAGTAATAAGTTTGTTTTGTTTTGCCCATTTTAGTAAAAAGATGATCTTTTTACCCGACTGCGCGACGCAAAGAAGGGTTATTGTTTGCTATCTATTGATAATGATAATAAATTAATTGTAATCTGAAATAAATGATAATTCGTTTAAAAAAATTATACTAAATAAATTAAACATTTTACAGGAATAGGATATAGCTATGGGGGAATTTAGTCTACCTACATTTTAGGGTTCCGTATCCAAAGGGTAAAAACCCTATTACAGAAACTTCGCTGTCTGTCTGTCCTTACACCAATGAGGTCAGAAATTAGGTTAGGTAACCTAATTAATAAGGTTACGTTAGGTATACCTACTTATCATAAACCGTAATAAGACAGTTGATTTTTTTTACAGAAGATGTATTTGTGTAGCCGCTATAACAACAAATACAACAACAACCACTGATTGTTTTACTGATAAACTGGCGTCAGTGTTAGAGATAAAATGCAAACCTGCGTCGTCGTTGCGTACACGGATTTCACTTAGTCCAGTGTTTATTTTAGGATGCCGTACTAATCAAGGAGCCCTTCGTGCGCTACTCCGACTCGCACTTGGCTGGGTTTTTTCATACACCATACTTTGTAATTACGCAAATCTACAAAGAAATTAGTATTAACGCGTGGCCGTGTATTGTATAATGTGTAATTGGTCTTATTACATGCAAATGGATTCTTAGTTTAATAGAAATATTATGTTAATACGAGGGTACAGTCACACGTAACGGAAACTATAGAATTCATACATTGAGTTTAAATCGGACATATTACTCAGAATTTATTTCTTACAGGTTACACGACATTCTGAGCTTAAAACTCAAAATACACGGGCGACACTGACACTGCAACTTTACCTGTACTTTTACTGGACCTACAGCACGCATCTATACTTCTATATTTATGTCTATACTTCTATACTATTAGTATTATAAAGACAAAAGATTTGTATTTTAGTGTGTGTATGTGTTTGTTATGAAATCGTGCAAGTGTGCTGTACTGTAGGTGTGGGCTCTATGATTAAAGTTGCAGTGTCAGTGTCGCCCGTGTATTTTGGGCTTAAGTTTAATGGACCAATCGTTGCACGTTGCTCTAGGCATTGTCGTAACAAACCTAGCCTATCAAACTCGACGTAAAGGGACAGCGCAAGGGGAACAAATCGTCTCGAAATCTTCGAAAATCTGTGCCAAAGTTGCTAGAACATTGTTTTAATAAACGATGGCTAAATGTTTGACCAGTACCTCATCTGATGTTAAGTGATGGTCTCTAAGATGTGGCACGCTCAACTAGAAGATAAGAAGAGGAGAGAGGAATACGATCCGATCCGTCTTCGTCAGTGGCTGTACTGATCTAGGTATAGGAACATCCATCTGATCCAGTTAGAAATAAAATAATGTAGAAAAGGGGTAGAAAAAATAATAATAAACACAAGTTTAATTTCTCACAGTTTTACTCGTAACTAGAGCTATTGGAAAATAAATTATTTTATCTACAACATTTAATATTTATAATAGATAGGTAAATAACGGACCTGAAACCTGCAGATATATCTACTTACTTACATAAACACTTCGATAATATGAAAGTAGGTATACCTAGGTATGCTAGAGTAGGTACATCAAATTAGAGAAGAGATAGATATCTCGAATTTAATGAATTGAATATGTTATTCTACAACTAGAATCCTTTACACACGCTTCAGCTCTGTTAAATTTTTAAGCGACTTCCAAAAAGGAGGTGGTTATTTCGAATAGTTTCAGTTGTACACTACAGGCCCAGCACTCCTAAATCTTTCTAGCTAGTTAATAACTCAGTTTTCGTAAAAAGTGACCGTACCACCACTGATTACCGCAAAACAGCATAACTAAGTTATTCACTAGATAAATAATTCGGGTGCAATTTTAAGGGGAAAGTCTACCTACTCTCTTCTCCATTCGAAACTTTACAAACATAGTCGACATGTTTTAAAAATATGTTTATGCCATAAAATCTTGATCAGCCGTGAGTTATTATTTATATTATTAATATTGATTTTTTTCTCAATTTTATTTCAATCCTATCTAATGAAAAAAAAAACGTTGTTATAGGTTTTATGGCAATTTGCTCCAATGTCTTTGCCAGGGAGGAAACAGTCGACTATGTTTTGTATGGAGAAATAGTAGGTAGACTTTATTTTTAAGGACATCACAATAAAAATGTATAAACATAGGTACAGATAAATTATCACAGAATTACAAAGACATTATTTACAAAATAGATAAGGTATAGTAGGTAGGTATTAAAAGAAATCTAAATGCCTATTTAGTAGGTATATTTACATCGCATATGCACTAAAACGTGAATGAAATTAATGGATGTTAATATTATTATATCTAATGTATATACAGATATAGAGGCGATTTCAAAAGTTCACAGATTTCATTTTAATAGAGCTTTTAAAGTATTTATTCTAAAATAAAAAAGAAGTACATTTTGGTAGGTAGGTAGGTACTTAAACAACACAGTTAAGAGCCTGTTCACAAAATTTTCAAGAAATAACGGAGTTTATCAGAAATAATCGTACGTCATAGATGTTTCTTTTGTTTTCGCGGTGTGATATTGAAATTAAACTTATTTTTCGATTTTAACCGCGTGGTGTTTATTATTTTTAGCCTATTTTAGCATTGTTTCAATCTCGAAAGGTCGAGCAAAGAGTTTATTTTATAAACGAACCATTTTTAGATAAAAAAAGTGAAACGGTTTAAGTTTGTCTTAGTTACTGATTTCACTAGATCTACTATAAATTAGTAGTAGGTAGGTATAATATGATATTATGTATACCTACTATTAATGTAGATCTAGTTATTAAAATATACCTATATACAATTTAAAAGTAAATTATGGTCACTGATTGATTTTATTTACATACTTAGGTACCTATACTACGTATTTCGGCTTAACTACTTTCTCTTATTATGGCAACTTTATTTTTTAAAAGAATTTATTTACAGGATTTTTCTAAAAAACAGCTAACATTTTTTTTAATGTTACATTACTTATAATGACTTTGTACCTATACAATTGAAACCGCAAAAGATAGCTATAATTCTATAGACAGTTTCAATTTTTCGAATTAATTCCTGGACTAACAGCCTCAAAGGCGTCATTTGAAACACTATGAGTAGAACAAAAGCTAGCCGGTGAACTTCTATTACTACCCTCCTTTTCTTGACTCTGAAACTCTATCATACTCCCACTGGGCTGTCGAAGAAAGTTTTGAAAACCTATCGGATTAACGTTCGTCATTTTATCCGGTTTTTTCAACAACTCTTCAATGGAATAAGGATTTTTCTTCTTCTCTTTCGGCTGGTCTTCTGTCTCAGGTCGATCTGTACTGTCATCGCTAGCTTCAACGGATATGTGTTCAGAATTCTCTGATTTTACTTCTTCGTTCATTCTTAAGAGTTCGCTGTTCATATTCGCGTAAGGAGTGAATTTGGTATCGTAGGGCATCATGATCCGTTGCCATGGTGATATTGGGTAAGGTTTGAGGAGCCCTTGAGCTTGGACTTGATTGGCTAAGAGCCAAGATGTGGCTAATCTCCTGTCGTATAGGGGTTCCGTTTGTGGCGGGGGTACTCGGATGGCTGAGTGGGCGAAGTAAGGGGAGTTTTGGGGTATCGGGGTGGGTAGAGATGTCTTCAACGACATGTAGTCCATTAGATTCGGTATTTCTGGTTGTGGGTACGATTCTGAAAAGAAATACAGTTTATTAGAATAAAATACACAGTTAGTGTAGTGAAATTTGGTTCTTTTTGAAGGTAATTTGCCTTCACTGTTAGGCAGTTTGTCTCTGAATTATAGCGTTACAAAGAAGTAGGTAAATTATCATTGAATACCTATGTAAAAATCCTCAATAATTCATATAATATAAAATAATGTAGCTTGACTGACTGATTTGCTCTTCGTAATAATTATAGTAGCCTAAATAAACAGTAGGTATCTAAATCTGAATAATCCCGTAATAAAGTGATAAGCCCAAATTTTGTCTTATATTGGCGGTAAGTTTTCTTACTTTTACTAAGTTTTCTTAACTTCGCCGCCGCAGCCGGCCTCTTAAAAACCTAGGCATGAACTCACACTTTGTAAACAGATTGCTGTCCATCATTATTATTACAACTAAGAGAACTACTAGATCGCATTTCTAGATATTTTTTTTAATTTAAATCACCTCGTCGTTTCGGCAACGGGTTACACCGGCCGTGGTCACGAGAAGACAGGTAGGTATGGACTTACAATCAAACCTCAAAACTATCGCCAGTTAATATTTTACACCTGGTTAAGTCAGTGCCAGGTGTTACATTTTTATATCAATAGTAAATCAAATTGTAACAAGGTACTCGCATTGTACATAAAAGACAAATTAAATAATCACTGATTAGTTTAAATGATTAAAATAATGAGGTTTGTACGAAAATTCAAATGTTAATGATGAATGTTAAATTAATTCATGTTTCAGTAATTAAATTATGGTAAAAGGTTGTAGTTTAAAACAGGTGCTAACTATACGACATATTATGTCCGTAAATATGAGATAGATAGTATTAACGTATTAGTTAGGTACGTAATGTAGGGAATACTTAGGTAGTTCGTTTTTTTTTAATTTCAGCCAATCTGACGTTTTGGCTCTTTGTATTTGACATTTTTTCTTAGGGAAGATGTGTCAAATCATTGTCGTAAAAACCGGCCAAGTGCGAGTCGGACTCGCGCACAAAGGGTTCCGTACCATTATCAATACAACAGATTTTGTTTTGAAAGGTAAATTGTGGTTTACGATTTATGACGTTTTAAAAAAAAACTACTTAATAGATCTCGTTCAAACCAATTTTCGTTGGAAGTTTGCATAGTAATGTACATCATATATAATTTTTACTTTTATCATTCCATTATTTTAGAAGTTACAGGGGGGGGGGACACACATTTTACCACTTTGGGAGCGTCTCTCGCGCAAACTATTTAGTTTAGAAAAAAATGATTTTAGAAACCTCAATATCATTTTTGAAGACCTATCTATTGATACCCCACATGAATAGGTTTGACGAAAATATTTTTTTTGAGTTTTAGTTCTATGTATGGGGAACCCCAAAAATTTGGTACTTTTTTCTATTTTTGTGTAAAAATCTAAATGCGGTTCACTGAATACATCTACTTACCAAGTTTTAACACTATAGCTCTTATAGTTTCGGAAAAAAGTGGCTGTGACATACGGACGGACGGACAGACAGACAGACAGACATGACGAATCTATAAGGGTTCCGTTTTTTGCCATTTGGCTACGGAACCCTAAAAACGAAGTTAAACTTAATTTTACTTTAATTCAACAATAAGCCATAGGCTACATTAATTTAACAATAAGGCATAGGCTACTTTTATTTCTATAATTCCGTAGCCTATTTTTATTCGACAATAGAGCATTGGCTACTTTTATTCAACAATAAGCCATAGGCTACTATAATTCCTACAATATTCTCATCGTACTCACCATGTCTATCATCATCGCTCCACGCCAGGCCACTGTTCCTCAGTATCCTGTTCACAGACGACACGGACGGGATAGAGTGCGGCTCACAAACTCTCGCGCTCAGCAACCTCTCCCGGATCTCCCAGGCGAACATCCCGGGGTTCTCTTGCTTGAGACGGAGTATCTTCTTTACCACTGTCGGTGTTGCCACTTGCTGTAACGAGGAAATGTTATGGTTATAAAAAATAGGCACTTTTATTTCAATTTTTTTTTAAATTCTTAACTTCGATTATGACCGTTTGGAAGGTAGCCAGTGTTTTCTCCATACAAACTTTACAAACGTAGTCCTCCCTGTTTCCTCCATAAATAAAGTTATTAGAAAAATCATGTTTATAGATTCTTCTTCTGTTTTCGCGAAAACCACGCGATTCAAACCGAAAAATGTCTTTAATTTCAATCATGTTTATGTCATAAGTCCTATATCAGCCATGACCATGCCCCTACGTTTTTTTATATAGATACTAGCTGACCCGGCAAACGTTGTTTTGCCTTATAAATTATAGATAATAGCCGATTCTTAGACCTACTGAATGCGTATGTGGAGTTTGGTGGAGATCGGTGAAGCCGTTTCGGAGGAGTACGGTAACTAACATTGTGACATGGAAATTTTATATATAAAGATTTATTAGATATAGGTTTTATGGCATTAACATAATTGCTCTAATGTTTTTATCCAGGGAGGAAACTGTCGACTACGTTTTTATGGAGAATGAATAGGTAGACTGTCCTCTTAAGTATTATAAGAGTTTGCAGATACATACAAAAACAGTAAAATAGTCGTATGTAGTGTGGTGTGGCTCAAGTATATAGTGTTAGACTTGTCAGGTCTAATGCCTCTAACTTGTCCTAACGACTGCTATCACAGATATGAGATAACAACCGGGACCAAATGGCGTGCCTTCCGAGGCAAGGAGGCTCGGAATGTTTTATTTTGCCACACCAATTACCGGTTACCCATCCAAGTAATGACTACAACAAGCGTTGCTTAACCTGCACAACCATTCATGATCGACTGGTGTAGCTAGGCCAATGAGCTTTTCGCACAGTTTGCTGAAGTGGGTGGATCTAACATAGCCAAAAGTTGTACCATCAGCACGATGAAGATGAAGCTTGAGATCAATGCCCCCAACTGTCTGATTGCACCATCATTCAGCAAAACAGTTGAAAGCGTGAACGTTACGTTTCACCCTCGATCTAATGACAGTTTAATGTATCGATGCTGATACAGTTTCTTGCTGTTGAACATCATTGAGCGAGCGTGAGCGGAGGCTCAATGCAATGGGAAAGTTTTGTTACGGTACTAACTGTGTCCGAACGTTTCACCGGCGTTAATCTGCCTGAAGTGACAGATGAAATGGCGTTAGGCCGGCCGCACTTTGGATTCGTTTTCGTCTGAATTTCATTCGTGCGTAACGTACGGAGACGTACGACCAATCCTAGCCTTTCAGATACTATGAAAGCGCGCATACCGATTAGTCGTACGTATCGTATGCAGTCTGTGCGCTTTCATAGTATATTTGGAAGCATGGGATTATTCGTACGTTAGCGTACGAATGGATTCTGACGAAAACGTATCCAAAACGCTACCGGCCTTAACTTAGGAGAGAAAAAGAGAGTTGTTGTAAGTTTAAGGTGTCTGTGTATCTGGGCATCATATCTCACGAACGGTGAAGCGATTTTGATATCAGTATGTTTTGTCTTTTAGATAACTACATCGTCTTCTTTTCACTTCCCATATTGCAAAGAAGCAACGAAAAAAAGAAGTATTTAGATATTCCATGTGTGGTCGGCGCAGCTTGCCTGCTTCCATAACCCTCTGTTAGTAGAGTTCTCCGCTACCAGACCTCTCATATTTCTCCTAACACAAATCATCCAGTGTGGGTTTTTGTTGCTCCTTCAAGAAAAAACCGCTGAACCGATTGCAATTAAACTCGGTATGGAGATAGCTTAAATGTTGTAATAACACATAGCTTACTTTTATCCGGATATTCCAGCGGGATCGTGACTTACACTGGTCTAACCGCCGCCCCGGTCACCGCTATTTTAACGATTTGCACCTTGAGAAACCTACTCCACCAATTTCCGGAATCAACACAATGTGTTTGATAGAATCAATAAGTAGAGCCACTGAACAATTATCTAAACCCAAAAATCCATTACAATTCACTTTTTTGCCGCCAAAACGCAACTTCCTTTCACGCATGTGGTTTAAAAAAAATAATTATACATCTTTTAAGTAGGTTGTCAGATTTAATGTGTAAATAGTAGGGTAAGAATTCTGAGGCGTTAATTTCGGAGGGTAACATGTAATTAGACCATTAGCCTATCGATAGTCTATGAACGGTCGATTTTTGTTCCTTTTATACCTTTTTTAATCGAAGGATGCGTTGCGGTCGGTAGGTACCGTAATTATAATGATGCGTTCTGAAAATGCTTCTGTCAAAATATTTAAAAAAATGACAGATGTTGGCAACGAAATTGTTACTGTGGAAGTCCTTCCTTTCTTACAGTTATTTTTGATGCTCTACGTA